>JAJMEL010000034.1:0-62773 GCA_030574155.1 Xiuguozyma insectalens | reverse complement strand
GGGTACCTCTTGGACCGGTAACCTTAACGAATCTCGACTTGATGTCGAGGGTAACACCTTCTGGGATGGTGATCTCTTGAACAGATGAAATGTATCTCATTGTCTATATTAGATGTTCTAGGTGAGAGCGAAGTTTCAAAATCTCCAACTAAAAAATTTGAAAAATTCAACCCTCACTCCGTATTCGTTAATAGCAGTCACAAAAAGTAAAATGGGGGGAGGTGGACCAACTAGGATATTCCCAACGGGGAAATCGGGAAAGTTGTCGGGGGAGGATTCTTAAACACAAGTTAACTCACAAATCTTTTCATCAAGAGGTCTTGTCCTTCGCATTTGATGTCCTTTTTCCGCTTGGGGCTTTTGGATCTGGCTTGGCTGGACTAGTAGATGTAGAAGCACCGGTATCTGTGGATTGTATTGAGCTCGAGTCGGTATCGAATCTCAAACTCTTTCTCTTTCTGGCCGTAGTACTATTTGTGGATATATTTCCTGTAGCTGTAATGTTATCCACATGGCCTCCCACTGGAGATGATTTTGGAACGGAGATTCCGCCGCTTGAAGTATTGAATTTAGAACTCGAAGGGTCGACTGCACCAGCTGCAGGTGCCGAGTTGACAGCAGAAAATGGACCTGTTCCACTAACGTTCCGGCTGGAAACAGGCTTGCCATTGGATGAGACAAGCTCGGCAGTACGAACCCACCGTCTTCTTCTTGTATACTTGGAGAAGGAATCCTCTGTGCTTGGACTCTTCCAAGTGTTGTCGTAGTAGATCCAACCGTCATCTTTCTTTGGATCGGCAGTAGTCTTAGACTTTGTAGATGAAAGTTGAATGGCACCATCGTTGGTTAAATCGACACGCCAAGTCTTATCGATCCAGCGCCAGTAAAGACCAGAGTCATCGTCCAATTGAGGCAATTCGAAATCTTCAGGATCTTCCGCTTCATTGAGGAACTCGTCTGTCCATGAAGTGCGTTCGTATGACAACAAGTTTGGAGTCCAACCGATACCGAGCCAGCGGCGTTGGTTTTCAAACAAGACGTAAGTGAAACGGGTTGGGCCGTTCTGACCACCGGTAGCCTTCTGGGTGACTTCTTTCAATGTCTTGTTGGTCTTCTTAACGGCGTAGTTGAACAGGGTGTTATCCTTGTCACCGTTATGCTGCTCAAAGT
Source organism: Xiuguozyma insectalens (assembly GCA_030574155.1). Taxonomy (NCBI): domain Eukaryota; kingdom Fungi; phylum Ascomycota; class Pichiomycetes; order Pichiales; family Pichiaceae; genus Xiuguozyma; species Xiuguozyma insectalens. The sequence goes on along the minus strand of JAJMEL010000034.1, from coordinate 61,603 downwards.
CTAGTCCGGTCAAGTAGAAGCAGATGAGGCGCACAGTCTTGGATTTCCATAGCAACTTCCGGGTCACTCTAGACCAAGTGGAATGGTAGGTTAAAGTGAAAACTGTAGTGATAATAACGACAGCTTTAGGAGAAATCAAGAAGAAGCTGACAAGGACATACACAGGCGAGAGGAAGATCGTGGTGAACAGTAACTTCTTCAAATCGTAAGCAGTCAAATTGAGCGATGTGATCGGTTGCAAGAGCTTTTCAGACTTGTTACCAATCAATGAGAGGCACTGAACTACATCGTCAAGTGTAGGATGATCTTCCTGCTGTCTATCGACATAGGCGCAAATCAATGAGAACAGTGATAACCCTAAGACAGGTAGCAAGTGGCCGAAGAAAGTGACAATGATCTCAAAGTACAATTCAAAGATCACTGAGGCAAGCACGATGGCAATTGGTATGAAAACGTTATCGTCAGTCCATGTCAGGATCGACAGAATCTTGTTGGTGTAGATCAAGTAAGGGTATGCGCGGATGAGACTTTTAGAAACGGTTGGTGGAGTCGACGAAAGCAGTGGAGACGACCTGACGAGAGGTGCTGAGACAGAAGAGACGATCTGCTCAGAGTCCTTGGAGCTGTTCGCGTCATCGGCATCGCCGTCCTTGGCGTCCTTGCCAACTATACGAACTGGTTTATCTGCCTTCTTGCTTGAAACACCGGTAAAATTGGCGGTAATCGAGTCCTTCTCAGGAGATTCAGTTGTCTTGGGCTTGATGGACCCCTTTGTTGTCGTATCTGCAGCGGCAGACTTCGAATTCGTAATCTTCTTGTCCGGCATAAAGAGTTTCGTTAGAGGGGAAGAAATAAAATCTGGGTCTGTTGGAATTGCTATATATATATATAGGTGCATAAGGGAATTTTACAACTCGGCAACGTCTTCCATTTCAATGTTCTCGTCATCATCGTCGTCTTCCTCTTCCTTTTCAGATTCCTCATCATTAACACCTTGACGTGCCCTCCTCTCGACATCCCGACTCCTCTTATACTCGTCCTTCAGTCTGTACTTCAATGCGTATGGACCTCTACGTTCCATGACTGCTATGCTTTCAAGGCATTCTTTCAAATAGGCCTCAGGTTGGTTTGTCTTTTCACGCAATCCTTTCAAAGTCCAATAATCGTATTGATTGAACAGATCGAACAACAGTTTCATCATTTGCTCTTTATCCATTCTAGATGCACGACCTTCAGATTTGTAAGCTTCACGTTTCGCTGCAACATCTTTTGATAACGTAATTGTACCACCTGTATGTATGTTGGGACCTGCCCTTCCTTGTAAAATACCTGCATTGGCGTCTTTCAAGTAGTTGATGTGATGGCGTCTTGACATTGTCTTCAATTTCCTCTTCTGGTCGATCATCTTCGATCTAAGTCTGGCAGCTGACAGTTTCGTTGGAATAATCTGGCATTCGTGCACAACTTTACCGACAAACTCAGTCTTTTTAGGTATAGTCTTTGCATAAGGAACAAACTTCTTCTCGTTGTTTTGATCGTTCAGTCCAAACGCTGGTCCACTACCGAAATCACTCGTACCGATACCTGCCTGTGACCTTTGAAACTGTCCACCTTTCGTACTTCTGGTCCATGTAGTATCTCTAGTCTCTTCTTCAATATCCATCATATCCATCTTGGGCTGTGTAGGCATGTCAACAACTTCCGTTCTATAAGTCATCTTGCTTGGACGTTTGAACTGATCAAACTCCGTCTCACTGAATATATACTCGTTGTCAACGACTTGTTTGGTCAATCTCAATTGATATTCTGGGTCTAACCCTTTATGTTCAGGCAACTTCTCGTTTAATCCCAATAGAATCTTCGGTGGTGAAGTGCCACGTTGTATCTTGATGTTACCCAGTTCTTGTCCGTTCAAGAACCCTGGCTGTTTCCAAATACTTCCCAATTTAGGTGTCAACTTAACCAGCCAAACTTGGTTGCCCGCTTTGCTCATATCTAAGTCCAATGTCTCACCCGTCTCTTCAAGTTGGTCCTCATCAACCTCTTCTATTCCGTTAGGAATAGGAATGTCATCCTCATCGTACGTGACACTTGCATTAGCTGCCTCCTCCTTCAGATTGCTCACCTCCTCTTTCTTCTCAGTGTTCATCCTTTGAGGTTAAAATTCATTTTTTCCCTATTTTTCCGATTTTATCTACTCTTAATCACATGGATTTTAAGAGCATGATGAGGCGAGAAATCGCCAGGGCAATGCCCGTTGACGGGGTAAAGCGCACATTCGATGGCGATGATGAAATAGGTGTAAAGAAGCGGAGGCGAGAGTTTGGGACGGAAGCAAGTGAAACCGAGGAAGTTAAGACGGATTTAGTTAATAAGGGATCAGATGAGGAGAGCGAGGAAGAGGAAGATGACAAGGACGAGGAAGAAGACGATGAGATAAAGTCTGAACACCAGTCACAACCTACCAAGAAACCTACCAAAGTGTCCTGGTTCGGCCCGGTACATATCCGTGAACGAAGTTCAAGCCTGTTAGATGCAGAGGTGGCTCTTCGTCGTGCTGGCCAACCTATTAGAAGATATGGAGAGAATGATGCTGATGTGATTGAGCGTGCAAGGGTATTGAAGGATCTCGGAACAGACAGTGGAGAAAATAACCACGGTCAAAAGAATGTGTTTGAAAAGAGTGGAGCTGAGAATAGTTCTGAAGCCCAAGACACTAAGAATGACGGAGCTAGTCCACGCCAACCAGCAAACGACTCAACCAACACAATTCAAATAAACCTGATAGAATCAGATAGACCTACCGTCCTTCTACAATGCAGAGAGTTTATCCGCTCTTTACTAACCCAATGGCAAGAAAATCTCCCCGACGATCCATTAATACTAGAAACCAAGAAATGGCTGGTACCATTACTTGTTAAGTTGAAACGAGACCGCCTGGACCCTGAAATGGCCATCAGTGTCGCTACCGTCCTCTACGACCTACAAGAAAATGAAATACATCGAGCAAATGAAGACTATTTGAAACTAAGTGTTGGTAATGTCGCTTGGCCGATCGGTGTCATAGGAATGGTGCATGAAAGAACCGCATTGGCCAGAGTGGAGAACGGTAAAGTCAGCAACATCATGAAAGATGAAACCACCCGTCAATACATTCTCGCATTGAAAAGACTCATAACCATATCAGGCAAACTCAACTGAGCCGCATCTCCTGTCATTACTATAAATACCTCAAACCCCTCATTCCGCCGTGCACAGCCTTGTTTATTTTTATGGTCTGGCCTATATCGGTTCGATTATTACTTGCAGCGCAGTAAATTTGGCCGCGCCTCGCCCAGTTTACAAAAATCTAGAAAAAAAATTGTATAAATAGAGCGCAATCGCCACGTTTCAGAATTTCCCCCCTGTATCCGTCACATTCTTTTGGCCAAACAGACCAAGAGAAATCACACACACACACACACAACACAACACACTTTACACTACAAAACTAGTCGTTAGAAACGAATCTATCGAATCAAATAATGGCTACTAAGAAGAGTTCCGTTGCACCAGTTGTCTTGCCTAACGGTAAGGTTGGTACTTTACCCCCAAGGAAGAGGGCCAGAACTCAAGAGGAGAAGGAGCAACGTCGAATCGAGCGTATTTTACGTAACCGTCGTGCTGCTCATGCTTCTCGTGAAAAGAAGCGTCGTCATGTCGAGCAGTTGGAGGCCTATGCCAAGAATTTGGAAGAGTGTATCACTCGTTTCAAAGAGGCTGAGTCTAATCTTCTGTCTGTTCAGAAGCAACTTGTTGGCAAACTCGACGCTAACGGGATCGAGTATTCTGATATCAAATTGATCACTAAACCGGTTAAAATGGTTCAGAAACCTCAAGATCTCGATTTGGATACCAGTATGCAACCTGTCAAAAGACAGAAGTCTTGCAGCTCGGCATCCTCCAATACCGTTTCTAGTACTACGAGCATCGATGAAGATGAAGATCAAGAAGAAGAAGAAAATGAAATCCCATCTCCAATATATGAGACCATTGCTTCTCCTTCTGATTCTAACCTCGTTACAGAACTCGGAATTAAGCAGAAACAGAAATCTGTCAATTCCCGCAACAACAACCAGCTCTTACCATTGTCCCCTCCTCCATCCACTTCTCCATCGAAGTTCAGATTGAACGATGAGGACCTCCTTCTAAAGCGCACATACTCAAACTTGTTTGATGACGATGACGCTAACGAAGTTCATGGTGCTGGTTCTACTGGCACTGGTGTCAGTAACGGGAATGGCGATCTGTTAATGATGGATGAAGATCAGGTTAACGGCAACAACTCTCTGCGGTTGTTTGACGACTCTGTTGAACCATCCATCAACTCACTCTATCAGAACCAAGATGACCTTTTCAGATCGGACAATATGGAGTTCCTTGACTGCCTTAATGACGTGCATCATTCAGCAGCAATGATGTTCGTTATCACGATTGATTGAAGAGACTAGTGTAAAGTGTATGTGTGTGTGTGATTTGTGACGAATCAATACCAAAAATACTTGTCTCTTTCAATCTTTATATCGTGGTAATAAGTCTGCAGCACCATTAATGGCGGAGGATCTTAATCCTTCATATGTGTTTGACGATTTGGCTATCTAATTGTTAAATGTCTTTTGGGTTCTAATATGGGTTTGTTTTAATAGCAGAAGCGACTGCAATGTGGCGCGCCTTAAATCAGGCTGCGACTGGCACTATGCTTCGCACTGCTTAATATCGAGAGGTTTGGTTTATAGCTAATAATATTTGGTTTTCTATGTATATCATACATCGACTCTGCCGTAAGTGTAGAAAAATAATTGTCAAGACAGAGAGACAAAGCATTGAGCTCTACACATAGCTACAATTAAGTTATGTTTTTGACGTTTATATTTATCCTATTAGTACGTAGTCCCAAGCTGCTTAGATCTCAGTGACCTCGAGCTTTGGTGGGAGAGTCTGAACAAGCTTCTTGGCCTTGGAGGCGTCGTTGACAACCAAGGTGTAAAGGTACTTAGAACCTCTAATCTTGAACTTGGTCTGTTGGAACTTCTTTCCGCTTGGCTTGAACTTGATGTTCTTCTTGATTGTGGCGACCTTAACGTCAGCTCTGGTGGCGAGTTGAACAAACTCCTTGATGTCAGTGATCTCTTTAGCCATTATGATTCTATTATAGGTTTGGATAGAGAGTAGAAAGAATTTTTCAAGGTTGAACTTGAAGTTTGGGATTTTTTTTTTGGCATTCAGTAATTGAAAAATAGGGGCTTTGTTAATCACGTGGATTATTTTTGGTTAAGTTTAGAACACTTCCCAATGTTCAAAAGGCGTAACGTTAAAGGTGTTGAACAGAGGAAACGTCGGCGTGAAGTGGAGAAAAAAGGTTCAGAAGATGATAGTAGCGATGGTTCCGATAGTTCTGACGATTTACAACTAAAAGTTCGGTTTATAAAAAAGAAAATCAAGCCGATGAGTCTTGATAATGCGGGGAATACTGATAAGGTTGAAGGTGTCAAAGATGATGATTCTGCAGAATCGAAGCCATCTGTGCCAGAAACACAGCCAACTACACTCAAACAGAGAGCATCGAGGGATGTTTTCCACATGAGTGAAACGGAACGTGCTGAAAGAGATGGTAATGCTGAGACTGTCAAGCTTGAAGCCAGAGCCAAACAGATGCAGGAAAGAGACGAGGAAGGCCATAAGTTATACAAAGGTTCATTGAAGGCAAAGAAAGTGGATAAATGGAAGCCGCTTCCTCGTAACGTTAAGGCCAATACTGTTACAGACTATCAACCCGATGTCTGCAAGGATTTCTTGAAAAATGGGTACTGTGGTTTCGGTGACAGTTGTAAATTCTTGCATTATAGAGAGGAGTACAAGCCGGTGCAGCCTAAGCGCAAGGAATGGGAAGATGTCGCCAAGAAGCATAAAAAGTGGTGATAATTGTAAAGTAATCTATGCTAAATTATGTATCAATGGTGTCTAATATACACTTTTGGGAGGACTCCAGAGCTCTCTCCAATTCGGTAACGTGGGTAGCAGTAGGGTGGTTGGATTTTGGCTTGGCTGTGGCCTTGGCTCTGATCAATCGTGCAGTAACCACTCTCAGAGCACTGTCTTTGAACTTCAAAATAGTGTTCAAAACACTAGCGTCCAGTCTTTCAATATACCATGGGTCCAATACATTGACCCAGTTATAAAGCTGCATATCGAAGGAATAGACTTGATCGTTGCTTAAGACTAGCAGCGGGATTCCACTCTTCATCAGGTATACTTTCTTCAACTCGACCGTGTTGTCAAACCTGTGCCTGTGGTCATTAAATGTAGCAAACTGATTGAATAGAGGGCCTAATGATACACCTTCCAATAGACTCTTCTGTCTGGCCAAGTCCCATGAATACACAAGTCCATTGTATGTCACTGCAAGAAGATGGTTCTCCTTGGCTATCAGATGCGCCAATGTCAGACCAACTTCGATCGATGGCATGCATTGGCGTCCCACTTTCGAAAGTATGATAATTGAACCGTTTTCTGTAGAAATGGCCCAGTAATCGATGGTCACTCCATCGGCGCGCTTGAACTTGGACTCGGCAACATTGGTCACTTTACAATTCTTGAAGAACTTGAATGCAGTCTTATTACCATCACAGTTCACAAAGATCTTGCTGATCGAGTCAAATTCATCCTCTGTAGCCAAGTCATCGGGATCGTTACGGATCTCCATGACAGATTCTAATGGATTATCATCACCACCTTTACTTCCAATCACTATATTCGGTTGGATCCGCATATCCGTGAAAACAGTATTAGGATTCACTAGTGATTTTTGCAAGTATGACGGTGTCTCCTTGGTACGTTTGCGTCTGGAATACATCGACCTATTGGAATGGTTCTGTTTGGTCTGCGCGTGCATCTCAGCAATATGATCGATATCGTTATCGTTATTTTCAGCCATCTCCGCCAATGGTTGATGAACACCCAACTCTTTGATGGCAGCAGACATTGTCTGGAGGCCCAATCGAGGTAACTTTACAGAAGGCACAGAAGCAAATGTGTATGCTGTTTTCTCCTTATTAGAATCCAACGGTTTGACTTGTGATGTAGGCTTGTTTGTCGTAGATCCAGCAGAGATCAATGTCGGTTTCAATCGTTTCTTGCCGTTCTTGCCGATTTCAACTGTCTGTGTTCCAGCACTAAGCTTGCGTTTTGAACGTGGTTGCAAAGTGTGGATCACGGGTCCTGGCTCTGACTTTGTGGTTTGCAATGGCGTTGTTTTCAAAGTTGGCATCTTTCTATTAGGATGTTTCTTTGACCGAGCAACAAGCGTATTAATGACAGGGCCTGTCTTCTTTGCGGGTTCTGAGAATCCTAAACCTGCATTGGCACTACCCATGAGAGTATCCATTCGTTCATGTGCTTCTTTATGGATCGGGACTGCGACAATCTTAGATGCTTTCTCTTCCAATTTCAGTTGTTCGACACTTTCAGGGAAGAACATACTTTCTCTATCTGCACCAAACCGATGCAACTGCGCGGCATTCTGTTCAATTGGGATTGGCTCGCCGAGCTCGTTATGTTCAAAGAAGACAGCTGTGACAGATCCATCCAGTGAACTGATGAATAAGATCTGACCAGACGGATCCCATGCAACGTCGGTGATGGTCTTGAAACAGAAATCGCGTGCAACCACCAAAGGAATCGACGATGCAGTATCCCAAACTACTAAGGCTCGATCCTGCCCTCCACTGACAACCACCGTAGTCATCTCTGGATCTTTATTGCCAGTCTTTGTAATTTTATAGATCCGTGGAGAGAACGAACAAACCTCGCAGGGTAGTTCATGACCAAGCAATGAAACGTTGCTCTCCCAACTTCCACGCTGGATGATGGCCACGGATGAGAGACCGCCATTAGCAGCATTCGGACACGATATGTATTGACCATCAGGAGACCAAGAACATCGTCTGTAGTATGTCGTCAGAGGTGTACTTTTGAATGGATCTTTAACCACATACTCCACACTAAAACTCATCTCAGTCTGTGAACTGCGTCTATAACGGAAGATTCGCAACGTTCTATCGTCAGAGCATGTAGCAAAGTATTTACCCGCAGGATCAAACACGACACCTTTAACATGACTCTGATGGATATCAAACCGTTTAATCTTCTCAAATGTGGTACCTGACCAAACAATGATCGACCGATCAAGACCAACTGACACCAAAATGGACGAATCCGGTGCCCAGGCCATATCTTGAATATCATTATCATGAGCAACCAATCTTTTCCGCACCGTCCAATGCTCTAATTCACTCTTATCCATTCCTTGTGTTTCCATTGTAGTACCCCCAAGTGCACCACTCTTGCGCAGCTCGTGGTTACGCGCTAACATTTTGGAAGTCTCCTCGTCTCTTTCCCAAATCAAAAGAATCCGATCATCCGATCCACTCGCTAAAAACCGGCCATTCGGAGAGAACTTCAAGCATGTAACAGCACCGGTATGTCTTCCTATCGAGCACAAGTCTCTGCATTCCTCTGGATCCAGTTTAACCTGTTCTGAACCTGTCTTTTCCGCCTCCTGTGTCTTCCTATCGTACTCTTTCAAAGTATCGACATCCCATATACGAATTTTACCGTCGAGTCCACCTGAAGCCAGCCGTTTGCCATTGGGTGACACTGTGACACAGTACACCTCGTAACTTTGGTTTCCCTCGCGATGGACCAGCCAGGGGAACCTAACAACACGCATTGATTGGAAGAAGAAAGTGATACGCTGTGGGGAAAGATCTTAATTTGAGAGTACTTTTATTTTTTAATAAGGGACTGACTTTACATAAAGTTTACTGGAAAACGTCTGCGATAGCCAGACCGAATCTCTTGAGACCAAGGTCGAGTTGTTTGAGATCAACGGCGGCGTAAGTACCTCTGAAGAAGAAAGTGGTGCCGGAAGGCTTGAAGTTTGGAGATTGGAACCAAGAACCTGGGATCAAAAGTGCACCTTTCTCTATAGCTTTCTCGTAGATGGCAGCTTCAACCTTGAGAGGGTCAGATTCGTACTTGGTCTTGAACTCTGGGTGGTCGGCAGCATCAACAACAACAGTGAAGAACATACCTGCGATAGGCTTGTTCCATTTGACAAACTTTGGCATGTAAGATTCGAGAGAGTGCATGGTAGAGTCTCTCTTGATTGTGTATTCTTTTCTAAGGCCAATCAACCAGTCGATGTAACCACTCTGTCCCCATTTTTGAAGCAATCCGTTACAAATGGATTGGGTGAATCCAGATGGAGCCTGAATAGACACTTCGTGAAGTCTGGTGTATCTTTCCAGAAGTGGTGCCTGGGCAACGATCCATCCAAGACGGGTACCTGGAGCAAGGACTTTAGAGAAGGAATCAAGACGGATAACACGGCCTTCGACATCCAAAGAGAGGAAAGATGGAACCAAAGATGACAAGAATTCCTCGTGGGATGGAGTGGCAAGCTTGGTGGCATCGGACTTGGCGTCATACTCGTTCATTTGCAAGAAGTAGTAAGGTTCATCTTCGACGATCAAGAAATCGTACTTGGATGCGATCTTGTAGATGGCCTTTCTTCTCTCAAGGGAGAGCGAGGAACCAGTTGGGTTTTGACCGGTAGAAATGGTGTAAAGCAACTTTGGCTTTGGAATAGAAGAATCCCAGTTGGCCAGGGACTCTTCGAGCTTTTCAGGGATTATACCGAATTCGTCCATTGACACTGGAGCGAAAGTAACGTCAAGGGCTCTAGCGGTCTCAATGGCAGAAGAGAATGTGTACTCTTCGACCAAGATAGTATCCTTAGGATTACAGAAGGTTCTAATTGTGGATTCCCAAGATTCAGTGTTTCCAACACTGACAATTGCATCCCATTCTTTGTAAGGAGGGTGATGAATCAATTCAGTGTGCTCTTTGATGAAGTCAATCAATTCAGGTTGACCAACGGTGTAACCGTATTGTAAAGATCTGGCCAATGGGATATCGGTTGGAAGCAACTTTTCCTTCTTGACAGTGGTCACTGTAGCTTCTCCGACCTCGGATGGCTTGGCACCAATACCTGCAGCAAATGGAGGTGCAGGGGATTCAGCAGTGATAGTCTCCCATGGGAAGTAATCAGCCATTGGTAATCCACCTCCAAGGAAGACAATGTCCTCACGGTTGTAGTACTTGAAGGCGCCTTTCAAAGGCGACAGCTTTCTGCCCTTAGCCTCGTCGGAAAGAAGGTATTTAAGATCTTTAACCATGATTTGTAAAAGAAACCAGTGATAGGGATAGTTGGGTAAAAGAATCTGGGATTTTTCCTAGATATATACACCACAATTTTTCATGGAGCGAATTATGAATCATTCAGATTACTATGTAATAGTGCCGCAGATAACCAAATCGGGTAATTTTTTTGACTGCGACAGCGTCCGGTATCTAATTTCCGATGATTGGTTGGATTCCAACTTATTGTTGGAACCAAATGCGTCCTGGTTAGTACATGAAGGCTTTGTATCTGCATGATTTCGAAATGACACGAGGAGATTTCCTCTGTCTGTGTCAATACTTACAAAAAAAAAAGGAGAAATTAGTTGACTCGGACTTCTATGAGGAAGGACTTGGGTAGGTTTTCCAGATTCTGTGAACATGGAATCGTCTCAGAAAGAGTTCGACACATTGCAATGAGAATGTTGAAAGGTATTTAACAAAGAAGGATCGAAGACAAAGGTCTGACCTAGATTGAAAATAGTCTATCCTACTGTCTGACTGAGATGAAACCATGTGGTAGATGGGTGGATGGTTGGATGGTTGGTTTTCCAACCGGGAACAAGGATACAGAACGAGAATTCATCTGTAGGAGAGCCATTCTGTTAAAATGGTACACGACTTCTCAATGAACCAGCAATGACATGTCTTACGACCAAGGAAAGAATCGAGTTGTTCATACTGAAAACCAGATTCCTCGTTGGGAAAAAGAAATGTAACAATGATCGAGAAGGAACCGTGGATAAAGGACAGACCTACAAGGACGGCTCAGAACAGCTCTTCACGAAAGAGTGACCATGATATCTCTAACGCTAGGGAAATGAATGGCTATCAGGGCCGGAGTCGATGATGGAGAATGGTATGAGAGGACGTGGAGGCGGTTAGCTGATCCCAATGAATCCCCTGATCCCAATGTAACCAACCGTATTCGCAGCTTCTACCAACCACTTATGTCCTCTCCTTCTGTAGTCTCAACCAGCGTACACCTATAAAGAATGCAGCTGCATCACACTCTATGATAGTCCATCATTTCCGATACTAACCAACAAAAATTAACCCATTAACCAGTAAGCTGAGAGACCGTCCATGTTCTGTTGTACGTGTATATTGTTCAGGTGTAGGTGCTGGTGTAAGGTGAGCAGGATCAGTGATACCCTTGGCGTATTTCAGCATATAGGGTACATGATATGATGCAATGGTCATGAAGAGCACGTCAAATGCTGGATCCATCACTGTCGATAACACTCCCATAGTGATTCCTTGATGTATTAGCCCCCCAATTCCAATTTACCTCGAGCCCGCGCACTAACCGAACCCCCTCAAGAAGAACCGTGTCGACCAACTTGAGGAGAGATTCCTCGATTGGGGTTTTTTTAAATTATACGTACTATACGCGAGGCCCGTAAGAAAAAAAAAAAGAAATCCTCCCCTTTAAGGTAAACATGAAGGATAAGACAGGAACGGGCAAAGATGCTGATCTTGAGCCCACAGTTGGTGAATCTGAGTTCAAATCTATACAGAACGGTGCATCTACTGTCAATGAGAGACTTCTTGCACGTGGATACTTCCATACAGGTCCTGAAAAGCTGCAGAGGCTGTTGTTTTTAACTCTGGATCAAGAGATGCTTACCAGCGGAGAGGTAGATAAAAAGGCATACGAGAACGATAAGAACATCATTAACATCATATATGCATTACTTCAGGCGAACAATGCGTCCATGGAGTACAAGAAGAAGTCACTGCGTCAATTGGCAGAAAAGGAGTCTCAGATATCGTCCTTGCAGATCCAACTGGCGAAAAAGGATAAGGCACTTGCCGTGAAGAATAGGAAAATCGCTGCGATGCAACAGGACAAGCTGCGAGATGAAGAGAAGGTACAGAAGTTGAACGATAAAGTGGACGGTTTGGCATCTAAAAACAGGGAATGGGAGCACAACTATCAGTCGTATTCATCTGAGGTGGAAAGAGAACTTAGGCGCAAGGACATCGAGATTGACCGACTGTCTTCACGGTTATCCCACAAAAGGTCAAATTTGTCACTCTCGCAACTTGATGAACCGTCTGCTAAACGGCCTCGGTCTAATGGTATGGAGCTAGCGTCTCTAATGGAGGAGAACGAGCAGCTCCGTAAACATCATGGTACAGATCTACGGTTTTCATACAATATATTAGAGTTCTTAAAGGGATTCTATGATCAGGGACTCGATCTGAAAGTCGATTCTGGCCGGCGGCCACAATTGCCACCTACATTTGTCCCTACTTATGATCAATTGGCAGATTTTGATGTCAGTAAGTATAGCATTTCTCAACAGAATGAAATGTACCTGAATCTTTTCCAGCGTATCGAAGCTGAACGTGATAACGATACGTTCAGGTTCAAGAAAGTTCGTGGTAAAGAAAACGGTATTGAGAAGAGCATCGACTAGATGGCTTTGATGTCTAATTAAGTGCATATATGTATATAAACTTGTTTTCACTACACAACGGAGTACCGAGGGTTTGCTGGTGCCTCGTACAACGTGTAGTAATCAACAAGGTGTTCTCCCAAGTTTGCTTCACCCTTATGAGGCAGTTTGATGAGCTGACGAAATGAATAGCTTTCGTCATCATGTTTTAAAAACAGGAAGTTTAGCCAGTTTAATTTGAATCCGTAATCGTAAGGACTGCCTCTTGGCATCTGATCTTTCTTCATCACGCCGCTACTGATCAGCGCAAATTGACTAATTCCGAGTATACGCGACAGCTTAGAGTTCAATAAACTTGCAGGACAGCACCCCCATCTCATTTGAGAGGGCACTTTTAATCCACCTTCCTCATCGTCATTAGGATTAGTATTCGACTCCTCATCAGTTGGAACACTGGCAAATTCAGGATCTTTCGAATCGTTACTTAGAGTGAAACCATATGTGGTGTAACCTTTAGAGATTTGGTATGTCTGGGAGAATATCAGCAGTGACAACCAAATTCCTTGGAAGATCACCCAGATAAGTAATGCAAACATGAACCTCGAAGCGTGGTAACCAGCACACATATGTTTGCCCAGTAAAATGCAGGATTCTTCTATATCGTCGTCAACATCGAGTTCATCAAAATACTTCAATGTCAGTATGATGTATTCGAAAATGGACACCGCCAGTATCAGCGAAAATGCATAAAACACTTTATGGTTGCGGACACCAATGAAATTGCAGAACCATGGACAGTAATGATCGAATCTTGCAACGTTTAGTTTCGCAGGGTATGCATACTTGGATCTGATTGGAACTCTGATATCTGTATAGATGCAAAAGTTCTTTGCATCAAACTTTCGTTCAGTTATAAGATCAGTAATCGTCTCTTCGATCTGTTTGGGACTAGTCACTGCAGGGATGAAACCAGGGTCCATCTTGGAACCTTTATAGAATAATGCCATGGTCAATGAAGATGAGATCAGAAACACAAAGTTTGAAAATGAACGATCGTCAAAGGTCGAAGGTAGCAGCTTGATCAGCCATGTGATGATGCACCAGACACTTGTAGCGGAGAAAAGTCCGGCAAAAAATGGAGATTTGATGAGAGCGTTGGATTTCCGCAGATACACTGGGACAATCAGTTTGTTCAGTATTGCATTTTGCAACATCAGCATTATCAGTGTGAGTATCAACCTCACGATGACATTACCTTCAGACACGATCCAACAACCAAGAGGTAACGAGAAGTAAGGTGAGAGGAACGTGAGCGCCTTGGCAGTTTTTTCACTGATATGATAGTACTTCTTGGACAGATCAGTCTTATAGCCGCATTCCTTCAATGCAGCTGTGAATGTCGGCACACAGTTCATATCACGCGAGATATCCCAGCATGATTTACCCTCATTTGTCTCTGCTTGTAAATCTGAGCCTGCGTCGATCAAAGTCACCATAATTGTCTTGGACTGTCTTACTAAAGACCAATGCAACGGAATGAATCCTTGTTCATCTTTCAAGTTCACTGACGCCTTCATCTTGACCAAGTATTCCACTGATAACATATCTCCTTGGTAAGCTGCCCAATGCAGGCCAGTTCTTCCTGAAGGATCAGCTTCATCGATGTCCAGGTCAGTAGTACGTAAGATGTAGATCACCATCATTATATTGGAAGAATGAACCGAAAGGAGCAAGCATCCAAACCCTTGATCATCTTTGACATGGTAATCAGCACCACACTCTTTGATCAGGTAGTCTGCAATGTAGACAAGTCCGTACCGACATGCCCATTGAAGCGGAGTAGCATTCAAATCACCACCTGCATAGTTGATATCTGCACCTTTAGAAACGAGGTATTTCATCGCAGTCAACTTGTTGTTGATGGCACTCCAATGCAATGCCGTTACATTATCATCGAGGTGATCGTTTACCCCCACTTCTTTAGACTCTATCATTTGTTTAAGCGTATCCAGGTCACCTTTCTGCGAAGCCTCCATATATCTCTTCAAAGCTTTAACTTTAGGGCTGTCTTCGACAGGGGGCAATTGCTCGCTTATATCTTCGCCCGTCTTGTCCAATGGAACGTCGTTTAACGCCTGGATGCTCGCATTCGATGGAGTCGACTGCCCAGACGTGACAATATCGGCCTCTTCGGTTTCTTTTGACATAGTTTTAGAGGGCAGAGATTTCCCAGGCGGATTTTTAATCTACTTAAGTTGCAGAAAGGGGGTTTGAAAAAAGGACTTGAGTTCATTTTAAAATATAGGTAAAAATCAAACTAAACAGTAAGGACTCTCATGGTGTTGGAGTGGCCAACACCCTTTGCGTGACCTTGGATAACAACGACAGAGTCACCTCTCTTGAGAATTCCAAGCTGGATGGCGCTCTCGCTGGCATATTGGATTCTCTCCTCGATATCGTCAGCCCAAACTGGGTTTCTCTCTTGCTTGTAGACGAATGGATACACGCCACGGTACAAGTGAACGTATCTGGCAGTGTTTGCATTTCTAGTAATAGTCAAGATAGGACAGTTAGGTCTGTACTTGGAACAGAGTCTAGCAGTAGTACCAGAAGTGGAGAGAACGATAATGGCCTTGGCACTCTGCTCAGAAACGGCAGAGACGGCAGCAATAGCGATAGTCTCGGTAGTTGGAGCTGGCTTAACGGTAAGCTCTCTGAGGTCATTGAACTGTTCACCGTATGGGAAGACATGCTCGGCAATAAGAGCAGTCTCGGACATGACAGTGACAGCTTCAATTGGGTAATCACCCTTGGCGGTTTCACCGGAAAGCATAACACAGTCGGCACCGTCCAAGATGGCATTACCAACGTCAGAAACCTCTGCTCTGGTTGGACGTGGGTTGTAAGTCATAGACTCAAGCATCTGGGTAGCACAGATAACAGGCTTTCCAGCAAGGTTACACTTAGCAATCAATTGTTTTTGCACAGCAAACACTTCAGGGGCTGGGATCTCGATACCAAGGTCACCACGGGCAACCATGACACCGTCAGTAACCTCCAAGATCTCATCAAAGTTGTTAACACCTTGTTGAGATTCAATCTTGACGATAATTTGGATATCTTTACCTTCAGCACCAAGAATCGATCTGATATGACGGACATCATCTGCGGTTCTAATGAAAGAGGCAAAGATCATGTTCACATGGTTACGAACACCAAACTTAAGATCGTTAATATCCTTCTCAGACAATGCTGGCAAGTCAACATCAGTGTTTGGCAAGTTAACACCCTTTTGGGAGGAAATCTTTCCACCATTGATCGACTTAACTTTCAAAGTTGCATCATCAACAACCTCCAAGACTTGGAAGGACATGATACCATCATCGATGTAGATGATTTTACCCTTTTCGATAACTTTAGTAATGTTCTTGTAATCCAAAAACATGACCTTGTCATCACTCTTGTCATGGTATGCCTCATCAGTGGTGAAGATCATCTCATGTCCAGCCTCAATTGGCCAGTCCTTACCACCACTGGTGACACCGGTTCTGATCTCTGGACCTTTGGTATCAAGGGCCAATGCAAGTGGTCTACCAGGGTAGATCTCTTCAGACTTTCTGGCATTGTCAATGACAGATTGATGGTATTCATAAGTACCGTGAGAGAAATTCATTCTGGCAATGTTCATACCAGCCTTTCTCAACTTGAGAAGCATCTCGACAGAGTTGGTCTTTGGTCCAATTGTGCAGATAATTGACGATCTACGAAGATTGGATTTACCTCTTGGCTCCTGGATATCCAGGTTAACCAACCAGTTCAACTTATTAGAAGTAGACATGCTTAGAAATTTGGCTTGCGCTAATACTCTGCTAGAGACTGCAAACTGTTATATAGGGGGGAAAGTTATATTTCACTTTACAGGGCTGCATATATCTGCTGGGGGGAATTTTAAGAGGGTGTAAAACTTGTAACATACTGCACCTGCATATTACAATTGACACGGGGGGGAAACTTGTACTGATCTCCAATAGTGGTCACGTAACCCAATTGTGATTTACAGATTTGTATGTGTTCTTGTGTGGAACATCTTTTACTATACTATTGACTATATGTACATTGGAAGGATTCTGTTAGTTTTGGCTCGACTGGTTCAAACTCCTTGGCTAGCCTGCCATTTACCCCACTCACTGATGGACCATTGGTCTCCGATGAATTTTTTTTTTTTCAATCAGTTGCGGAGTAGACAGGATTGTCCGAGAATCATTGACGGATCACTATCTTGATTGTCCTATCAGATCATTTCTTACGTGGCTTCCTACCCCGCTTCTTCGGTGAACCCTCGTAATGCGTGTGTCCTAATTGTTCTAATGAAACAGAATTGGCCCACATCAGTAGGTTCTCTCTGTCCCGGTCTTCGCGAAGATCGTGTAATCTGGTCTGCGCATCTTCCAGCTTCTCAGCACGACGTTGACGTCTCTCTTCACGTTTCTTTTCCTCTTGACGTTTAATTATCCGATCTGCTGGTCCTCGCTTCGATCTCTTCGACTTCCTATCTTCTCCACCTCTTTTCCGCTTGCTTCCTGTAGTACTATCATCACTACCGCTAGTGAATTCATCGCTATCTTCGGATTCTTGGTAATCCTTCTCTTCTTCATCTTGAACTTCTTTGTCATCTTCTCCTTCCTCCTCTTCCTGGTTCGCAGCAATTATCTTCTCTAACTCGATCTCTTCCTCGCTCTTCTGACCAATGCCCAAGAATGCAGACCGTGACTTCAACCTGTTCTTGATCATCTCCTGTAGTTCTGTAACTTCCTTCTTTAATGCTTTTTCACGAACTCCTGAAGGATTCAACCATGCCAGTAATTTCTCAAAGTCTTCAACGCTGTCTAGGTACCGCCAATCCGATGATTGCAAGAGAACGTTATTGGTCTCTTCCAAGAGTTTCCGTTGAATACTGTCGTACTTACCCTCGGTAATGTTACCTTCAGTATCTTCAACAATGGTTCCATCTTCAACCTTCTTGACTACACCGTCTTCAAACTTGAGTCCTGCATAGTTCTCGGCGGCTTTCTCGAGGTTGGAGTGAGCTGAACTTTCATCTTTCTTTTCCTCTTCTTCCTCTTCCTCTTCCTCTTCCTCTTCCTCTTCCTTATCCTCATCCTTATTCTTGGCATCTTCAACTTGATTGACAACATCATCGTCTAGTTCTAAGTGATACTTCCTATCTGCATCAGTAGGTCCTTGGACCCAAAGACGACCCATGAGGTATGTCTCGGCAACGTATTCATCGTCACTCTCCGCATCATTGTCTTCATCTTCACTGTCTTCATCGTTATCTTCGTCATCTTTCTCGGCATCCTCATCCTCATCTTCAGAATCATCTCCTCCAACGTTAGATCCAACGTTAGGAAGACCGTTTCTTTCAAACCACCAGTATCTGTTATACAAACGGTCACGGCCAATAAATCTCATCCGTTGAATATTGAGTTCATTCAATTGTCTTTCGATGCTCTTACGTTTATCCTTCATCTCGTCTAACACGTGGATCTTCTCTGTTCTTTTCTCGATCTTCGCAGCAAATTCTGGATTTGTAGCCATTAGAGCCTTCTCAAAGTCGGTAGGTTCCGGTGGTAGGTAGTTTGGAGCCTTTCTGCAACCTTTCTGACCAGGTGGTGTAGCATCTTTACCTTCTTGAATCAACTCTTTTTCCAAAGCAGCAGTATCGATCTCGTTGGCAGCTTCAATTATTTCTCTTTGAGTAGTACGTGCATCTTCCAATGCAGCTTTCACTTCTCTAATCAGCTCAAATCTGTCCCTTCTAAGGTTGGTGGCCTTTTCAGCAACAAATTCCATATGGGTACGAATAACGTTACCGTTCAACAGCATATTGCAAAGAATCTCGAGTGCATTGATTCTTCTTTGAGCATCAAGGTCCTCGTAGAAGTGATTTTGTAAAAGATTGAGAGACACTTTTTCATCAATTGGTGCAAGAATCTCCATAATCTCTGTAATCTGAGCAGACCACTCAGAGACGTAATCGACTTCTGAAAGAAGCCCGATCAAGATGACAATCCAGCCGCCGTTTTTAAATTGACGTTTTCTAAGTCTTTCCTGCCAAGTGAGTTTCTTGAGGTTTAAATACTCGTAAGCGTTGTGATTTATTGCGTCGAAATCGTCGGACTGCTCTTCTTCACTTTCTTCTTCTTCATCGTCATCATTATCTTCTTCTTTCTTCTCACCATTTGGTTCTTGCTTAGCATCTTCTCCGGTTTCCTTCTCTTCATCCTCCTTTTCCTCTTTCACCTTGGAGTTCTTTTCTAGCTCTTCCTTTTCTTCGTCCTCTTCTATATCTTCTAGGAGAGAAAGGAGTAGTTTACCGCGTTCATCCATGGCAGCAGTTAGCAAGCTGCAAAAGATCTCATGTAACAACTGGCATTCTTCATCTTGATCTTTCCATTTCATGGCAGTACAGAAGTCATCAAAAGTGAAGTTATCAATAACGAGTGCCTGATGATACATGTTGATGAAAGTCCAGACTTCCAGCGCATTAGATGGGTTACCAAACTCTTTAGGAAGGAACTTCCAGTTAGGTTTATCAAGAGACACTTTTTCAAATGGTAAAGTAAGATCATCGACCGGAGCAATTTTAGGTGCGAGGGCTCTGCCATTACCAGCAGTTGACTGGCTTCCTGCAGATGAAGATACCCTTGATGCAGACGATGTTTGTGGGATCGGTGCATAAGATCTGCTGGAAATAACCAATTTTTTCAAATCTGACATCGACGTACCAGGAGGTGGATTCAATTCGAGTAAACGTGCATGCTCGATCTTGCGAGGAGTAATATTGATACTCTTAAAGAAACGAAGGCACTTACCGTAGTGCCAAACTTTGATGCGGTTAGCGTGGATGGAGGAGAATGGATCAGATGAGTCGTAATGTTGTCTGCTCGAATATGCGCGAGAGGTAATGAAGAAGTTGACCTTATCGGGGACAAACTCTTCGACTTTCTCTACACCTGAAAATTCAAACAGTCCCTCGGCTTTTTGACGTAGGTCGTCACTAACTTCAGAGTCGTTTGGATCGAAATAGACTGTACACTTCTTTAACACTTCATACCATCTATCCTTCCAAGTCTGTAAACTCTGTCCTGCCTCTTGTTCTGCGGCAGTTGGAGGGGTTTCCTTCATTGCATGGAAAATGTTGTTGCTATCAACAGAAAATATAGCAGAACGTCCTGTCACCATCGGATCAGAATTATCAGGGGTTTTAGATTCTATGAGTCTGAAATGGCCCTGAGCTTGTGAAGATTCATCGGAAGTGTAGTTATCGCCACCTGTACTGGTATCTCCACTTGTCATAATGTCACCGAGTGCAACGTTAGCGAATTGACGTAAAGGAGCAGGATACTCGCTTGGAATACGGTATTTCTCAGCGATGGCAGGTTTCACGACCCAGGGAGAACCGATTCGTTTGGCACGGGTCAAACTCATCTTTAAGAAGGACTTGACAAACCATTTAGTGAACGTATTTCTCTCTCTAGAGATGGAAGCATCGTGGACGGTCACTTCATTACCATTCTCAAGGAGAACTCTGTAGGAACAGTATGCATCTCTCTGGGTTCCATCAGGCAGCGTTATCGAGTTGAAACGTGCCTTTTCACGAACAATACCACGGATACGATCGCGTGGACTGTGAACAATGACTTGATCTCCAGGGAAGAAGTCTTCTTTGAACTTATTGTAGACTTCGTCGACAAGAACATCTATTCTAGGAACTGTGGAGAATGAAACGTATCTAAGAATCGGTTCCTTGACAGGTTCCGGAAACCGGCTCTCCATCATATCAAGCTCGTTACGCTCAGCCTTGAGAGCTTCAAAATATGTGAAATTCGAATTACCACTCGTTTCGCACACAAACTTCTTGATATTGTAAAAGTTGATCCGGTCTTGATACTGTTCATAGTCCAGGAACCATTCTCCTGTCTCTGGGATGTACCAAACTTCCTGACTGAAGTCAAATCCATCCGGAATCACGGGCGGAGGTACAAAATTGACTGGTTTCCGCTTGAACAAAACCATTGTCTTGAAAAGAAGATCGTGGTAATAAAAAGTGTAAAACTAATCAAGATCGGATTGAGATATTTTTATATACAGAAAGGTCCAGCCAAAAGGGGCAGGGTTGAAAATTTGTAGGGATTAGAACCGGATTGGTTAGGGCACGTACTGTGCACCCTTACTTATACAGAAATCCGAACCAGCCATTCTTTTCCTTCTCACGCTCTTCTGGGGTTTGATACACCTTCATATCGTCCTTGATCTTCTCGATACATCCGGCAGCATCGTAGTTTCTTCCCAGAACATCAACGAACTGTCCTTCAGGATCCATAAGGTAGAAGAAGATAGAGTGATCAACGAGATAATCCTGGCCAGGTTTGACATCTTTAGGAGTCGAGAAGTAGACACGGTACGCTTTGCAACATTTCTTAACTTCTTCATATTCACCGGTGAGTCCAATAATACCAGGGTGGAAGTCTGTCAAATACTCTTTCATAACTTCTGGAGAATCTCTAGGTGGATCACAGGTGATGAAGATTGGTGTAAATTCCAAGTTATACTTTGACTTTAATCCGTCAATAATCTCTCCCATTTCATCCAATTCATCGGGACAAATGTCCGGACAGTGTGTGAATCCAAAATAGATCAATGACCAGTGTCCTTTCAAGTTCTCATTGGTATACTGGTTACCGTCTTGATCCACCAGATTGAATGGTCCTCCTATAAGCGGTTTACCCATACCTCTGTTAGCCTCTGCCTCCTTACGAAGCTCCAACTTCTTCTTCTGATCTTTGAACAACCATGTCATTCCAACTCCGACAACAACAAACAACGCCAGTGATTTCCACGACAAGAACTCCATAGGATTCTTCTTGATGGTCATCTTACTGTAGTCGTCCTCGGTTCCAATAGGCATTCTTGATAGTGGTCTGTGTTTTCTCTTGGAAGCAGCTGCACTTTGTCCACTCTCCGTATTTGTAGCACTCTCAGAACTTGCACTCGCATCCTTCTTCTCTCCCTCCGGTGTCACCTTCTCTTGCAACTGATACATACTGGTACTGAACTGTCTATGTTGCAACCTGTGGGACAAGAAGTGGTTCATAGGAACTGCAACAGTTGGAACTGTCATTCTCGTGCCAACAGAGACATTGGCCAGCTTTGCCGCCTTCAATAAAGGCATTAAACTCATCATATCCCGAAAAAAGAAGAAAGTGAGCTAATTATGGTTAAAAATTATTGTACGGGCCAAGCCCGAGAAATTTACAGTAGGTGATGGTCAAGTATAGTTTCATTTATATACGAGTCCCCATTAGGCGTTATAAAAAGACACTGACAGAGATACCTAGATCGATCTAACTCTTTCCAGCAGCAGCACGGAAGTAAATGACGTCACCATCTTCGACAACATAATCTTTACCCTTTTGCAAGAGTTTACCGGCAGCTCTGACGGCATTTTCAGAACCAAGTTCAGCAAGATCATCAAATCTCATCACGTTGGCAAGAATGAAAGTCTTCATAAGGTCAGTGTGGATGACACCTGCAGCCTGTGGAGCCTTAGTTCCTTGTCTGATAGTCCATTCTCTGACTTCATCCTTTTCACCAGCAGTGAAGAATGAAATCAAATCCAACTTCTTTCTCATTTGCAAAATCAATTTTGGCAATGCAGACTTGGCACCGATTCTCTTCTCCTCCTCTGCAACCTCCTCATCAGTTTCATACTGAGAGAGTCTCTCTTCAAGAGAAACAGAGATTGGAACAATCAAATCACCAGGAGAGTATTCATCGATCCAGGCCTTAATCTTTGCCAACCACTTGTTTTTCTTTCTGATGTAATCACGTTCAGAGAGGTTCACCAAATAGATACATGGCTTGGCAGTGAGAAGTTGCATCTGGTTGATAACTTCGACTTCATGGGCAGACCAGTTCTGGTTGGCAATACGTTGTTCGTTTTCAAGCAATCCAATGATCTTCTTGACAATCTCAGCCTCAATCTTTTTCTGCTTGACCTCAAGAGATTGTCCACCACGAGCAGTGATCTTCTCAACGGATTCCAAGTATTTCTGAGAGAATTCGATATCTTTAAGACGAAGCTCTGTAGAAATAATGTCCAAATCTCTCACTGGGTTAACATCACCTTCAATATGGGTAATCTCAGCATCATCAAAGGCACGAACAACCTGATAGATGGCATCGACAGCACGAATGTTGGAAAGGAAAGCATTTCCCAAACCTTCACCCTTGGATGCACCTTTCGTAAGACCGGCAATATCGTAAAGGGTAATGTAGGCAGGAACTTTCTTTGGAGGGTGGTACATCTCAAATAATTTGTCCAATCTTGGAGATGGCACTAACACTCTGGCTTCTTCTGGCTCAATCGTAGCAAATGGATAGTTGGCTGGGTTACCCAATGGAGAACGGGTGATTGCCTGGAAGAAAGTCGACTTACCAACGTTGGCAAGACCGACAATACCGGACTTTAAGTTGTTACCTGGACGTCCCAACAGGATCTTTTTCTCTTCCTTTTGCTTCTTTGGTGCCATTCTTTAAATGTCTGTGATAGTGAAGAAATTAAAAATTTTCAGTTAAGTCAAACCTGGGGTTTTTCAGTGGGGAGAGAGGGGTGGAAAGGTGAATTTCCTTATAGGGAAATCCTCGCCGTTCGCTCTCATAATGTAAAGTCTTCAATCTTGGTCCAATGACTGTCCAAACCTCTCTAGACGTTCCTGTTCCGTCTCCTTGCTTGTATTTGCTTGCTTCCTTCTGTAACGTGTGATCCCATCATATCTCTCAGCAGCCAGCTTCTGTCCTCCAAAGAACCTTCCATCCATTCTCTTTATGCACAATCCCGAATGCTTCGCAGATTTAAATCGAACACTCACAATTCCCTCGGGTTCCTCATTGTATAGAACCACTTTCTCAACAGGCCCAATCTCCTCGCACCCTTCTCTAATATCCTCAGCTATATCCACTTCAGCGTTCGTATCCTCTTCGAGCTCTTTCAAATCAAAGCAATGACGTAATATCACGGTGTTGGAATCAGGACTATAGTCTTCATCTTCGTCATCAGACCAGTTCGCCAGCTTCTTGTTCATCAACTTGATCTTCTTCTTCATTTGTACACGATCTTTGAACTTCATTTGAATCTTTTCGGCCGGTTTCTTCGTTCCTTTATCGTCCTCTTTGAAAACAGCTTTACTAACATGGATCTTGACTCCACTCAATGGCCGGATCTCAGTATCATCAAGCATCGCAATAGCCAAGTCACAACTCTCTAGTTTCATGTACTGAACCAAGCAGTCGCCTTTAAAATCGCCATTTTCTTCCTTGTACATCTTAATCCGCGGCTCGCCGGTTCGTAGATCCACCGCGATGATCCCACATCGTTCAAATCCCTGCTTTATCTCGTCTAAAGTGACTTCCGCAGGTAATCCGGTCACGTAGACACTGCTATTCTTCCTTTCTTGGCTTTTCTGCTCTCTTTCACGCTGTTTAGTCTCTTTTATTCGCTTCAATTCCTCCTTCTTTCGTCTTTTAATCTCTTCTTTCAAATCATCCTCGTCCTCATCTCTATCACTTCTTTTCCTTAATGGCACCCATCGTTGTAATATTTCATCAAATTGATAGCTCTCTCCGTCACTAGAGATTGTCCATTGTTCTTTTTCAAACTGTACCTTTTCTGCCAACCGTTTTTCCAACTGTTCCGGCGTCTTACCCTCTATCTGTGAAAGAAGTGACGGCATGCAAGACGCGAGAAATTTATTCGATAAGGATTTCTGAGGACTTTCCTGAATACTTCCATATGCACACAGGGATTTCTGAACACTGCCCAACACCGTTATTACATACAAAACGCAATTTAAATAGCCATTTACTCAATAGCCATATCCTCAATGATCCCTATCTACATAAGGGACTGATTGATTGTCAGAGCCTCGAGTTTGTCTGATGAACCAAAGTATGAAAAATTGGTCAACCTGGACTTGAATTCACTCCATATTATAGTTCCAAGTTCTACAGTGGATCCAACGATGGTAATCTAAGATATATTTGGCGAGCCATGTCTCGAAGTAAGTGGCCATCACATTGTTCACCACCCGTCCAAATTATTTCCTAAAGTGGAAACTATGCTTTGTAAGATTATAAATCACCCCGAATTTCCTAAAATGGAAGCTTTTAGTCAGATTACAAATCGCCAATCCTGGATTTCCCAATTGGGACAGGGACTTAAGAATTGGAAAAATTATCAAGGAGGAGATCACAACTATATAAAGAGCGTCACATTGGTGTTGAATATGCTTAGAGAATACAAGAATATATCAGATACAATGCCTGCTGCACTTGAGAAAACAAATTTGTTCAAACCCCTTAAGGTTGGAAACGTTACTTTAAGCCATAGACTGGTTCATGCGCCATTTACGCGTATCAGAGCTACAGCTGAATTTGAAGTGACAGATTCTATGAAGATTTACTATGCTGAGAGGGCAGAGACAAAAGGAACTCTTCTGATCACTGAGTCTGCTTTTCCTTCGATGGAATCTGGACTGTTTCCAAACTTCCCAATGATTTCCACCAACAAGCAGACTCTGGCTTGGAAGCAGATTGTCGATGCTGTTCACAAAAATGAATCATTCATTTCTTTACAGTTACGAAGTTTAGGACGGTTTAGTGACCCTACATTGTTGAAGAACTATGGACTTGAGTACTGGTCATCAAGTATTAATTACAACACTAGTGCCAATAAGAAAGCTGCAATTGAAAGTGGGAATGAACTGAGACCAATGACAGTTGATGATATTCATTGGTTGCAAAATGAATATGTTGCAGCTGCAAAGAGAGCAATCAATGTGGCCGGTTTTGACTTCATCGAATTCCATGTTGGGCATGGGTTCCTGTTTGATCAATTCTTCCAGAAAGACTGGAATGACCGTACCGATGAATATGGTTCACAATCTATTGAAAACAGGGCAAGACTCATTCTTGAGACTTTGGATCTATTGATTGAAGCCATTGGGGCTGAACGTATTGGAGTTAAAATCACTCCATATATCGACTATTCTGGTCAAGATCTTATAGATAACGATAAATTGAACCCTGCGGAAGATTGGGCATGGCTTCTGGACCAATTTGAAACTAGAGCCAAGAATGGATACCGTCTTGCCTATGTCTCTACCGTTGAGCCTCATCTGGCTGAAGCCATCGTTGAAGACATTGATTCCTCCTTCATCAATAAGCACTGGAAAGGTATTATCGTCAGATGCGGAGCACTCTTGCATGACCCTGAGTATAAGAAATTGAAGGAGTACATTGATAGTGATGATCGTACTCTGATTGCAAGTGGCCGTTACTTCAGTTCGAACCCAGACCTGCCATCACGTCTGGCAAAGGGCCAGGAACTGACTGCCTACGACCGTCCACACTTTTACACTGGGGGTAATGTTGGCTACCTTGGATGGGGTAAGTTCGGTGAACCTAATGTGGAAGTCAAAGGTGAGCCAAGGAGGATGATATAGATATGAGTTGCAAGTAAATGAAATATAATTGAAGTATTACCATCTTTATGGCTGAAATCGAATCCTCTTAGATCAAATATTATTGTTTAACGTGGTAACTGAGTATCCTACATGATCTACGATTAACACCTACTCTAGAGTATATCCTAGCACTATCATTATTTTATCAAAATATATTTCAAGAATTATCTCTCTATTCAGTGGTCACCACCTACCTACAACCAAGTACCACTCCCTGAACTATCTCACGCCAAGAAGACCGCTCCTAATCCTCATCTAATACTCCCCACGCAAGTCCCAACTCGCACAGTATATACGACCAATACCTCCATACACCGTTTAAGGGCGAGTGGCGCAGTTGGTAGCGCGTCTGCCTTGCAAGCAGAAGGTCGCTGGTTCGAATCCTGTCTCGTCCATTTTTTTGGATCTTGTTTTTTTGCTACTTAGAGAATGTATTTGGATATAGTAATGTTACAGAATGAAGTTTATGCAACTAAAAAGTTCCCAATTGTATTAGATCTATGGTTATGAGTAATTTCGATGAACTTCTTTTCAATCCTTTTCCATTTTTATTTTTCGATTTCCTCTATTAATTTTTTTATCACCAATCTATTTCTTTCCTCTAATCAATGGGTAACTCTTCTTCGAAACCAGTGAGAAAACTGGGCAAGGAGCTACCCAAAGTTGCCGAAGGTGCAGCAAGAGCGAAAGTTCACAAGAAGCTTGCAGACGATTATCTGGACGTGAAGAAAGTGGAAAAAGCTCAGCAGGAGAAGGCTTCGAAGGAAGCTCAGAAGGTGAAAGACCAGAAGGAACCTAGTGAACCAAAAGTGTACACGAGCCGACCAAAGGAAGATCTGGAAGAGAATGACAGTTTATTCAGGAAAGCTGTGGAGATGGGGATTGTTCAAGTGAAGGAGACTTCGAAAGAACCGAAGGGATACAACAAGAACCACAGTTCTCTTCGATTGGTCAAGAACAGAGAGAACGTTGAGAAACAGTATGAGGATATGATGTTAGGAACACAGGTGACATACGATGTTCCAGACCGGTTTTTGACTAAGGAACAGAAGGAGAAGATGAAGCAGCCTAGAAAGAAGGCGTCCAATAGATTTGGACTTGTCGATTCCGAGGATCTTACCAAACTTATAGATGCATTCGGTAAGAATGGAGTCGATGGATTGGATAAGATCATGGAAAAGAAAGGATCTACCAAGGAGAATGAAACAACTGTTAAAAATATCATCAGTTCTGGACTGATTGGATTACCATCGTTCAAAGTTACGATGGCACGGAAAAGAGACGTTGAAGGTAGGATCCAAGAGAAGTTTATTCTTGTTCCAGCAGATTTTGACGAGGATAAAGAGAGGAAGAAGAGGGCAGCGACAAAGAAGCCTTCAAAGAAGGCTACCTCAAAGACTGGTAAATCTAAAGGTCTTTACTATGATACAATCGAGGAAGATAAGGAACGGGAAACTGATGAGATAGGAGAAGACGAGATCTTAAACCAGTTCCACAAACTAGAAGACCTGATAAGGGACGACGAAAAGGAAAAGAAACCTCCTCAAAGACACCATAATACCACTAAAGAGGTGAAGCGGGTGCTCTAAGGAAGCAAAAAGAGGAGACATGTACATATCATATATCATTATACGTGAAAGCAAACGCGCGTTGCTTGATCGAACCAATCATCTATACAATCCCTAGGAACGGCCTCGGAGGGCTTCATTTGGAACAGACACTGGTCGATCTTTATGTAGTTGAGGTGACACAAACCTCCTGATTCTTTGACTAGACTCTGTGGTAGATGTTGAATACGTAACCAACTGTCAAAGATACCAGGGTAGGCATTGCCCAACCCAAAGTGTTTTTCCACAGCTTTGCTACCCATGATCCAAAGCTTATCAAGACTTGGTAGATGATGGAAGAACTCATACCGACAGTCATAAAGGGTATTAAAGTGTGCTTGGGTACGTAAACTTTGTAACAGTGGATAGTCGACATCCAAGAACAGTTTACGCAATTGATCCGATTCTAAAGGTTCTTCCAAATTAACAAGACTCTTTTCAGTGAAGACACTGAACGACAGTTTGACAAGACTTTGAGACTGCCGTTGAATACCTTTGATATAACGAGAAACCAGTTTCTTTAAAGGTTCTTCCTTGAGTGAGTTGTATCTAACCTCCAAGTCAAGCTCTTCCAATGAATTCATTTTAAGAGACATTAAAAGATCAGGCGTAGAATCCTGCGTAGATTGACGTATACTGAGCCTGAGTCTTTTCAAGCTTGGCATTCCGGTTTGAGCAAACTGCAACAAAATTGAGTCTCTTGGATCAGAGATTTCATTAACGTTAGCGAGGGAAAGGTACTCAAGTCTTTCAGGCTTCACAATTGGCATATTATTAGTCCCGGTATTTATCGTGATATTTTCCAAAGAGAGCCGCCGCAACTCTGGGAAGGCACGGAACTCAGAAACCAGGTTATTTTCCAATGTTAATGAGGGCGTATTGTTGGCATTGGTTTGGAGCAGGTATTCCAACTTGATCTTCTTGCTTTGTTTGACCACTCTAAGTCCTTCCAAACTGTTTCTATCGGATACAAGCGATATAACGGACCGCAGGTGGTTGTTATCTTTGACGGGGCCAATCGAAAGATTTTGGAGATGACTAAACTGAGAGAGATTGGCGCCAGCTTCTTTAGTATGGACATTGATACGTAGAGCCAACGATCTTAGGCGATCATCCAGCCCCAAATCACGTAGAACCTTAATATTTGTTGGATGATCTATAGCCAATTCGTTTAAAGTATGTGCGTAATTAGCAGGATCAGCAAAGAAAGTTTGGCAAAGATAAGACTCAAATTCAATAAACTCCAAGGGTAGTTTCACAACACAGAGTCTTCGAATTAAGGGCAGATTTTCTTTGTTGTTGAGCAAAAGCTGGATGTTCGACTTTGTGCGAACGTATGTGGTATGTGTTTCAAAGTATTCAGGATCGAACTGAGAAAAATCAGAATGGATCGTGATCGACCGATAAAGCTCCTCCTTTGCTGCCGAGTAAAATAATCTCGACACTGTGAGAAGTTTGATAAGATCGAACTGCGAAAGGTTCTCACAAACAAGACCAAGAATCTCTGGAACCAGTATAGGATCATAAGTCATGGCTAATGTGTAATTAATTCGACTTTATTGCCAACAATTAAAGGAGCTTCAATCCCTTTTTTGAGAAGAAACTGATACTTAGCGGGGATAAAATAAATTCGACGCGGGTTTCAAGGGCCATATTTAACTGAAAAAAACCTGGTTGGATTTTTTCGCTTTTTAACACCGGTAGGAACGAGAAGACCTATTTGTAAATAATTGGGCATTGCGAGACGTGCATTAGACCCCGGAGTGAAAAAAAATCAGTACATTCTGCACTACTTGCATAGAGCAGAGGAGTCATCGGACATTGGCGTTCAAAATCACAACTAACTGTCTCTGAGGTCATGACAACGGACGGAGATATCGATGTCGACGAGTTGGAGCGCGAGCTTGCGTTGAAGTTATCAGCAGGTACAACTACTCTTTCGCATGATGAAGACGATCAGTTGGACTTCTACAACAAGGAACTTACTAGAGACACATTACAAGATCAACTTGACGATTTACAAGTACATACTGCTAACGATCTCGATCCATCTTTACTACTGTTAAGATATTACAAATACTGGTCACTGGATGATCTATCGACGACACTCGGTCAGTTGTTGAAAGAGGTGGACCAAGACTTGGTGGATTTAGTCAACAGTCATTATTTAAACTTCATTACATTGGGTAAATCCATGGACGGATCTCAAGATTTAACTCACGATGTGAAGATAGATCTTGTTGGGTACATCAAACAATTGGATAAGGCGAATTCTGGGATAAATAAGGACTTGAATGCTACAGAAAGACTCATACAATACAAGCGTCGACTTGTAATCTACAAGCGTCTCGTCTCTACGATCCTACTCATCAATTCTCAAGTGGAAACTTTCACTCAGTTTTGCAACAATCTTGACAGCGATGAGATTGTCCTAGAAGACGAACAGTTACGTCATCTTGTCGCATTGTACTTGAGTATCAACAAGCAGTACTCAATACTGTTGAAACTGGTTGCTGACAGGGGAGAGGTGACCAATAAACAGATCTTGCATAACTCTGAGATGGTGAAAGCTCTTAGTAAAAGACTCAATGCTTTGGAATTGGAATTTAAGAGTCTATTGGATTCACATTTGAAAGCTTTGAGGAAATCTAAGGGGACTGAGAACAACAGAAGGATATTTGATGTTGTCAGGCTTTACCGAGTGTTAGAGAAACGTAAATCATAGTCATAGTCATAATAGTCATATATATATATAAAGAAATCGCTTCTTCGTCAATATAATATATAATATGTAGTGAGTACCGTGGAACAGTACTTGATAGTTAGCAAAATTAGAAAATAAAAAGGTTGAACAAGCTCTTTCTCAAGGAGTTTCCATATCCAGGCTCTCATACACCCTCTGCTGGATATCACGCCAAACTTGCATCTTAGTGGCTTCATCAAGTCCCGGAGCTTTACCTGCAAGTGCCTTCTTGTAAAGATTGTTACCGGTTGCTGATTTTTGACCCAACCGGCGCAGTCTGGTAACAACCTCTTTAAATTCATAGCGACATTGGTTCTCGATACCAATGTTTAATAGATAGTTTTCGATGACATTACGCCATTCGAACTTGAAATATGAGTCGTAATGCGAATCACCAACCAAGTTGGTCTTATCGTCAAATGCTTCAGACGGAACTCCATAGTTCTGTTCCAAGATTGACCGATGGCGAAGTCTGGCCTTATTCACGATGTAACGTGCAATTCCCAGACAGAACTCAGTATCCAGCTTACTCTCACAGTAAATGTCAGAGTTGGCGAGGTACTGGGCAAAGTCTTCGTCAGATATACTGAGTGGAATCACTTGAACCCTGAAAGTCACACCGGTGTATGGTGACACGATTTGCGGCACTTTACCGTGCCATTCAGGCTTTAACTCTGGGTAGATCAACAACGATCTGATATCATTCAATTCCCATGCTTTGAGTTTCCTCTTGGTGAATTTCGGCCGTCCATTTGAAAACCGTGGCACATCGAGTGCATCGGCATAATAGTCAGAGAAATCGTGAGGTAATGCTTGTGATAGCGTCAAATAACCAGAGTTGACGCCGCCAGGAGTCATATTGTTAGTCACAGATACATTTCCGCTGGTGCCTGATACACTCGTGGCAGAGGTACCATTGGTGTATATCTGTGCCAACTGCTGTCCGCCAGAAAATAATGAACTCCGGTCTAAATATGATGCAGAAGTAGATGAAACGCAATCGATTCCATTTCCGGAATCCATGGAACAAACGTCTGTCATCGAAGATGAGTCTGAAGATGAATCTACAGACACCGTTCGGCGCAATGGCGAACTTCCATAAGTCAGCACTGACGTATTTCCTTGTGTTATCTTACCAAGTGTGGTATGTTGTATCCCTTTATCACCCTTTTCTTTAATGACCCTTTCCTTTATCTGTGGTTGTTTTAATTCCGTTGTGGATCCAGTGGAGTCACTGTCGTGTGTAACCAACTCATCGACATCCATCACATCCGATGATCCGCGATGAGACTTCGCAAACAGTCTCCTCTTACGATGCCTCCTCAATGACTCCAGTCCACCCTGCTCTTGTAACTGCTTAACATGATTCGTTAAATCTTCACGAGCACGGTCCTCGAACTCCTTTGGAGTCGAGAAGTTGTCGTCTCCGTGTTGAGAGAAGAACTTGTAGCCAAACATCTTTACAAAGTCGGACTACTACTCTTGTTCTTCCTCGTTGTGACAAAGAAGAGTGTTGTAGTTGAAAGTGAGAAATTCCAAGGGGCGAAATTTTTGGACTATATATATACGCTCATAAAAAAATGGACAAGCGAGAAATGTGAGGAGGTTGCAGTGGTGCAAAAAACCGCCCAGGAAAAAAAAACTCCGAGAATGTGTATGCGGCGCTGATTACGATGGGGTACAGTAATAGGTAGAAGATGAGAGGAAATTGGGCAAAATACGAACAATGTGAGAACAATCAAACTACTCAGTTGAAAAGTTCCATAATAACTACAATATCTTCTCATAAAAAAAGCTGATGGCCAGTATCAAGGTTCTGAGGAGATCCTGTTGAAGAAATTCCGAACTTGAAAAAGTTTTTCCGAGTCGCCTAACAAAAGGTGGAAAAACTCGGAGTTTCTGTTTTGGAACATTCCGCACGTCCCGCACATCCCGCATCAAAAAAAGGTATTTCGGGGGATTCACCGGAATAAATGTACCATTGACAGTGATTGGTCCACACCGTCTACTAATTTGTGTATGATTATAATTTCCATTAATGCATTGGGGGGGATGTACCGTCTACATCTCCCATTTCTTATAACTTTATAAAACTCATGTGATGCTCACTCACTACCTTCTGATAGCTCCAACATACTCTGCATCGCTTCCATAACATACTTGTAGAATCCTGTAATTGTGAGGAATTCATTCAAATCAGGGTCTGTGAATGGATCATTTCGACTCAATGGTAAATCACACAATCCAACCAGATGCGCCTCTTCCAATGCAGCCTCTCCTAACCGATGGCTATCGTTTGCATTCTCAGCTTCGTTCGTATATGTAATTGCCATGGTTGACAGATCCAAGCATGCATCCACCAGATATGGCATCGATGCATTCTCAATGTAATACTCCACAACAGGTGCAACAATTTCCCAGAGTCCAAATGCCATACCTGGATATCTCAACATATGTTCACGGTAGATCATAGCGGCACGTGCTGTAAACACTTCGTTCCATTTAGTACTACGGAACATTACCACAGCTAAGATCACAGCAACCACAGACGTAGCGTTCGTCACACTGTACCATTCGGCAAATATCTCTGGTATATCCACATTTCCTGGTGTACTATAGAGAACCAGATCCGTCAATCCACACTCTTTCAATATCTCTCTGAATTCTTCGTTTGAAACTGAAAGGAAATAGACGTACCACAGGTAACTTCCATAGCCTGGAGCATCACCTTCATCTGTGTTCAATTGCTTGTTCTCCAGATACCTATATTTTAACAGTTGTTTCATCGACTTCAATGAGTACTGATAACAGAACGAAACGTACAGTCCTCTTGATAAAAGTCCAGCGACAATCGAATCAAAGTATTTTGGAGTGTACTGAATGTTATGCAACTTTTCAAATTTACTCAGAGTGCTTTCCAATTCTTTCCTTGCAGGTTCTAAAGCTTCAGTGATACTCATTGTATGCACCTTCCGATCTCCTCCTAATACTTCCCAAAGTTTACCCATCAAAGTATCTAGATACATGACACCAAACCGGAAAATCAGAGGAGAATCAAAGAAAAGCAGCATGTATGCCAACCAGAACAAACGAGGAACATGGACCAGATCTGGGGTTAAACCTTCTAATGCCCGACCATATCCA
Organism: Xiuguozyma insectalens; assembly: GCA_030574155.1. Lineage (NCBI taxonomy): Eukaryota > Fungi > Ascomycota > Pichiomycetes > Pichiales > Pichiaceae > Xiuguozyma > Xiuguozyma insectalens. The sequence continues at coordinate 27,837 of JAJMEL010000034.1, read as the reverse complement.
TGCATTTCACAGATGAGAAGTGCCTTATTACTCTCCAAGGCATCCAAAGTGGTGATCTTCGATCCATTGTTCAAATGACACTGCAAAAACTTATTCAATAGCATGATGTTGACACCTTCTTTTGCCAACGACCCAAGAACTAAAACGGCATCACCTTGTAATGGCGAATCATCTTCAAATGCAATGTTTAAAAGATAAGATTGCCATTGCACAATACGCAATTCACAATCTTCCACAGACGAGAATTCTTTCAAGAAATCGATCAAGAAATCACAGAGTGTTGACACCGCTGAAACCCTGTTCAATGCTTCTCCTGGGGTCCGCAAAGTGTAGTCCGCTTCATTATTATCGCCTGCACCACCACTTAGACCAAATAACATACGGAACCTGGCACCATTCAGGAGAGTGATACCTGACCGAACTTTCTCACGTTGATCCTCTGATATGTCCTCTTTGCTTAAAAAGGTATGCAATGTTCTCACAAGAAGTTTGGAGATCGAGCCACGCATATTTAATGGTCCACGGCTCATAAAGATCGTCACAGTATAGAAAATATCACTCAAATAGTTCTCTGTGAATACCAACGAATCAAACACCAGGGACGAAAGAATCCGTGATAGAATAGCAGCTTCAAACCATCTAGTATGCAGTTCAATGTCTGCATCGGTAGTTCTCATAACATATGATATATGACGGAGACGACGCAACAGCAATGCACACACTTCAATAGTAGGAGTGAGTGGCCAGAAACGGGTAATCTCTAACCAGTCATGTCCTTGAGCCTCATGATCGATTGTGGCTGCCACGATCTCGTCCACTATAATCTCTGCCAATTTGTCCTCCAAGGACAATTGATCCCAAAGCAATGAGAAGAATGCCTGTGATCCATGGGAATTCCGAGAAATCTTAACAAACTGACGAATCAATCCAGAAGTTCTTGTAGTTCCACGTTCTGGTTCATTCAAATAAACCCATCTGTACAAATTCTTTATCCATGGCGAGATGTACATGAGAATGGCGTTTCTGTTGTCAGGTGTAGCATCATTGTACGCGTCAAAGAATCCACGAATCATTGCATAGGTCAACTTCGGATGGTTGTTTGCTAAATTCTCAGAAATGTACTGAACATAGTGCGTTTCACCGTAAGGGAACACAACACCATCCACAGATTCAATCTTCCGACCAACATCAAACGAAAATAGGTCTACCAAAGATGATATCAATGCAAACGATGCATTTCTGACCGAATCTTCCTTGTGTAAAAGACCAGATAATCCAACATTGATCAATTGACCGACTGAAACTTTCAATGATTCCTCTTGAGGCTGATCATCATAGTGAACACTGACAGGTTCTCTAACAGCTCTTGCACGAGCGAAATAAATAGTCCGCATTATTTCCACCTTTTTTGAAGACCGTAACACAATAACTCTTCCTGTGCTAGAAACAGTCATAGAAAGCTCGTTATCAGAACCGGTGGCATTACGTGACCTAATATTGTTTAGATCTCTGACAGAGTAGTAGTCCACAGTATGAACAACACGAACTGTATTTGGTAGTTTAAGTTTGAGAGGTTCCAATGAAAATATTTGAACATTTTCATCACCAACTCTAAGCTTAACTGGAACAAACGTATCCAGTTCCTTATCATACAGTTCAACATCTCTGAAAGAAGCACGCGTCTCCTCATCCATCGCTCTATTCCTATAACCAAGAAGTCCATGCGAACCGAATGTACTCAAAGAATCTTCTGAAGTTAAGAAACTGTATTCAGAACACCGCAAGCTACCAACACCTGCGGATTGATCCGTTAAATAGTTGGCCCGCATTTCTTCAAAGAACGGAGTAGAGACATTGTAGTAGTAAATGCGCTTACAATTATTCCTGTATTGATCGGAAACCAAGCTGGCGTACATCCTTCTCACACTGGCTATAAGATTGCAGCAATTATAGCCAGTACAATCAAGAAATAGACAGTATGGATGGCTCCAATATTTGCAACATTGTAGAATGAGGGCATAAACCGCGGCTTCACAAGTGAGCGATGGCTCTATGTTCGATAGAGTCAAAGTTATCATTGGCAGACCGTCTCTTGTAACAAGAACATTCACAACATTACTGATATCAAAATCCCTCAATGAGGTTCTTGACATGAACTCATAGAGTAGAATTCCCTTTTCAGAGCGATCATTCTTGATTGTGTCAGGGATTTGATATCCCCTCAGACGGAACGGTAGTCCCAATTGACACAGAAGACTATCCACTTCATTGACAACCTTGTACTTCACAGGGATTGAATCATCACACATAGCCATTGGATGGGAATACTTGATTCTAACTTCGGGCCAATGGTCATAGAAAAAACCATGGAAGAAGAGAATACCAGCATTACAGTTGATATTCACATCAGGCGAGCGTGCCTTTTCTCTGCAATGATCAATTTCAGTATTTCCAATAGCAACCACATCTAACATGAATTTTGTGATCTGGTCATCAATCTCTTTGATTTCAGTTTCTTTCGAACTGAGTAATGGGAATCGGGATATTGGCGAACCGTCATTGACAATCATTTGCAAAGCTCTAGCGATCTCAATGAAACATCTTTTAGAAGCCTGATCACTATCATCCAATATTCCAGCTCTTTCAGGAGAAACGATTGCCGGGTTGAAAAGTCTTAAAAACACGAAGGCACCAACTGCAGGGTGTTGATACTTTGGGAATCTTTTACCTGTGCTCTCATATATGACTTTTGAGATAACACGCAGTCCAGTAGGCATGCTAGAGACAGACGAACATATACAATCCACAACTAAATGCAAGTACTTCATGAATAGAGTGAGGTTCCTTTCTTTCTCCAAGTCGGACATGCCATCAGTTTTTTCGATCTCAAAGTACTCCTTAGAATCGACAAGTTTGTGGCAGAATGGGTTTAACGTTTCAATAAGATATTCCTTTGCAAGACCATGTGAATAGAGTGCCACCATTCTAGTAGCCACCGTGTTTGATCTGAGAATTTCCACAGCGTCATTGGTTTCCATGATATCCGAGGTAAGAAGATTTATAAGAATCGCCATCTGCACGCATGGATCATCAGTGACCTTCAATATAGAGTTAGCAAATGCATCAACTTCAGACCGAGGACAGATGTTGGTTGAAGCAAGCATCAAACCAGGGCTATCCACAAAGAGAATACGGCCAAATGCTTTCAACGTCATTTCATCGACACTTTGTTTCGGAGAATACACATCTTTAATAATTCTCGAGAAGACATCGATGAATGAAACTCTTATCAACGACTCGGAATGGTAACCCAGTGGCAAGGAGTATTTAAGACCAACACCAGAATTGGCATTCAACAAATTCACAAGAGCTTGGATGATATTATCAACAATGGCATCCCGTTGTGACTTTGAAGTGATATCAGAGTTCTGAGATTCCTTTTGCAATCTCTCTAGGATACGGACAAAGAGATTGAAGTAATTAGAAAACACGACTCCCGCAGCAACATCATCTTCTTTAGCAGATGTCAAGTCATGGTTAGGTGTATCCAAAGGTAATTTGCGGAAAAGAAGTTTTAAAGTCATCGAAGTCTGCACTTTGATACCAAGGTGAAGATCACTTAACTCCTCATACTCAGGATTACCGGATGAATCAGTAAGTGCCTTTGAATCTGATTCAGTCTTTTGATTAAACTCAAAAGAGTCCTCCAAGTAGTGGGCTGCAATACTAGCATATTGATTTTTATGCAAGATTGCACCATCGATTGCCAATTCATCAGATCTCGAGATGAATAGGGTCTGGACCTTACAGAATTTCAATTTGAGTCGAACAAACTCAGGTACGTTGATAACAAAGTCAAGGATTGTCGAGACCTTAGCAACGATCTGACAGAAATCAACAGTGTGGAAGAACAAAGTCTCTGCATCAATTTGGCCGATCGTTCTCAAGACACCAATGAAAAGCTCACAAAAGTTGTACTTCTTCTCCTTTAGTGCAGTTTCAAAATCTGGCACATGTTCATTCACCAACTGAAGTAAGGATTCACAAAGATATGGATGAATACAGACACCTAAGATCTCTCGAGCCCGTTCCCGACGTTTTAAATGACAAGAGAAAAGACAACTGACATTATATTTCAAAAACAGTTCCAACTTCTCTTTGTAGGAAGGTTGACGAGGATCCATCGCAAAAGATGGTGCCATAATCACACCACCCATTGAAGCAAGATAATCACCATAGCAATCTATCGGCTTCTCTTCATAAAGATCAGGATCGAATTTCTTGCCTGCTTGAACATCTCGAGCAAGCTGTTCATAGTTATGTGCAATAGCTAAATTGTCGTACATGACCTTCCAGACAGAGAGAATAGTGTCTGTTGGCTGAGTAAGTGAACAAAGATGATCTCTCAACTTCTTGCGCACAGCAACTGCACTAACAGGAGATTTATCTGAAAGTATGGAGGCAACAAGTTTGATATTGACCTTCTGATCCTCCTGCATATCCGTAGTCTGTGAAACAATATTGTAGTATGTTTTCACAATAGACCTGGAGGTTCGATACGTATCGATGCTATCAGAAAAGACACCCAAGAACATGACTCTTTCATAGCATTCAGAATATCTCTCATACTGGGACAGTGCACGGAACTTGTTCATAAACTTACGTGCCCGATCCCTGTCAAACTTGCCAAATCCATTGTGTTTCTGAATGAGTATTATCAACCGAGCAACAAACTTCACTATATGATTCCGTTGTTCTCCAGCTAAATAGTGGAATGAAACTAGATCTGACAGGCAACATATGATAGCAAAACATGAAACATTACCCAAGAAGGAGATTTTCTCAGGACTACCATGTAAGACCACTGGAATTGACATTAAGAAAAGCTCAACAACCTCAGAGAGAGCTCTATCAGGATCGTTGATCAAAGAAACAATAGGCGATATCTTCGATTCAAAATCCACAGAAAGCGTATCCATGAAATGAACATCAGATGCAGGTGTATTTTCACTCAACACTTTGAAATAGATATATGGACAAAGTTTGAAGAGCTTCAATGCCTCTGTAAGAACTTGTTTAAACGTGATAGGACCCGAATCTCTTAATTTTACCTTGCTAACCGGGTTAACCTTTCCACAAAGTTCTGTAATGGCATCAACCATGGGTGTTGCGATCTTTTCTAAGACTTCGTGGATGTCATTCACAATCAATGGTATGGTCACCATTTGTCGTATGCCACCAAATATTGGTAACAGCACAGCTGGTGCTGGCAATGAATCCTTAGAAAGTAATTCACATACGTACTGTGTGGTAGAAACTGTGTTCATGGATGCTGCAACAAAGAATATTTGGATCTGCAAACGGATAAGAAGAGAAATTGGGACATCCAACTGTTCAAAGATCTCTTTGTAAACGATTTCCCAATTTGTTTTCATGTATGAAACAATAGGGTGGTCTGGATCAACTTTCATGATAACGCAGGCGAGGCGCAGAACTCCAGTAAGAGAGGATCCAGCCTCTGGATAGCGATGGAGAACGCTTGTGAGATCAGAAAGGAATTTTTGCTTGAGGTTTGTGGATTTGAAAACAGCAGGTCTTTTCTTGATACCAAACTTGGCAAGAGTACCAGCCTCGGATTTATTGAATTTAGCGATCTGTTGCGGAAGCAACAAGATCAATGCAGCATGGATCTTGTAGACAGCCTTTCGATAAATTTTAGAATCCAAGAAATGCGAGATAGAGTCGAATGCTTCATCGGCAGCTTTAGAAACAGGTGACTCTGGATCTTTCGAAGCAAGGAAATCTTCGGTACGGAAAACTGCCCATTCAAACATAGCATCAGCAAAGAATGAGAGAATAACGGCCTGCTGAGAACTTTTCTTAGTTTTCAAGATATCAATGATCAAGTTTATATGCTTGACGAAATTCTCAGACGATAGGAAGCAATGACCTATCAGATCTGAAGATGGGATGAATAGTTGATCGACGTTGATCGGAAGGATTCTCTTCCAAAGGAAATTGAAGTAATCGTCAGGATTAGAAGCTGCGAGGTATGAATAAATGAAACTGATTCTGTTGTCCAGTATGGATATGAGGTAATCATTTGTTTCCCATCCACAGAACTCGCAATCATCATTTGGACCATGTTCATGGTCATGCATATGGCGTGGTAGAGGCTGGCGCGGTGATACCGACTGTTGATCTTGAATAAGGTTCAATTCATCGATTGTGGCATGATCTGTCTGTATTTTGGTCAGAGATTCTAGTAAGGACATGACGGTTTTAGCGGATAATGGGGGAGCAGATGCAGTTGCATATAGATCCTGGTTAAGAGCCGAAGCTTCTGGTGAAAGGTCGACATGTTTATAGATGGCGATTGAGCTTGGAATATCAGCCACTCTGACAGACCAAACTTGTTTGAAAGATTCAACGATGATGTTCAACAAGACATATAAAGAACGCACCAACCTTATGTTTTCAGTAGAACTGTTTGCAGACAGTATGGAGGCAAGAATGTTTGCCAAAGAATCCATCGATTCATCCAAGTAACCATGAACAGCTAGATCGACCAATGTTGATCTAGTTGAAGCGTAATTAGAATCGACTTCTAGCTGTGAAAGTGTATAGTTGGAGCGAATCGGAAGAGTTTGCACAATACGATTGCAGATCGAGTTGATGACACTTCTTGGAGATTTTGGGTCAAGTTTAGCCGATGAAGCAACTTTAAGATACCCGGGCACGACCATATTTGCAATAGAATTTGAAGAGGAAGAACCTTCATGTGTGATGTTGCTGGCAGACTTTTCAGGACTCAAGCTGGAACCTTCATCAGATGTGACGATTTCGTTTGCAGATTTCGGTGACGGAACTGCCGGAACGGGTTGCATTCTTACAGTCGATCGTTGCTGTTGTTGATTCTGTTGATGATGATGTTCAGAGCTGGAATTTGATGTGTTATTTGTTGAAGAGGATGAAGATTTCATTGTGGATCTCATATTGCTTTTGGATGGACTCTCAGATGCCAATTGACTGCCAGAGCCGGCATCTATGGAACCCTCATCGGTTGATTCGGAAGTAGGGGATATAGGGGTAGTACCCTGAGAGAGACGTCTAGTTCTCGGAGAGTTACCTAAAGATGCTGCTCTCTGGATACCGTTTGCCGCAGATACCAGCGATGACTTCATGAACTGCTTCCCCAACTTAGCCTGTGGCGAATTCCGTTGCGAATTCCGCCTTGAATTGGGAGAAGACATCTATCAAAGAGTTATATAATGTAGGAAGAAATTAAACCGCAAGGGGAAAAACGGTTAGGTCCAACGGTTTTTTTCTCCCCCTCACGATGAATTGTGGGGGGAGGGGGGAGGGGGAATTGGGGAGAGGGAGGTTTTGGAAGAGAATTAAGGATTTAGTTTGGGGGATAGGTTACAGTGAGATGAGTAATGTCCATGGGTTGACATTAGTAGAGGCCAATCGGTTCTCTTGAAACCATTAGACAGTGAGTTGGGTGGCCAAGAGACATTTCAAGCCCATCCTGCTCCAACAATGTAGTGCAGCTGGAAGCAGCCTTGGTAATGTTCCATTTCTTTCATGCCCCCCGGCAAAAATGCGCACAATTGCATAACACCAGTGTCACCTACGGACGGATAAGTTAATTTGGACCGGGTTGAAACGGAGATCGGGCAGGGAGGGAAAAGCAAAAGGGGCAGGCAGAATGCAGGCAGAATGTTAAAAAATTCCAGTACTATTCGGTAAATTCCGCTTACATACCCCCGTGCACCACACAACCTTTTTTCCTTTGCATCCACGGATCACGGTTTCTTTGGCTCACCGCTCCCCGCGCCGCCCCGCTGCCCCCGTTTCACCTATGTTTACCTAAACCGAGCTGTGTGTTTTTTTTTTAAACTAATAGCCGCATCTTATTGCACACACTCTTTTTTTAAACCACAGTGCTATGTCGAACAGAGATAGCAAAGTGTTTGCACTGGGGTCTTCTCCAACAAAGGAACTTGATATCCTGTTTGGAGACCAGAATATCCCAGACTCCGGTACTGGCTGGACGCCATATATTGACAAGATCTTTGGCTCAAACGGTGCCAATGGATCTAGTAACATACAATCAAATACTGCCTACAGGGCTTCACCAAGACCGAAGAGTCAACGTTCTCGGTTCAACGAAGGCTCTATCTCAGGACAAGGAGGATTGCAGGGTCAATCCATGATGTCAGGTGCCGCCGCAGGGTCTCTTAACCAGATGAATACACCTAATTTGGCCAACGTCGCCGGGTTTGGTTCAATGTCGCCCGGTCAATTGTCTCGAATCCTTTCGTCGCCTCAAGTGGACCCAGCGTTATGGGCAGCAATGCAAGCTCAAAACAATTCAGCAACAGCTTTAGACAATATCAACATCAACTCAAACATGAAGACTCCAGTCGCCGATAAATCGATCAAAGCCTCGGAGTTCTTCTTTGAAACTCCAAGTTTCATTCGCAACGAGGAACTATTTACTGCGGGGGTCAACTCAGATGATAAAGAGAACGATCCGTTGTTGATGGGAGTTTTCTCCACACCTTCAGCCAAGAAGTTGGGATTACCAAGCCTTTCACAACTGAACCAGGCTCAACTACAACAACTACAACAGGCTCAGGTTCAACAGACACAACTACAATCGCAACAAATACCGACGAAACAGCAACAGCAGCCGCAACAACAACCACAGACTTTCAAAACACCTATGAAGTCCAACGGTCAAGTACCGGAATCATCGCCATCGACCATCCTTCTCACATCGACAGTGAAGAAGGAGAGCCGAGTCAACAAGACCATCACAGGACTGGAGGCTTCTCCAACTCCTGCGACAAAATCGCATTTGAAGAAGGCACCATGCGATCTGGTGCGTGCCAACTCTGCATTAGAACCTGCCCTTGGTATCTTCCACGAGGGAGAGAACAACATCCATCGCAGGCACCCACTAGGTACTGTGAATGGCTCTTCGTCTCAACCAAATTCATCACAACTGCCAATGATGGCTACATTTTCATCGGATCAGGGCAACCGTCAACGAAATCAAGGTAAAGCAGGTAGATTCCAAATCATATTCACAGATATGAATACATTTAAAGGAACGGGTGGTAACAGAAGACCTAAAAAGAACGGTCAACGCAAGAAGAAGTCATTGTCAAGGTTTAAGACTGCACCGGCAGTCGTTCAGAATCGGAAACGGGATTAGGACTATATAATTAGATACGCAATCAATAACTATAAAGTAAGCAAATATCAACGTCTTCTTGGCCCCTTGGGTTTAGAGAATCGAAGAGGTTGTGTGGTTGTCTTCTTGGAAGTTGAATCTGCTTCAAAGATACTGAGGTCGAGCTCTTCAGGATCGCCCAGTTCCACAGTCTCTTTCAAGGAGTACCCGGATTTCTCCAATTGCTTGGTTAACGAAAGCCTCTCTGTGGCATACTTCATACGATCACGGACTTTGGATCCACTTGGACAACAGTAGAGGAAATAGTTGTCTCCTTTGTATCCAAGTAGATTGTATGAAGGAGAGTCTGTACGCAGTTGAGGAATCAATTGAGTCTTTGGATCGGTGATTTCACTGGTTTTCTCCAATTGCAGTTCCTCTCCAACGATACCAAAGATGACCAGCTTGTTATGCAATGCGGAACCATCCAAGACCTGCTTCAACTCGTCACTAACTTTAAAACTGAGTTCAGTAGACGAGTCCATTCGAGCCAGCGATTGACGTTTCGAACTACTGTACAATTCGGAGGCCTTGACTTGTTCCAGCGATGCCTCAGACTCCGTGAGAGGTTTCTCAGCGTTCTGTGAACTTTCCACTTGTTTCCAACCGTCTCCAGAGATCTCCTTGGCGTGATCCGCAAATATGATAGGCTCAAAGTATTCGAGACCTAGGTTTCTTAGAACTGTGTTCTTAGTAGATGCATAGACCATTTTTTCCTTGACTGGGGAGTTGTCAGGGACATATGAGATGAAGGCGTACTGATCGGAATCTGGCTTCCTTGCCAGAATGAACAATGGTTGGTCATCGGTCAGAGCAGTATGGAGTTTTTCAAAGTCTTCCACTATAGATCCGACAGAGGAGATGGAATTTCTAACTTTCAAAGTTTCATTGTCTATGCTAATGAGAAGGAACCGATCGTTGCCGGAAGTGAACGATTTGAACGAGTCTATGAGATCCTGCGATGCGATAATACCTGATTGAGACGACATGGCAGGAGAAGAGAGTGATAGAAGTCTGGGAGAAAGTAAAGTTTTGGCTCCCGGTTTTGGCTGGCCCCCCGCGGTCGCACAGAAAAAATACTCGCCGACTCAACAGGGCCCAGATGCCAGGACCAAGGAGGCACTGTAAGTGGTATCAAAGAACCAGTCAAACCACAACTAACTGATCTACCAACTAACTGAACTACTCACCAACCAATCTAACTGTCAATACACAATATATCCGTTCAATTGCTCAGTTATTCACCCTTCCAACCCATATCTAACCCACTGCCTGCCCTCTGCTACTTCCCTGCTACCCTACCCTACATTACCCCTCCTCCTCCCCTCCTCACCCCCATCGGACTTGCTCCATAAAATATCAAAAAAAAAAAAAAATCTTAAAAATGCAGCAGAACCAGACATAGCAACGACCTTTCTTTTGCGCATTTATTACAACTGGATACTGGATATCTGGTAAGTAACAAAACAACCAATGGAACATAAGAAATCGCCGTCGACTCAATCGGGGTTATTTTCAGCATCTCCGAACACTATGGCCTTGTTGTCGCCACCTTCGTCTCGCTATGCTTTTGAGCCTGCTTTAACGACAGCATCGATTCCACCGATTAGTTCATTGCAAGAGACTTCGACTCAGCAGAACTCTCAGAGTATGCCACAGAGTCCTTCTGCTTATGCCAGCTACGGTAGTGAGAATGATATTCCTGCTTTTGAACCACAGACTGAGTTCAACTTACAGAATTTCACCAGCGACCTCGGTACTTTCAGCGTTTGGGTCGGCAATTTGAAACCCGAACAACAACAGACAGTCATGGATGTACTCTTGGACACAGTCGATGAATCTGTGTTGAAATATGTCCATGAAAAAGCTCAAAACTCGTTGGTTCATTCCAAGTTCTCTCCACCTCTCTCTGCCGTCACCTCCACCATGCCTCAGAGACCCGTCTCTCCATTGATTGTAATGAACGGTGACTCTAACAACCCGGTTGCTACCACTGGATTGCCAGATGCAACTGTAGGCTCTCCTATCTTTGCCCCTCAAGCCACTCTGGCTTCCACTTCAAGATTGTCCTCTCCACAGCCCCAGTCTTTGAGCCAAGTACTGGGTACTTTCTCTCAGAGACAGCAACAATCTTCTTTCGATCCAATTGGGGCACGTCCAAGATCTGCCGGATATGGCTCTTACTATGCTAATACTTCTCAACAGAATCCACTGCATCAGCCATTCCAGCAACAACAACAACAACAACAGCAGCAGCAGCAACAGCAGCAGCAGCAGCAGCATCAGTTCAACCAAGGATTTCCTCAAGCTGCTCCAATGCTTCGTGTCATCTCATCCGATCTCGATCCAAATGGCTACCAACGCCGTCAACGTGATTTCTTTGACGATGATCTTTCTCAACAGTTCGGATTGTCTGCGACAACTACCGACTATGCTGCTGGACAGAACGCTGCATTGAAATTGAACCATTCTTTGGGACGTCGGAAGAAAGAAAGCCCTCGTGCTAGTAACATCTTACCAACTAGTACAACTTCAAGTCCTTCAGCAGGTGGTGTGGCTACTGGTGGGGTAACTTCTGGTGGATCCGCTACCGCTTCCCCAGCAGTCACTCCTCCAAGTAAAACTGCCACTCCAGCGACTCCAGTGGCAAAGAACCCGGCTCCAATGACAGCTGCCGCCGCCATCAAAGCAGCAGTGAGAAATCAAAACCAAACAAACAAATCGGCAGAGCCGATTACTAAGAAGCAACCAACTAGCTTGCCAGCTTCGTCTCCGGTTTCTCCAATTGCTAGCGTCGGTATGTCCGCTTCTGGTTCAGGTACTGGTACCGCACCATCGGTTGTGAAGTCCGCCACTGCTCAAGATATAGCATCGGAAGAATTGTTGCAAAACATCCCTCAATGGCTGAAGACTCTTAGGCTTCATAAATATACTGATAATCTCAAGAGTCTGACCTGGCAAGAGATGATTGAACTTGACGATGGTCAATTGCAAGAGCTCGGAGTCACCACTGTCGGTGCTCGTAATAAACTGTTGAAATCTTTCTCATTTGTGAAAGAAAACCTACATAACTGAATATCATAGACATTATTATTGATTCACTACCAAGTCCCCTCTCTGTGTATCTTCCAGCTTGCCTAAATAGGAAACCTACCGTCTTTTCCTCCTCCCGCTCCCCTCCCCACTTTATTTTCTCCCGCTCCAGCGGTCTCCCCTAAAAAATATTCTTTCCCTTTCTAGATATCACTACCAGCAAGAAGTGATAGCCACAATGACAACCGAAGTGTTTGTGGTGTCATCACTAAAAGTATCACAAACTACTCAGAATGTTATCAAGAATGAACTGGCTGGATCGCATATCACTATACTGCCAGATACCGCGAGCTTACTGCGGTCGTTGTCACTTTCTGTCGATTACATCCTAATAAATGACAAGCTTGTTGCAAACGGAAATGAAGCTGAATTATCATACGCTGTAGTGATAATATTGGATACAACTATATTGGGAGAAGAGCAATTTATAGAGGATCTGATCAAGTCTAGATTCGGCAATTTAAACCCAATAGTGATCACTACAGACGTTAATGATGATCGGACTTTAAGTTCAGCAATCTCACAAGTATCATCTAACGTTGCCAAGACAGCGGAGACTATGAGAGAAAGGATCGGTAGGGTACGTGCATGGATAGGGTTTGAAGATCATGAGCTTGGCGCAGAATTTATGTCGATGACTAACCAGATGAAGCGGGCACAGCCGGACCTGGAAACCGCTGTCAAATATAGAGATTACTTGGTGAAGATTGTCGATCATAAGAGACTGTTAGAGAACGTGAAGAAGTCTGCTGATAAAGATGAGTACTACCAGAAGGCTTTCTTACAGTGGGATTTTGCTGCTCATTTGCTTACTCCCGATGAACTGTTGTACTGTGGATACTTGATATTACGCGAGCCATACTTGAACTGTTTGGGCAGTTCCGCCGATAGACAAGAAGCCGAGAAGAGACTTCTGGCGTTTATTTTCTGTGTTCGTGATGGATACAGGATCGGCAATCCATTCCATAACTTCCGGCATGCCATAGATGTTTTGCAAGCCACCAATTTCTTTATCAAAACGTTGCAAGAGCAATCGTTTTCGATCAGTTTCACCAAAGAGGAGAAATTGGGACTATTGTTGGCTGCGCTAGGTCACGACTTGGGCCATCCTGCCATGACAAACAATGTGTTAACGGATAACAAGGCGCCAATAGCTACTTTGCTTTCGAATGAATCCGTGTTAGAGAATTTCCATCAGATTCAATTCCACCGAGTCTGTGCACCATTCTTGGTGGAATGCAGACAATACGTGGGCGAGGATTCGTATGATATGATAGAGAAGCTTGTTTCTAAATCGATCTTGGCCACCGATATGGGTCGACACGATGAGTTTGTTAAAGAGATCGATCAATTCATGAAACCTGACTCTTTGAAGTATCAGTTGAGATACGATCGTCTAGAGATGCTTGCATCTTTGGTACTTAAGTCTGCAGATATATCGAACGTTTGCAGACCGTTAAATACGAGTGTGAAGTGGGCACTGAGTCTTGGTGAAGAGTTCAAACAGGTCGATCAATTACAGAAGGTCATTCAAGGAAAGTCCAAGGACTTGACTACGACACCTCCACCATACGTTATTCGTGCCATGGATGCGGCCATGGCAGTTAAGGCAGTTCCTAACATCGGAGCTTCTCAGATGTTCTTTATAAATAGGTTCGCATTGGAGTTCTTTACCAAGATTGGAAAGAACATTTCACCTTTGAACTTTCTTGCTGAGATTCTCAAGAAGAACACGGAGTATTGGAATGCACGCGTTCAGCGATAGATTATGCACACATATATACACAACTATATAGAATGGATCAATAATTATACGAAGTATCATCAATGAATCCTTGAAGTACCACTTACTTGCGCTCGTCTTTCTGACTTGGCCCGGGAGCAAGTCAAGCACCCCACGAAAAAAATACCCCGGGTTCTTCCCTCCTATTAAAACTCTCCCCTCAATCCATTACTTATTCTTCCCACACATGTTTGCTAGAACGAGCTGTACAGTGAGCCGTCAACTCCGTTTGAGTCTTCGTCCAACCGTGTTGAGACAGACTCCAATTCGGTGGGCATCTAACCAGATCAACAAGGATTCGATTGTTCATACCTATTCTAAAGGTCCTGTCGTGGTCAAGTTTACCCCTGAACACGAGTGGATCAGTGTTCATCCAGATGGTACTTCCTACGTTGGAATCACCAACTACGCAGCAGATGCATTAGGTGATGCTACATTCATCGAGTTGCCATCCGATTTGTTGAACGAGCAGGTCTCCAAAGGTGATACGATTGGATCTATCGAGAGTGTTAAGAGTGCTTCTGATATCTATTCTCCTGTGGAAGCAGAAGTTGTCGAAGTCAACACTGCACTCGATGAAAACCCGGCACTTTTGAACGAGGATCCGATGGGTAATGGTTGGATCGCCAAGTTGAAGCTCGGTAAGGAATTCACCGGCGAAGACTTGTTGAGCGAGGAGGAGTACAAGAAGGTTCTTGAAGAGGCCGACGAGTAAGTAATAAATAAAATTCGTTAGTTATATACGTGTAGATGTATGTATGTATGTGTTCATGTTAAACCAGAACCAGATCTACTTTCAAATCATTCATGCCTTCCGTTGCTGCTCCTTATCCCATTCTTCAGGTGTCTTTGTCTTCATCTGAATGGCATGAACTCCCTGGTTGTCCATCTCGTCTTTCAACAGGCCATACACGAATCTGTGTCTCGCAGGCAAGTTCTTAAACTCTTTGAACTTAGGACTGATGATAACCATACTGAAATGAGTCTCTGACCGGTCGGCAACCCCCTTCATAGCCATATGATGTGCATGCATCCATGAATCGTTCTTAACGTCAAAGTAGGTTGGCTCTAACTCTTGAGAAACTTTCATTCTGATGCTTTGTTCGATAGGTCCTACCTCCTTTTCTGGCTTTGAACTTTTATCATGATGCTTGCAAGGAGGAACAGAAGGAAATGCAGATTCCGGCACCGTAGAATATGCCTTAGAGCTCATTTGTACGATTCTTTTCAACATACCTTTGGGGGAGATAGTTATTTTTTTCGGAAGCCGTGGGGTTAAAGATAGCATATCCCGATTAGGCTACCAGAAAAATTAAGGATTTCTTTGCTACTTATTATCAGTTCATCACATTCAATTGAATTTACGTAGAAACGAGTTACTCAGTAGTCGTTGTCACGGGAAGATCCGCCGTAACCACCTTGTCTGTCATTGTCGCTGTTGCCACCAAAGCCAGAGGAAGATCCGCCGTAGGAGTTGTCGTTGTCATTACGAGAAGAACCACCGTAGGAGTTATCGTTGTCACGGGAAGAACCACCGTAAGAGTTGTCATTGTCGTTACGAGACGATCCACCGTAAGAGTTGTCATTGTCATCGTTACGGGAAGATCCACCGAATCCAGAAGATGAAGAACCTCCGTAAGAGTTGTCGTTGTCGTTGTCACGGGAAGATCCACCGTAGCCACCTTGTCTGTCGTTGTCGCTGTTGCCACCAAATCCAGAGGAGGAAGAACCACCGTAGGAGTTGTCGTTATCGTTACGAGAAGAACCACCGTAAGAGTTGTCGTTGTCGTTGTTACCGCCAAAGCCAGAGGAGGAAGAACCACCGTAGGAGTTATCGTTGTCGTTGTCTCCACCGTATCCACCTTGTCTACGGTTGTCGTTGTCGTTGTCGTTGTCCTTGCTGTGGCCGAAGAGTCCCATTGTTGTTAGTTTAAGATTGATTTGTATCTTGAAGAAAGAGAATCCGAAAAGGTGGCAAGTGCCTCATTTAAATACCCCATGTTGTTTCATATTGGAGCCGAAATCCGTATTGGGATATTACTTGATTGGACCAGGCGCAGTGAATAATTTCAAAAGGGGGGAGGTGGAAAAAAAAAGAAACGTTCTATTTGGAAAACTCCACTTTGGACAATGGGAATGTGATGGAACGAGCGGTGGAAAGAACCGTGGAATGAACGAAAGAACTTGAAATTGGCAGATTGAAGGAATTGAATTGAGGACTGATTCTTTTGTTCTACTAATCAATCAATATTCAATCATAATCCCATAGTTTCATTGATATGACAACCAAAGTTAACATTACCAATTACTTAACAGTTAATTAATCACTCACTCCCACGCCTTGCTGTGTGTGGCTGCACCGCCTTCCTCCATTGCCTCCTAAAACGGTGTTTCCCCACCTGCATCTCACATTTACCGCTGCCACCGCTCCTACCGGGATTCCAATCTGTACGCCTCGTAGCTGACCCATGTTATTATTTTTTTTACCACTGCCCCAATACTACTGCATGATTTGATCCAACTAATTGAAACGATAGCTAATGCACGTTTCACAATGGCTTCAATACACATAATTCGGCTAGCCCAGCCCAACAAAGAAACAGATCACTGCTGTTTCAATTGCATCGCCACATTCCTGTCAATTAATAACATGTGGAATTGAAATTGTGGTGCCTTAGGGGGCACCTGCCACTCGCACTTTTCGCCAAGTTACTCATCAAGCAAATTTCAGTTGTATTACGGGGGCAAATTAAGGCAATTTGAAGGCAATTGAGCAATTACTTAACCACGGTTCCAAATCACTGCTCTGTACCTCTCAATTCCACAGTTAATTACGTCACAATAACAAAAATTGCCTCCTTTGTACCTTCCACATTCTCACTACCCCACAATTCCTGCACAAATTTCAAAGGCTCCTTGGCTCTGCTCCTGTAACTTTTGCCAAGGCAAAAAAAATTACGTCGATCTCAAACACGGAAACTTACCCCTCATCGACGGGGCGATCGACTCAATTTTTTTTTAAACTCTGAACTCTGTCTTCCTACCTACCCTCTTGTAGCGCTAATCACACTTCCTCTTTGGGAAATTAGTACACATCTTAAATCCCCGATTCAAAATTCCAAATCCTCCTCAAAAGAATTTTATCCTGTTAAGAACCCTTTGTGCTTCTTGTATTTAACACAGGATTAATGCAATCTCCCAAACGGACAACCAAAACTTCGCCTCATAGAACAGTCTTCGGTAATGCCAGTCCTAATCTGATCAATCAAAGTACAAACTCAATCTTCAACGGCAAGAAATTACAGTCTCCAGACTTTAACGTTGTGAGTTCCGATTGGACAAACCCGATCGGGTCCAATGATCTCTGTTCGTCCAATTTCGACAAGCTCAAGAGGTTGCACAGTCAACGACAGAAGCATTCGCATCAGCATCAGCATCAACATCAACAGCATAGACATGAATCGTCCTCTCATTCTAGAAGTTCCAGTGTGAACTTTGTCTTTGGAAGCTTCGATAAGGATAAGTCAATGGGCAAAGATACAAGAACAGAACTGATGGGCCTTTCACATTCTAGACACCGCAGTTATAACGATGTGCCAAGAAGTCGTTCTGGATCGCCTCATCGTCTCCGCAGAACAAACACCTCGGAACTGTTTGACAGATTCATCCCTTCAAGACTGACCACCTCGGGTAAATTGACTTTAAACGATACAGAGCCCTTGGTACTACCTTCGGACCAAATCAAGTCCCAGAACTCAAAAATTTATCAAAACACCGTTGCTGAAGCTTGCGGTTTGGAAGTCGGTGAAAGAATCTTACAGTTCCAACCTGCCGCTCCAGAAAGACAGAACTCTTCGCTATCGGTTCAACATGTTAATAGTACCAACAATATCTCGACATCCGCTATACAGGCAAGGTTAAAGAAAGTTCCTTCATGCCCACAGAAAGTACTCGATGCTCCAGGGTTTTTAGACGATTTCTATTTGAATCTGGTCGCTTGGTCTAGTGGTAACATGCTAGCCATCGCATTGGGTGAATGTGTCTATTGTTGGAACGCCACGACGGGTGATGTGAACCAATTGGCAGAGTGCAGTTCGAATGTTTGTTCTGTGAAATGGTCTGAGGATGGATATTATCTATCGATCGGTTTAGAAGATGGATCGATCGAGATCTGGGATTGTGAATCTCAACAGAAGATGCGTACAATGCAAGGGCATATGTCAAGGGTAGCCGCTACAAGTTGGAACCAACATTTACTTACAGCAGGCGATCGTATGGGTACAATAATCCACCATGATGTACGTCTTCAGGACCATATAGCGATGACTTTGAAAGGAGGCCATTCTGCGGAAGTGTGTGGATTGGAATGGAGATCCGATGGATTACAATTAGCATCCGGTGGTAACGACAACTTGGTCAATATTTGGGACGCCAGATCTTCTACACCACATTTCACAAAGACTGCACATACCGCTGCAGTGAAGGCCATTGCATGGTGTCCGCACCACAACTCTCTTTTGGCCACGGGTGGTGGATCTGCATGCAGAAAGATCCATTTCTGGAATACTACCACTGGAGGTAGAATCAATACAATTGAGACAGAATCCCAAGTCTCTTCGCTGCGCTGGGGTTATTCGAATGGAGTCGGTACTGAGATCGCAGCCACCCACGGATTCCCCAATAACGATATTAGTATATATGCATTCCCATCGTTGCAAAGGACAGGAGTGGTTCTAAACTCACATGAATCACGAGTGCTCAACAGTTGCTTGTCTCCAGATGGTATGACTCTGGCCACTGTTGCTGCAGATGAAAATCTCAAGTTCTGGAAACTATTCGACTATAGGGAGTCCAAAGATGAGGGTCTTACGGGATGTGGAAAGGAAATTAGCACAGTCACCATTAGATAGATAAAATGTATAATAGATGGTAAAAAGTTGATAAGAAGAATTAAATGAGGAGTAACTCAAAGTAACATTTTTGACTTTCAAATGTGATAATTCTACACCGGATAGGTACACGAGTCTGTTTCCACCATCACCCTGGCTTGATACTCCCTCAATCAACAGTTATCCCCTCCAATCTTATCAAATGACCTTCCTAATTAGGAAATCAATTTTTTCCTTGTCAGTCCCTGTTTAGGAAGGTCTTAGCCGTTGAAAAAAAAAAAGTTTATCTATAAGGTGCGAAGGTGAGAGGAAAAAAAAAGATAAGAAGTTAAGGACCACTTTAAAAGATCAAAGAAGATGAGTAAAATTACGCCGAAAGTTGAAGTCTTAGGGTATGAGGACTGCAAGAAAGCTGCAAGAACTCTGTATGAGGCGTTCGATGACGACGACGTGGACAGATACCTGACTAGACACTTGGAAGATCAGCCTGAGTTAAAGAAAAAGTGCGATTTACTTATTTTTGAAGCTTACACTTACACGTTGATTATGAAGGGACTTGCGTTGGCCGTGAAGGGAGAAGATCACGAGAACAGAGATACATTTGAAAGTGTTGCATTATGGGCTACACCTGAGTCGGGTGACTTAGAGGATTATTTGACACTGTTGAGATCTGGGTTTGCTAGACTGGCCTGGATGACAGGAGCTGAGGGACGTAGAAGAGTGTTCAAAGTGTTGTTTGAAGTGTTGCGCGAGAACTGTGAGGATATAATGTCAGTAGACCCTGACAGAGACAACATGTACACTTTGGTGTACCTTGGATCGACTCCTCGTGCTAGAGGCAAAGGTAATGTCAGTGCACTGTTCAACTACATGTTTGACCACCACGTTGATCCAAACAATTCGATCGCATACTTGGAGAGCTCTGCGTTACGGAACATTCCTATCTATGAACATTTTGGATTCAGAGCCGTTGCCGATGAATGGCTTGGAGATAAAAACGATCCATCAGACAACGCTCGTATGGATGTGATGATCCGTGGTCCTCATGGCACCGAATGGAAGTATCTCGATGAGGTCCGCAAGAGACGGGGTTACGTTATCCCGGAACAGTCTGTGAAGAAATGAGAGGAACTGATTTGGCCAACGAACTGAGTGGTCTATCCCCCAATTCCCAAAATCCCTTCATTGCTTCGATTACCGCTTTCGTCCACACCCCAACCTACATACTAATCTAGTACCACCTAATATGAACCCCCGTACCCCACAGTCCTGCCAGCCCTTCCCTGGCCCTTTAAATTTCTCTACCCCCCTTGAATTTTTTCTTCTTCATAATGAACTTTGACCAGTATCAGGGACAACCTCGACAGATGGAAGGAACGGCGTCATTGTCCCAACAGTTACAAGCGGCAGCTGCAGTGGCTGCAGCAGTGAACAAACAACAGGCTGCACCTATCAAACAGTCGTATGCACAGACATCATCACAAAAATCGACTCCTCTCCCACAGTTTGCGACAAACTCTCCAGTAGGGGATCAAGCCAACACGGCACCACAACTTGGTGGCAAGGCATTAAACGACGAAAAAGTGTACTCATGGATCAATGAATTGGCATATGGACCGAACAAAGAAGAGGCCTTCTTAGAATTGGGTAAGAAACGTGAATATTATGACGATCTCGCTTTGGTTCTTTGGAACTCTTTCGGTGTTATGACAGCTCTACTTGAGGAGATCGTGGCCATATATCCATATCTTTCCCCACCTAATCTTTCCACACCGGCATCCAATCGGGTCTGTAATGCATTGGCTTTGTTACAATGCGTCGCTTCACACCCGGATACTAGAACGGCCTTCTTACATGCTCAAATACCACTCTTCCTATACCCATTCCTCAATACCAATTCAAAGCAGAGACCTTTCGAATACTTGAGGTTGACCAGTTTGGGTGTCATTGGTGCCCTCGTGAAAAATGACACTCCAGAAGTGATCCATTTCCTATTGGCTACCGAAATCACTCCATTATGCCTTCATATAATGGAATCATCTACTGAACTCTCAAAGACAGTGGCTATCTTCATCGTCCAAAAGATTTTAATGGACGACTCTGGGTTATCATACGTTTGTCAAACTTACGATAGATTCGAAGCCGTTTCGAATGTTCTAGGACTCATGATCGATCAACTTATCGCAGATCCTACAGCCAGATTGTTACGCCATGTCATTAGATGCTACTTGAGACTTATCGATAATCCTGACGCTAGAGTCGCATTGGCTGAACGCCTACCTCAGGCTTTGAGAGACGATACTTTCGACTCCGTTCTGAGAGATGACCCTGCAACCAGACAGAGTTTGCAAGAGTTACAGGAAAGAACTAGTTGATATAAGGGTAATTAATAGAGGTATAATTAGTACGAGTAGTCATAATAACCAGGATTTTTCACTCCTTAATTCCCCCAACCGTTACCCGGCCTCCACGAAACTCGCTTTCTCCCCTTAAAAAACACCACTTGAAAAAACTCAATCTCGAATCAAACACTTGTTTCTTTCATGTCAACCAAGACATACAAACGGTTTGAGGACTCAGACTCGGGCTATTTGCCCGATAACATGACTGTGTACCAGGAATGTCTGCAGGCATTCAATGCTTCGCCTACCAAGGCAAAGAAGTGTCGTGTCTTGCTGTCTAGACTGTTACGTCTTCTCTACAATGGTGACACCTTTGCCACAACAGAGGCCACAAATCTGTTTTTCAGCGTGTCAAAGTTGTTCCATAACAACGATCCAAGCCTTAGACAACTTGCATACTTAGCAATTAAGGAATTGTGTTCCATTTCAGATGATGTTCTTATGATCACTGCCTCTATTATGAAAGATGTTCAAGGTAATGAACCTGTCTTTAAACCAAACGCGATTCGTACTTTATCTCGTGTCTTGGATAGTTCTACTATCCCTGCCGCTGAACGTGCAATGCGCAATTCCATGGTCGATTCCAATCAAGCCATCTGTTCTGCTGCCATCGTGTCTACTTTCCATCTCTTGCCCGTTGCGCGTGATGTCGTCAAACGTTGGGCCAACGAAGCTCAAGAGGCCATCACTGCTCCAAAATCTTTGGCAAGATCTCCTTACGCTGTTCATGATGCTCCATACGGTGCAGCTAGATTGCCTCAATCCACCTACTTCCATCAATATCACGCTTTGGGGTTGATCTATCAATTGAAAAGACAGGACCGTATGGCTCTGTTGAAATTGATCCAGCAACTTACAAGCCGTCAAGCACTCCATAGTTCCTTTGCAGTGCTTCAATTGATCCGGTATGTCTCCCAGATGATTTCTGACGATAGATCAGTCGGTCAACAGTTCTGGCCATTGTTCCAATCTTGGCTTCAACACAAGTCTGAGATGGTGGAATTAGAAGCTGCTAAAGTGGTTCTTTTCTCTAACGGTTTTAACGACGAACAACAAAGTGCTGCACTTGCCAGAATCCAAGGCTTATTGGCTGTTCCACGTACTGTTGTTAGATTTGCTGCAGTTAGATTGCTTTCCAGATTGGCACAAGTCAACCCTGATAAGGTGAGATTCTGCAACTCTGAATTAGAAGAACTGGTCAATGATACATCTCGTGCAATCTCCACTTATTCGATCACAACTTTGCTTAAGACCGGTTCTGCACAGAGTGTTGACAGACTCATCAAGACTATCTCTGGATTCATGGACGATATCTCTGATGAATTCAAAGTCGTTGTTGTTGATGCCGTTCGTGCACTGGCATTAAAATTCCCTGAAAAGTACTCCTCTATGTTGTCATTCTTGAATGGTGCTCTCAGAGACGAAGGTGGTTACTCGTTCAAGAATGCCGTTGTTGAAGCCATTTTCGATATCATCAAGTTCGTTCCTGAATCGCGCGACAAAGCCCTTGAAATGCTCTGCGAGTTCATTGAAGATTGTGAGTACACTGAACTTTCCGTTAGAGTCTTACACTTGCTCGGTGAGTACGGTCCAAAGGCTTCTAAGTCTTCATTGTATGTTCGTCACATCTACAACCGTGTTGTGTTGGAGAATTCCATCATTCGTTCGTCTGCAGTGATGGCACTTTCCAAGTTTGCACTCGTTGGTGACAAAGGTCTTACCAAGAGTATCAAAATTTTACTTGAGAGAATCTTGCAAGATGTCGACGATGAGGTGAGAGACAGAGCTGCATTATCTTTACGTGTCTTGAAAGAAGGATCCGCTTCACCACTTGCCGCCAAGAAGGCTGCACTTGTCTTGGAGCCAGGTAACTATTTCTCGTTACCTGCCCTTGAACAGCAATTGAGCCGTTACGTTCGTAGCAGAGATAAGTCATCGTTTGCTAAACCATTCGATATCTCTGCTGTTCCAACACAGACCGAAGAAGAACACCGTGCTGCCGAATTCCGTGCCAAGACTGCTGTTGCTGATATTGACGAGCCAGTGGCTAGAGAAGCATCTGTTGCTGCCGAGGAACCATCGAACCCAGCTGCAGACGCCGCATTATTACAACAACAGTATAGTGAAGAATTGAGCAGTATCGAACAATTCAAAGGTTACGGTCCATTATTACATTCTTCTACTGCAGTTGAGTTGACTGAAAAGGAGACCGAGTTTGTGGTCAGTGCCATCAAGCACATTTTCAAAGAACACATTGTCATTCAATACGATGTTAAGAACACTTTGAAGGATATTCAACTAGAGGATGTCAATGTTGTTATACAATTGGACGGTGATGAATACTCTGAAGAGGATGCAGTTCCAGCCGAGGTGTTACTACCAGAATCCGAGGCATCGGTGTTTGTTTCCTTGGCCCGTCCTGCCGAATACGAGCTGGCTACAGTGGTTAACACACTCTCTTACATTTCTAAAGATGTCGATCCAGCTACAGGAGAACCAGAAGAAGGTGACGAAGGATTCCAAGATGAGTACCAGATCGAAGATCTTACAATTGTTCCAGGAGACTTTGTCATTCCAACATTCACTGGATCGTTCACTTCGGTGTTTGATTCGTTGACCAACGAGGAAGTTGCTGTGTACAACTTGGGATCTGCCGATACTACGAAGTTGGATGACGTAGTGTCCCGTGTGATCAATACGTTTAGTATGATGCCATTGGAAGGTAGTGATTTGGTGACGAGCAGTGCAAGCCACACTTTGAAACTTTATGGAAAGAGTATCGATGGAGATCAAATCGCTACATTGGTGAAGCTGGTGTCCAGCTCGAAGGGAGTCATGATGAAGTTACAGGTTCGCTCAGACAATGCTGAGCTTGCAGAGGAGCTTGCCAACCAATGGGAATGAGAAAAAAAAGGCGAAGTACAAACCAACAGTAAGCATTGTAATAGATAATAAAAAAAAAGCACAGATTTACACACAGCCTTTAGTCAGCCGTACTTGATATAGATTTGTAGTTAGTTTATTGTATTTACATGATATAAATATGACACAGTCAGATGATCTAGATGTTGAATCCGAATCCAGCCATGCACTTCTTGTAACCAGCGATGAGTTCCTGGCATTTTGGTGCATCTTCTCCGTTCAAAAGAAGACACTCATCTCTAAGAGCCTTCTCATCAAGGCAGACACAGCATGGCTTTGGCTTGGAAGCGGCGGCAGCCTCGGTTGGCTTGGAAGCTGGACATGCGCAGGCTGGTGCATCAGAACTGGCCTTTCCAGTACAATGGGCACATTTACAGTTTGGTCCGCAAGACATTATCGTTCGTTATCTAGATCTCCTCGGGAAAAAGAAGTGATGTATAGATCTGAAAGTTTTTCTTAGCTGAGTTAGTGCCCTTTATGGGGAATAATTGACTCGCCTAAAATAATCCCTGCACCCACCGTGTACTTTTTTTTTCTCTCAGCCTGCTAAGCAATACACGCTTCTTACTGTTAGCAAATGGCATCTGAAGGTCGTTGTGAGATTCTTGGGCCGTTTTCGTTAGTGATACAGGCAGTTCTGGGACTTCTGGCTCTGTCGTCATTGGTGGTGAAACGGTTTAGAGAGTATCCGAACCGGAGGCCATGGCGAATCTGGTTTTATGATGTATCCAAGCAGGTCTTGGGAGCAATGGGTGTGCATGCTTTGAACCTTATCATGAGTATCATTGGAGGAAAGACAGACAAATGGAATGAAGAAGGTGCGAAAAGTCAGGATAATATGGGTGGACACAATAACGTGAAAGGAGCTTCGGGATCTTTGAAGACTTCTCCGTACTATATGCGGCCCGCGACTTCTCCGCCTCCTCTTTCTGACAACCCGTGTGATTACTATTTCCTAAACATCCTGTTCGACACCACCATAGGAATCCCGATCCTTTGGGCATTACTGTACTGCATCTATCACCTAGCTAAACGTTCTGGAATTACAGGTATCGATTCAGGTGAGTATGGTACTCCACCTAAAGTGTCTAACTATTTGAAACAGCTGGCGATCTATTTCTTGGGACTTCTTTCGATGAAAATGATCATATACATAATTCTTATCGAATGCCCATTCCTGGTGCGATTCGCCATGTGGATACTCTCATGGTCGGACTCAATTCCAAACGTGCAGGTCGCGTTCGTCATGATGATATTCCCCCTCATTATGAACACTTTCCAATACTATGTCATCGACAACATTATCCAAAGTCCTGAATATTACAAGTCGAACAAAGTCTTAAACCGCCAGGAACCTGTCGAAGGCACACAAACCTCGCCTCACTCGCAAACAGACCTTCAATTACAGTACTCTGAAGACACAGCAGACATCGAAGGTTTACTCGGACAACCACTACCTCAACAGGCAGAGGGACAAATAATAGACCCAGAGAATCGACCTTCTTTGAAGAAGATCCTCACAAGATCAGGGGACCAACCACCGTTGCAAATGACACCATCCAACGTCCCCACTTAAAGCTCTCCTGCGAAGTAGCTTCCAAAAGATATTTTCGAGTCCTTCCTTCCCAATTAGGAACTACCCAGATCCTTATCTAAAGGGAAATTGCCTGCGGGCACCAGGTAATTTGTTATGGCCCAGATTCAATCTTTTTTTTTTTTCTTCCTCCTGATAACACAACTTTGAAACGGTTTCTTCTTTCTCTTTATCAATGTTGAACGGGGAGAAACAACGTGAGCAGAAGTTCAACCATGTTTTGAAACGAGCTGTCTGGATTGGACTGTTGTCGTTCTTTATCTCATCGTTGGCAGTTTACTTCTATGTTGCTACAGGGCTCGATTCGACTAGACTCGGCATCAGCCCGAGAGGCGCGAGCGGCACCACCAGTAAGAAAAACATCATTATGATGGTGACTGACGGTACAGGACCGGCATCGATCAACATGGCAAGATCGTTCAGACAGTTCAGAGACAATCTTACTTATAACGACACGCTTTTCTTGGATAAGTATTTTGTGGGTAGCAGTCGAACCCGAAGCAGCTCGTCTTTGATCACCGACTCTGCTGCTGGTGCTACAGTCTTTTCGTGTGGACTCAAGACTTATAACGGCGCCATTGCTGTAGATGATAACCACGTTCCTCGTGGTACCATCTTGGAGGCCTTGAAACTGAAAGGTTATAAGACTGGATTAGTTGTCACCACTGCCGTTACCGACGCTACTCCTGCTGCATTCAATTCTCACGTTGACAATCGGTTCATGCAGTCATTGATTGCCAGTCAACAGCTTGGATTTAACACTACTTTAGGCCGAGTCACTGATCTAATGATTGGCGGTGGTCGTTGCTTCTATACTCCGGTCTCTTCTGAAGGTAGCTGCCGGTCTGATGATTGGGATCTGATTGCAGAGGCTGAACGTCTTGGATTTAACACAGCTGTCGACAAGAAACAGTTTGATAGCTGGAATCTTGGCAGGAACGTCAGTCTACCCCTGTTGGGTCTTTTGGCACCATACAATATTCCTTATGATATTGATAGGGACGAATCGCAGTATCCTAGCTTGGAAGAGGAAGTGGAGACGGCATTGAACGTCCTCTCTGAATCAACCAAAGATTCCGACGAAGGATTTTTCTTGCTTGTCGAAGGTTCACGGATTGACCATGCAGGACACCAAAACGATCCGGCAGCACAGGTGCGTGAAGTGTTGGCATACGACAAGGCATTCAAAAAAGTCATTGAGTTTGCAGACTCTACTGATGTTCCAACGTATATTGTCTCCACATCTGACCATGAAACGGGTGGACTGGCTGTTGGCCGTCAACTCACTCCACAGTACCCAGAATACATATGGTACCCCGAGGCACTGAACAACGCCACACGATCCGGTGAGTACCTTGTGCATGAGATTGCTCAGCTACAACAGACAGACAAGGACTCAATGCAAAAGTTTATCAAGCATACCATCTTTGAGCAGTATCTAGGGATCTATGATTACCAGCCGAAAGACGTCGAGCATGTCACTCACTTACATGGTCATTACAACCTCATCCAAGATTACTTGAACAATATGGTTTCTGAACGTGCACAAACAGCCTGGTCTTCCCATGGCCATACTGCCGTCGATGTCAATATCTATGCTCATTCGAATACTGAGGAAGGACAACAG
Source organism: Xiuguozyma insectalens (assembly GCA_030574155.1). Lineage (NCBI taxonomy): Eukaryota > Fungi > Ascomycota > Pichiomycetes > Pichiales > Pichiaceae > Xiuguozyma > Xiuguozyma insectalens. The sequence goes on along the minus strand of JAJMEL010000034.1, from coordinate 283 downwards.
TTGATCTACAAGTACCTTCTTGGTAATCACGAGAACGTGGAAATCGGTCAATTCTGGCAGACAATCACCGGCTCGAATCTCGACAATATCACTGAACTGCTTAGAGGCACTCCTCACAATTCAAATCTTTTATACACAGATGAGTTACATCAGTTAGCATCATAAATAGATCTACCAAGTATATTTAAGCGGCACACCTCTCACCCCCACCCGGTATTTAAAATTATTAGCACAGATTTCGGAACCGACGGAGAATGCAGGGAATCCTGCTTCAACAGTGATA
>JAJMEL010000033.1:0-70127 GCA_030574155.1 Xiuguozyma insectalens | reverse complement strand
CAATGCTCACACTGGCAACGCACATCAACTTCCCTGTTGGTCACTTCAAGCCTCGTGATGACGTTCAATGTACAACTTATCTAAAGGAATGAAAAATATCTTTCGTTAGTGCCAATAATTTCTCATCTTCAGGTATGTTACAGACCATTGCAATCCGATAGGCTCACCTTGAAGCTTTACGGCTATTCGTTATAAATTGTACATCTCTTTATCGATGTCCAAAAGGTATTGGTCTATCTTGATAGGTTTGTCACCCCTGCACTGCCTTGAATTAATTTTTTTTTTTTTAAATTTTTCATCTGAAAAAATTTAGATAAAACTTTAAGCCAAACAATTCAACCATGTCAGAGAAGCCAGAATTGAAACCAGCTGCCGTTGAAAAAGATATCGAGGTTCAATACGACATTGGAAACCTTGCAGTGTATGATCCTGCACCTTTAGATCCATTAAAGATCTCAGACGCATCTTCAAAGGAAGAGTATTTGAAAAGCATCACTAGAGACAATGTTCAGCTTTTGATCAACCAGGTTCTTTCACAACCGCTTGTGAATAAGAGTGTTGATGGAAAGACTAGTATGACCGTTGTGGAGCTTCCAGAACCAATATATCAACTTCCAAGAGAGAAGTCTGTTCCAAAGCCTAAGGAGATGACTCGTTGGGAGAAGTTTGCTGCTACCAAAGGTATCAGACAGAGAGGTAAGAAGAACAGCAAAGTGTTTGATGAAGACAGTGGAGAATGGGTCAACAAGTGGGGATTCAAAGGTAAAAACCACGAGTTGGAGCATAAATGGCTTGTGGAAGTTAACGATGAAGAGAAAGTTGACAAGTCTGGTGAACTTATTGATCCTAGAAGGTTGAGTCGTATGGAGAGGAAGAAGTTGATCAAAAAGAATCTCGCTCAACAGAAACATAACAGAAGTCATGACTAATGATACCTGTTCATTATAGTTTACCTTTTCTAGCATAATATACGTTTAGACTGATTGTAATATTACCTGTACTTTGACCTTAATTCTACTTACTAGATCCGACTAGTTATTTTTCTGTTGGAGGCCCAAATATTTCTTGCTATCTAAGTACCACTCGCTTCTTTTCTATCAATGTCAGATTTCAACGGACCTCAGTACATCCCTACGATCGATGCGATCCTGAGGGTTTCTGTACTGAGTGAAGTGACAGTCAAGAAGATTCGGAAGGCTCTTGAGGCACTTTTTTCAGAGGATTTCACCAGCCATAAGAAGGATATCAATGAAATCATCTTGGAGAGATATTACAAGTACAGTGGGCAGGCAGAAGATAACGAAGGGATAGTGACGGAGGAAGATAAGTTGAGGCACAAGATCAAGAAGTTAGAGAAGGAGAACAGACTGTTGAGTGTCAAATTGAACCAGAACTTAACTGCTAGTAAGATTAAATCTGCCACGTCTGGTAGAAGAGCTAAGCAGGCAGGTTCACGTCGTAAGAGTGATAAGCCTCCACCAGATTCTGGTTTTACGAAGCGATTGAATGTTAGTCCTGTCTTGGCAGAGGTGCTTGGAAGCTCGGAGAAAATCGCTAGAACCGAGGTTGTTAAACGGCTATGGAAGTATATCAAGGAACATGATCTACAGAACCCTGAAGATAAACGAGAGATTATATCTGACGAGAAGTTGAAACCACTTTTGGGAGAACGCATCAATATGTTCAAGATGAACAAGGTTCTTGCCAGTCATCTGAGTGCTCCAGAGGACTCTGATGGAACTTCAGATGCTGCCGATTAGATGGATCTGCCGATTAGATGGATCTGCCGATTAGATGGATCTTCTCACACTCGCTCCCCTATGTATTCTATGTATGATGAAATCCAAGGATTTATTTTTGACCTTTTTCATATCACTTCTTCTTCCTAAACAGGAATGTCGGAACCGGTAATTGTAGACAAACTTCGAGTCAATGACGATCTATTCGACTCGTACTTGAAAGTACAATTGCTGTATGACCCATCGTTCTGTTACGTTCGCATATCTGACCTGCCACAACTGCCGTTGAAACCTCAAATAAATGAGAAGAAAGTGCATCTACGTCTCGGAAGCAGATCAGATATTATGAAAAAGGACTACTTAGAGGCCGTTCAATTGATTGATCAGTTCAATGGATTCAGTCTCAGTAGGTCATTCAGATCCTGCCTCATCCAATTCACCAAATCGAATTCCGGTCAAATAATGGATTGGGACACCGCTACTCTGATTAAAAGCTTTGAAGGATATGTTAATAAACGAACAACAAACAATTCTCCCGAGTATTATGTCGACAAGGTTCAATTCATTGATTTCTTGTTACTCTGCAGAACTACTGACCACCAGAAGGAGCTGTTGTTGCAAAGGAGATCTCAAATAATGAGCCAGAGTTATCAGCAAGTGCCAGTCATTTCTGACCCTGAGGATGTTCAAATGATTGTGAAGGAGTTCGGGATTCCCCTAGACATATTACAACAGAGAATTGCACAATTGGGTCCACTATTGCATCGATCGGACGTGAAACGTATCCTTGGATCTAATTATTCTTTGGAGAACGCTTTCTCTAGGCGGTCGTTTGAAACTGACACTCAATGGAACGTTTGGCAGAGTAAAGTGGCTGAACTTAATACCAAGGTCAGCTATCAGTTTGCTACTAAAGACAAAGTTGATTCTAAATCTGGCTCAATTGTTCCTTCGGATAGACATGGATCGGTGTTGACATTTGCATCCATGGCACTGAACAGTGGATCGAGGTTCTTTGGATCTTTCCTTAAATGTATGACACTGTGGCAAGTTGACCCTTTCAATATCATTTTGGACTTCTTATCTGTCTCACAGCACGATGACCCAGACTCTGTCACACGGGCATTACATCTTGCCACTCTTGCATCGCCTATTGAGGTAGATTGGTCGGATTGGCCTATCGAGCAAAGGCAGACCTTTGTATCTGAGGCATCTGAAGTATACGATTCCTGTATGCCTATCCTAAAGGAGATGATTCTGCATCTGTTTGATGATACCAAGCAGCTAACTGTTGCTCTTGACTTCATAGAGCAACTTCATCAGGAGACCTCGGGCTCCCCAGCACGAGCAATGGTTGATGATGACGTTTCTCGTGTCTTCAAAGATAGGTTTTCCGATCACTTGAAAGAGACTGGAGCCTCGCAGCATACATATGATAGTTCAATTGCTCTACTCTCGAAGGTGGTTGCAGATTTTGCTATATTAGACCCATGGAAACGGAATAACAAGGAATTGGAAACCGTATTTGGCATATACAAGAAAGCCATCCAGCTTTTGGCTGAACCGGCTAAGGACTACGTTCAAACGTTTATCTCCAAAGGCGACAAAGCTTTGACTGATGAGGATCATACCAAGCTGATTTCTGTGCTTGAACTGTCCCAAGCTTTAGGAGATTATACAGGCATTGACTGGAATATTCAAAGTGAACTATTCGACCAGTTTCATAGTGTTGTGAAGTCATGGGGTCAAGAAATTCTTGATAAGACAAAGCTTGTGTTACAGCAGGATGAGAATCTTTCTAAGATGCCAGGATGCTCGTATTCAAGTGGTGTGCAAAACCTGATCGGTATCTGTGATGCATATGTGAAGTTGGTGGACTCCTTCAAATGGAAGGATAAAGTCCAATTAGCATTACTGTATGCCGATCTGTACAAGGGTATTTCAGATTCTCTTCTGTATTATTCAAACGAGGTGCTTGAAAAGAAGCAGACTGGTAGTGGAGACTTCTTGTATACTCCACTGAATAACGTCACGAAAATCTTAGAATACTTCGGAGAGTTCGAAACAGATCAATTAAAGGAAAGTTCTCAATTACTCGAATCTGGTGCTGGTGGCAGCATCCGTGTTCCGAATAAACTCGTCTCACTTGCAATTCTAGGTGCTGAGAATGTTGAAGATAGTAAGGGGCAGCCTGTGACGTTGAGTGTTGTTGTGAGCGGTATTCTCAAGGGAAAAACTAGAGTCATCGAAAAGGAGTATAATCCTGATTGGGACGAGGAGTTCCAAAGAAATATTGGTAATTCGTCGGGCCGCAAAGCTTATTTGAGATTGGATGTTTTGGATAGCCGTGTCTCTGAGTATGCAAGTATTGTGTACTCGTTTGACCTAGATCAAGCCGCTGCTGTTCCGATTGAGGAAAAGTTCAGTTTACAACCTCGTTCTGGATCGTTGAATGTCACTATCAATGTCGAAATGGAAAAGAATGATCCTGTGTTTTATCTGACTAGAGCACGGTCTGAGATCTCTAAGAGTAGGGATCGTGAAATTAAAAGACTAGTTGACCAGTTGGCTGTGCCAACGAAAGAAATATTCAGTCGTGAACACTTGGAAGAGAGTTTGAAAGCTGCTCCAGCGAAGAAAGGAACCAGTGCACAGAATTTACGGGATGAGCCTGTTGATAAATTCATCAGTGATATGCGGCTACGTACAATCGATAATCTCTATGATAATTTAGAGACTACGCTGTTTGACGAAGTGATTGACCAACTCTGGGTTAGAATCTTGAACAATGCAGAGAACCTACTGCTACCGAGAATATCGCTGATCTTCCATACTATCGTGAGCCGGCTCGACAAAAAACACACTACATTCACTGATCTCAGTATGAACTGGAGATATAAAAAGACTACACCGGAGGAAATGAAACGAGTCGTTGACTGGTGTGTTAAGTTACGTGAAATGCTTGACGACCCTCAAAAGATACTACAAGATCCATTGAAAGAACCATTTGACGATTTCAATCTGATTCCCAGTCTGTACGAGTTGAAGAATGTAACTCTTAGAGAACAGTATCACAACTTCTGGGACGAGATCAGCCATCAGATGCCCAAACGATACATCAAATCAGCTAAGTTCAATGCTACCGATTACCGCATCAGTACGAAGCAAAGAGAGTTGATGCTGCGTGTGCTTCTATCCAAGGGGGACACCAAGTTTGCAAAAACAGTCCTGGAAATCGAGGAAAGATATAAGCGTGTGCTGTGTTCTGAGTTGTCCCATCGTTATATATTCCGTACTACTTAACCCTGACCAGTCCCTTTTTTTTACCGCAATCCTCCTCACTTAAATATTTCTTAGTGCGGCTCGATCTGCAAACTTATTCCCCTCGTATATCGTATAGAAAGAAACCGATCTTGTCATCCAAGGCGGTAACAATGTTTGAAGATCCTGAAAGAGGTCTTGTAATAGCTGGAATAGACAACAAGAACTCAGGTAGTGCGACATCCTTGAATCCGGTAACAGCAATGGTCGAACCTGTGCATAAAAAGTCGCCTTCTTTGGAAAGCCCTAGATTGCCTGACGATGACAGTGAACAAACAATAACGAGCGTGGCACCTACCAAGATGCCGGGAATGAAGTTCCAACCAGTCAAAGCAACTAATGCAACATCTTTCTTACCATCTACAACTTCAGATTCGTCGAACCCTTCTGAGATCGAATCGTTTGACTCTGTTGCCTCATCTATGCCTGTCAATTCTGTCATTCATTCACAGCCAGCAAACCCTACGACAACTCGTGCAGATGTGTCAAGATCGGACATCAGTCGTGTCCAATCATTTGAAGCATCAAGAGAAACGTTAGACCATTTTCTCGGCGACGAAACTGATTCAAGTGCTTCTAATAACCATTCATCTCAACATGCTGTCACAACTCAGAGCGCCAGAGTTCCGCAATCTACATTCATGTCACATATAAGAAGCTTCACTGGGAAGTCTCGCACTGTCTCTGGTTCTTCAGGGAATGTTTCGAAACTAACCAAGTCTTCGTCATCAGGTTCTTCTTCTTCTACGTCATCGACTGGATCAAAGGTTATAGAGGAGGAAGATACCATCTCTGTTGAAGACCAGTCCTCTATGAAATCAGCAGTTGAATCACAAACACCAACAACGCCTACGAAACCTCCAGCTGACTTCACTTGGTCGTCACCATTCACTCCGAAGAGTCCTAGTGCTGCCACAGAAGACTATGATCATACATTATATTCAGAAGAGAAGTACCTTGATACTCCTTATAGGTATGCTTCCGGTAAGAGAGACAGTTCATTCCATACACTTTTCCCTGGTGTCCCAGCAGATGACAAGCTGCTAGATGATTTCAGCTGTGCATTAAGTCGTGAGATTTTACTTCAAGGACGACTGTATATCTCCGAGCATTACCTATGCTTTAACTCCAACTTGCTTGGTTGGGTCACCAACGTCATTGTCTCCTTAGATGAGATCGTTAGATTCGAGAGACGATCCACTGCAGGATTCTTCCCTAACGGTATCATTATAGTCACCAAGGAAACTAAGCATATCTTTGCCAGTTTCTTATCTCGAGATTCGACGTTAAACTTCATGGAAACCGTTTGGTCTAAGAGTGTGGCACTCAGCAGAAGACGCAATGAGAAGTCGCGCGATCTCGATGTTGTCCAGGCAGGAATGACTGTATCGTCTAGCAACGGTAGTCATACTCATCTTTCAGAGAGTGATATCTTAACTATCGATGGTGATAATGCTAGTACATCCACTGCTGCTCCATCTGAAGGTTTGGATTCTAGCGACATATCTCCAGATGATACTGCCTCGATGACTTCAGAAGATGCCCAGTATTTCATAGAGGGACCTTTAATCCATGAACCCACAGAACATGACGAGGAGGAACCTAATGAAAATGAGAAAGTCCTAGTGGAATTTGATGCTAATGCACCTCTTGGATACATTTATAAACTGTTGTTTGGCCCAGATCCGTCTTTCCATCAGAAAGTGTTAGGGTTGAGTGATGGATTTGATTTTACAGAGTATGGTACATTCGAAAGATCTCAAGATTCGTCTATGCCAGAGCGTCATTATACTTATCAGAAGGCCCTCAACTATTCAATTGGACCCAAATCTACCACAGTGGAGGCAACCGACTACTTGGTTCACTGTGATTTCACTCGTTACGTTGAGGTGTTGTCAGTGGTGAGAACGCCTGATGTTCCTAGTGGAGGGGTTTTCGATGTGAGAACACGGTTTGTGATGACCTGGGGTGAATCGGGACATACACATGTTACCTGTAGTTACTGGGTGAATTGGACAGGATCTTCATGGATCAAAGGTATGATTGAGAAATCGACTCAGAGCGGTCAGGAACAGTTTTCAGACGATCTGAAATGCGAAGTGTTGAAGAACATACCTGAGGATCGGAACTGTTTCACGTCTAAATCAATTGATGGCAATGTGGTGATTGCATCTGCAGCCAACCGTGACCTGGAACCTACTATACCAAAGAAGCCTGTTAACTCAGAGAAAGCCTCGAGACCTCATAAGAAAGTTATTCCACGGACTTTGGTTGTTGGAGTTGTCTTTGTGGTACTGGTGGAGATCATGTTAATCTTCTATTTGCTTCGACTCAACACCACCATGTCTGATATTTTGGAAAGGCAAGATACGATTCTTGCTGCTATTGAACGGTTGCAGGGACCGGTTTAGTTAATTATCTTTTACACGCATGAATGAAATTATGAATGAAAATAGATATATATAGTAAGTATGTGCGCACAGTTATATACATGTGGTTTTAGCTTGGTGCAAAGCCAATGACACCCTTTGGAGTTGTTTCTCCGTTCTCTAGGATATCGCAATTATCGATCGTTATGGCGTTAATGAGCATATTTTGAACGTCTAGTTCAAAGATGAATATTCCGGTGAGGACTCTCTCGTGGGGTTTATCAACAGAATGGGAAGGACCACTTGAAGTCAGTTTAGGAACTATTTCACGAAGTAATGCTGCTGGGAGTTTCAACCCATTTTTGGAGATGATCTTCGACAGATCGAAATCATCAATTGAAAATGAACCTAGTTTAGCATGGGTTGTACTAGAATTGCTAGGAAGGTGCGGACATCCTCGAATACATGTTCTCCATTTGACGGATATCTTGGTCGAATATGGACTGATACCATCCAATGGATGATCCGAGAGATCATCGGGATCGATACCTGCACCAGATCCAACTGATCCCGTAGGTTCGATCACTTTGAAACTTGTAATATGCAATTTTGTATCAGGGTGCAAATAGAAGGAAGTGATAAGCAGTTGCAACGTCTTGATCGTCGTAGAATAAAGAATGTAACCTTTCATTATAGGAAGGTTCGGGAACTGGTGCGGCAAGATCCTCAGAACAATCTGTTTCGAAACTTTGTCCTCTGGTAGCAAATTTTGCAGCAACATCGGTGTCTGCGCCGTTAGCATCTCTATCATGGCACCGAGGTTAGCCTTCCGCCTCAATCTCTCTTTATCTATTCTTTCATTACCTTCATCACTATCCTTAGAGTACAGAATCGGCTCACACTTCAACAAATTCAATGCTAATGGACCTCTTTCCTGCAACGACCTCAAATCCTTTATCAATAGATGATCAGGACCGAGTTGAACAACCCTGTTCAATTGGACGACCCGCTCCAATCGCATCTGATTCCTCTCTCGATAATACTCCGCAATCCATGTTCGCCGTTTCAATGCAACCCCTGGTAATCTCTTCCACCCGCTGTTGCAATGAAGCATCAATTGGCTCAAGAAAACCTTCGGTAACAGTAGCCTTTAAAGATTGAATTTAAGAGTTAAGTAAGTTCTTATAATTCAGTGGTGTGGGGGTTTTTAGTCTTCATCGCAGGTTTCACGTGCGTGGGGTAAATATCAAAAAAAAAGATCTGATATCTGGGATTTTAGCCCGATAAACATTAGACAGTTCTTTTCTGAAAAGGGTAGCAATGCCCCGTAAAGTGTATGATTCGGAAGATCCTGAGTTGCCAAAACTTCCAGATAGGGATGAAGTGTCGTGGTCTGACTATGAATACTTGGACGATGACAGCACTGATTCATCTGATGGCACATCTATAGACTCCGATGCTGAGAGTAGTGTGACAGCTGGAGGTGTTTCAGTTGGTGGAGGAGGTGGGAATCTGTCAATCAGACACAGGACAAAGTCACACAGGCGAACAATGTCTTCTAATCGGCGACCTTCGCTGTTGACAGGGTTCTTTGGAAGTAACAGCAGGAGAAGGCCGTCTGATAATGGTAGCAACAGTCTAAAGAAGCGGAATACACATGGAGTTCACGATCTTTTCGATACTCCCAGTTTTGAGAGCACCAGTGACGAGCAAGAACAGGAGGCTGTTTCATTGTCTAGTTTGGATCGTAATGGTGCCAGAGCGCCGCCAATTCTACAACCGTCTGCAGAACATAGCACAGCTGCTGGAGCCACACCCAATCCATATGAGGGATTGAAAGCCAAGTTTGTTGATGATTCTCTACCTAGTTTGAGTGTCACCGATGCCGATGCAGAAAAGACATCGGATGGTAAATCATCTCCACAGAACAAGAACTCGAATGCTAAATTCACAGGTTCGTTCCCTGGTAAACTGAGTGGTCGATTGTTCCAGCGCAATAACGGGCAGTCGGGTGCCAAGAAAGTTAATTCCACGACAAAACAGAGACAATACAATGGATCTAAATCCAAGAAGGAGAGAGCTGGTTGGGAACCAGGTGTTAATGTTCATACTACTAACGTTCTGTTGAATACTCCAGGTTCTACGGTGACAATTACCGACTATAATCAAGAACGGTACAGAGTCCAGCGGTATGAGGTGTATTCTGAGATGGATCGGGACCTTACTAGGCAGAAGAAGGACCAACTTGGAGATATCCGGGTGCAATTCTCTGGAGGTGTTGCTGGAAGCAGCGATAACGATGACTCTTCAGAATCCTCTGTCTCAGATGATGGCGCTGAAATGGAAAGATTATACCAGAGTGCTACACAATACATTGCAGAGGTTGAACATTCTAAGCAAGAGTTAGTGGATGGAATGAGTAAACGACCAGAATGGAGTAAAGTACGCTGGATCAATGTTAATGGTCTTTCCTGGGAAGCCATTTCATTGATTGGTGATCGTTATAATTTGCATCCACTGGCAATTGAAGATATGGTTGATGTTCCACAACGTACTAAAGTTGATATCTATCCAAAGCATCTCTTCTGTGTTCTGCCCTTGCTGAAATTGGTTGCAGTCAGATGGGGATATCGTGACTCTTTACTAACATTACGTCGTCGCAAATCCCTGAATAGACCGGCTGCACCAACAACTTATACAGCCAACGCTGATGGAGAGACCATTACACATACCAGTAAAGGTAGGTTCAAATCACTCAGCGAAAAGATCATGGAGGATCCTAATGCACGGACTTTAAACGATCCTTCTTTCCGAGGTCTAGATTCTGATGCATACAGGAAATTGCGTGAGATTGAATTGCGTAGGCCTCTCTATAAACGGAACTTGGCTATCGGTGATGAACAACTGTCGATTTTCTTGACAGATGATGGTACAGTAATTTCATTCTTTGAACATTCTGCCAACGATATGGAAAAGGCTATCTTGCCACGTCTCTCGTCTGAATATTCGCTTTTGAGAACCTCAGAAGATGTATCGACTTTGTTTGAGTCTATCCTTGATGCATCGGTCGATATGGTTTATCCGATAGTGACTGCGTACAGTAAAGTTCTTACTGAGTTCCAGATCAATATTTTGACAAGTCCTGATATGGCTAGTACACCCGAACTTCATTTGATGGTGAACGAATTGACGATGTTACGTTCATCTATTCAACCGATCTCTTCTGTGATTGTCCAATTGAAAGATCAAAAGTTATTCGGTCAATACATCTCTTCCAATTCCACCTTATATCTCAGTGATATCAATGATCATCTTGTCGGCTATATTCAAGACATTGACTCGATGGTGAGAAGTAGTGAGAGTTTGATCAGTCTGGTGTTTAATACGTTGTCTGTGGAGACGAATACCTCTATGCAACGTCTTTCGTTTGTCACCGTCCTGTTCCTGCCATTGACATTCTGGACAGGTTATTATGGTATGAACTTTGAAAAGTTCAGTGATCTTACACGTAATGTCTCCTCCTATTGGATTATCTCTGTTCCCTTCAGTGCACTTCTGTTTCTGATCGTCATGAGAAAAGAGATCTTTAAGTACATTACTTCCACTGTCAGAGATCTCCATTGGAGATATAAGAACATGCATGAGAATGATAGATAGTTATAGATAGAGAAAAGATTGCATTATGAGCACTTGTATGTGATATATATGATGTGAAATGAGATGATATGAAATGATATGATATGATATGAGATGATATGAAAAGGTGCGTTAATAAGTTTCCAGTGAGGTGCGATTTACCTCAACTGAGAGTGTCATTACTCAAAACAGCGTCAGACAACGGAGGATCTTGATCTGTCAAGTTCTTCCGAGTCTTGAGGATGTTTTGAAAATTCATAATGTAATTGTCAATCCTAAGACTGTCCTCATCGGAGTCACACCAAGAAAGCTTCTTTGGAGATGGGTAAGTCTCCTCTGGAATGGTGTTGACTGAGTTAGGAATAGGAACTGTTGATCTATCAAAGATGGAGTTGCCCATAGTCGTAGAGGATTTTGTAGAAGATGAGATCGATGCCTTGTGATGACGAACAATCTCAATTGCGGACAAAGTACGTGTTTTAAGATCTTCTTCATCATCGTCGTCACCGAGCTGGAATTCGTCGTCGATAGCACTGCTATCTGTGCGAGGAGTTTCTTGATCAAACATATAGAATTCGCCGCCCAGCTGCGAATTGTCTTCAATATCTGAATGTCTGACCGAAGGTGATGCGGATTCAGGAACGCTCTCAGATGAAGGTGGTTCAGATAATTCCAATCTGTACTCTTGGTCGATAGTGAATCCCTTGTGAGGTCCTTCATTCAAAATGATATCCATTCCCGTATCAAGATCTCTTTCCTTTAAGAACTTTTGAACTATTGCGGCGAAAGCAGTAGCATTCAAGTTTGGATAATAGTCATAGAGGAAAGAAGGGGACTTTCTGAAGATGACAAAGTTACTGTCTGTTGGTAGAGCCTTGCGGAATGGACATTTACCAAAGAGAGTAAACAATAGAGTGATACCGATCGACCAGTAATCAGCTTTTTTAGCATCGTAGTAATCAGTTGATTCATGTTTACCAAGGGCTTCAGGTGCCATATACTTTTCGGTACCAACATTAAAGTCGTGGCATCTGACAGCACTGGTAGCAAGCCCCCAGTCACACAGTTTGATGCCACCATCTTCCATAAGTAAGACATTTTCAGGTTTAATATCCCTATGATAAATTCCCTTGGAATGTGCGAATCGTGTGACCTCAACCAATTCCTCACACAGCCTCACAAACAACCTTGGATCTTCTTGGTAGGCAACACCCAGTGGAGTATTGTTGTGGATGGCATCATACAAATCACCGCCCGGAATGTACTCCATGACTATGACAACGTATTTCCTGGTCTCAAAACTATCCGTCATTTGACAAATATTCTTATGATGGCCCAATCTATTCATGACCGATATCTCATGACGAGCCATGAAACTAATCCCGGGAATAGACCGTTTCATTGCCTTAACAGCCACTTTATCTCCAGTGAATGTGTCCAGTGCACAGGTCACTTTACCGAACGAACCATTCTGTAAGTTCGTGAGATATTGATACCTTTCATTTAAAAGGGATCCTTGTTCATATTGGAGATATTCATCCAGTGACGCCTTGAAATTGCGGGAGATCGAACTCAATCGATCTGTCAACTTCTGATCTAAAGCGGTAGCCATCGATATGGGATCTTCTTAGGTTGTGCTGCTATGTTGTAGAAAGGCAAAAGCTTGTCGATATCAAACGATGCTTTAAAAGTAATTGAGTTGTTGGGTAAAGAGTTTAAAAACAAATTGGATGTGAAATGCAGGAATTCCCCGCAGGGGCGTCATTTCTACTCTATAAATAAATTATTTTGCTTATCGGTGAGTAATCATTGATGTGGCTTCTTAGGTAGGGCTCCAGAAAAATCTCAGACCTGGTGGGCTGCGATTGGGGCTTATCTGATCTGGTATGTATGCATCAATGGAAGGGGCGGCAAGAAGGAGTAAGGAGTACTTAATAGCAAAAAAGCAACTATGATCAATCATTTTATGATTGCATTCCATTCCGATTCTATCCAATGTGCCTTTCATCCGGGATTGTTCATTAAATTAATATATACATATACATTAAGCTATCACCCGACTGTTCCCCCCCCCACATTTGCTTGACATTTCCCAATTAGGAAAAAAGTATTCTAGCGATGAGATTCATGACATAATACAGTCAGACAGTATTTATTAATTTTTTTGTGTGGCGCACGATAATTCAAGTTCATATGAGGATTGCCTCTAGGACTATTATTTATATATTTAGCAAACTATAATGCATTGGACTTGGTCAAGTACTGGAACCGAGAGAACGTGTAACCGATGAACGGCAAGTCTGCCTTGGCTTCTAATCCGTCCCTCTTTAATCTCTGTCTCTCCTTCTCTGCTTGAGCCAATGCTGGTGAATCTGGCACATTTTCCAGTTCATCTGTTGGGAAGAATCTAGTATCAGTAATCGACCTCAATTTTGGTATGAATGGAGCTTCCACATGACGAATCTCATCCCAATTCACTCCACGGAAAAATGGATGACTCTTGATATCTTCTGCACCGTGGCTTCCAAGTCTATGCTCTGAATCCGTTAACAACCTTAAAATCATATCTTCAGCTTCTGGACTCAAGTGAACATCTTCTGGGAATTGTAATGTCTCTCTCCAATTCATAATCTTTCTATACGTTTCAGCAGGTGTCTCCGAACAGAATGGTGGCCATCCAACTAAACACTCAAACATAATCGCACCCAGTGACCACCAATCGCATTCTTGGCCATACCCTTTATTGACAAAGATCTCTGGTGCGATATAATCAGGTGTACCAACTGTAGAATACGCCATCAACCTTCTGGATTTCCTCCACGTTTGCATCTGCTGTCTATTTGACATTGTCAAAGTGATCGGATCAACCGTAACTGAGTTGCGCGCATTGCCTGCAAATTCGGGTTTCGCTGGCTCTCTATCAAGTAACTTCTTGTAGTAATTGGAATCGTGTGTCTTGTGGAATCCCGTCGATAATCCGAAATCTGAAAGTTTGATGTGACCTCTGCGATCGATCAAAATGTTGTCTGGCTTGATGTCTCTATGAATGAATCCAAGTTTATGGATAGCTTCAATGGCTAAAACACACTCTGCAATGTAGAATCTAGTAACATCTTCAGTGAAAATCTGCCATTTGATTAACATCGTCATAAGATCTCCTCCAGGCAAGAATTCCATGATCAAGTAGAGATACAGTGGATCTTGGAATGAATAATACAACGAAACAACCCATGGAGAATTGGCATCTGCTAAAACATCTCTTTCAGCTTTAACGTGTGCCAATTGATCCTTCTTGTACATCTCACTCTTAAGCAAAGTCTTCATGGCATAGATTTTACCAGTATCCCGTTTTTGAACCAATCGAACTTCTCCAAACGCTCCTTTACCGATGACTTTAACGGTATGGAAGTCCTCCAATGAAAGTCTTGTTCTTCTTAACCGTAAGTACTGAGACTCGTTCTTGCTGAAAAGTTGCGTCTCTCTGTTACGTCTCTCGGAAGAGGATTCACCACTTAACCGTTGTTCGAAATCGATCCGTCTTTGATTTCGTTCAATCGCCTGTTCTATTGCCGTCTTGTAATAGTTTTCCAACGTTAGCTTGACAGCTGCAGCTTTGTCCTGAACAGATCTAGAAAACCATTCTGGATGCCGTTGGAAATAAACATAATCAGTACTAAGAGAGGACGAGCTCCCATTGTGTTCCCCCATCGGACGTCCTGTCTGTCCCTGTGCCACTTGCACCTGTCCCATATTACCACCTCTTCTCGATGTAGGTGAAGAGCCTGATCTAATGCTTCTAGCAGGGCTCAACGGTGGATCAAATTCGGAATGACGCGATGGTGATGCTCCATATGAGAATCCACTGGCCTGTGAAGGTGAGCCTTGACCCTCGTTGATCCCAGAAGGAGGAGTCAAGTTTGGACTATTGATTTGGAATGATCCAACCGGTTGTCTCAGTTGTGGTGAGTTCATTATTGCATTGTTTCCACCGACAGAAAGGTCTGTCTGTGAGTTCTGTTGTTGCATGTATCCCTCGCTGAAACTTGACACCGGTTGTGCGTAGCCCTGTTGTAGATCTGCTCCAGTGCCTTGTCCGTATCCAGACTGTGCGTATTGAGACTCTGAGTAAACAGAGGGTGAATACGCCGATTGTGGAGACTGGGGAACCACATACTGTTGTTTCATTGGAGAGTTCAACCGCGGATTGATCTGAGGATTCACGGGCTGCTGCTGTTGTTGTGGTTGTTGTTGTTGATTCTGAGATTGTTGGTACCCTTGCACATTACGTACTTGGATGTTGTTCGTATTATTGCCATAGTTCTGCATCTGGACCCCGTTGGTATACTCCGGGGTATCATAATCCATTTGCCCATCCATAGCAGAAGAAAGCAGGGGTGTGTACGGGGGGGAAATTGTGTTTATAGAATAATTTTGGATTGACCCCCTCCGCGTTGAAAATTGTATGGGAGAGGGGCGAGAGAGTGGAGGGAGGAGGGAAGAAAGGTCGTAGTAAGGAACCGTGATAGGTTTATACTAGGCGGGTACGGAGTGATGTGTATACTCGCAATATGTACACTAGTTATGTGCATACTGACTATGTAGCCACTAGCTATGCAGCAAGTACCGTTCAGTAGTGTCTCGCTATGTTCCTCCATTCACTCTAACTACTCATATACAGTGCATTAATACCTGTTATTATACGGATATGACTTGAAAGTCAGATTTTAAAAAAACATCGAGTACTACTCGACGAATGAGCCCGACTAGTTAACAACAACGTATATTACTAACCTAGAACTGCAAGGCAGCACCCTTCTGCTTCTTGTCACCACCAAGCTCAAAGTGCTTACATCTCTTAAGAGAGAGTTGCATCTTAGTCTTGCACTTGACACACTCGAGTCTGAGGACAACCTTCTTGGTAGTCTTAGCCTTTCTGTGGAAGACTGGCTTGGTTTGACCACCGTAACCAGATTGCTTACGGTCGTATCTTCTCTTACCTTGAGTGTAAAGGGAAGCCTTACCAGCCTTGTACTGAGTAACTCTGTGTTGTGTGTGCTTTCTGCACTTCTTACCCTTACAGTAGGTCTTTCTGGTCTTTGGAACGTTAACTGCTTTGTTAGTATTCTGTTATGTCATCGATAGTTTTCATTCACGACGATTCAACGTTGTTTAAATCTGTAGATGTATCCATTTGCTTCCTCCCTCATACTCTCCAATGATCACTTGATATCCTTAATCTGATCAACTTTCCACGTCCAAGTCATCCGTATCAACAATCAGGTCTTCAGCATCATACAAATCATCATCAAACATCGTCTCATCCTCGCTTTATTCATCTATACTTACCCATTTCTAATACTTATGTGGGTGTTAAAAGAGGTTCAAATTTCAAATTTTTCGTTCTCTTTTCAGAAGAGGGTATTCCTACTGAAAAATTTACATTTAGGGTAAGGTGTCAGGGTTACAGAAAAATTAACGCAGTCACATGATCTTCTCATTAAAAAATTCATATTGAATTATAATCTAATCTATAGAGTGAGTCTGACCTGAAGTTGCTGTAATTTAGTCTTGAACTCTTTCAATTCTTCAGGTAGACTAACGTAATAATTCGAAATATCGTTCATTTCATAGCTTAGCACCTTCGTGTAGTATGCAAGCTTTAATCTCTTCTGTTCGTTTGTAACGTTCGATAACAATTGATCAAACACCTTGATCAATCCGTAAACGTTATCTCTAACAAGTCTGTATTGTTCAACGGTCTTCTTGAAGAAAACGGTACCAAACAGGTCTTCTAATTGCTTACCAGAAACGAAATCGACAACCAATGATAAATAGTTGTTCAATGTAGTCGATTTACAATCTCCCCGTTTGATACCTTGGTCACAGACCAACCGATTGCTCAATTCAAAGTATTCCTCTTTTTGCAAATAGCTCAGCATATCAACGAGTGATTGGTCAGACAGAACTAACGACTTCTTGACAAGAATCTCTCTGACCAGTTTGATGATGTTGGACTTGTTACCGCTTCTCACTGTGAGATCAACGTATTGTTCTAAAGCATTCTTCAACTCGATGAAGTTGTCACAGGATTGTGGCAAGTTTTCGATTCCTTCATCAAAGTCTTCACGGATAATTGCATAGTTCCATGCCTTGTTGGCCATGGAAAGGTCGTTCCGGCTCAAGAATGAAGCGAACACGTTCATCATGCAACCAATAGAAACGTCTGGTAACCAGTTGTTAGAACCGAATCTTGCCAAACTATCGACAGCTTGTTCTGGTTCAGTCCATGCAAGTGACTCAACATAGCTGGACAACAACTTACTGATGTTTCTTTGAGAAACTTCACAGTCCTTATCCTCGATCTGTCGAACAACCTTATCCAAAAGTCCACCAGCTTTCTGAACTTCTCCACAGAAATTCAAGGCTTCAATGACAGTACAGTATATTTCATACTGATGTTTTTGCAATGTGGCAGGATTACCAGTGTTTTGAAGTTCCTCGTAGAGTCTATTCACGGCATCAATATCCTTCTGCAATGAAGCTATTCTAATGAGTCCCAAGTACATTTGGCAACGAGCAACACTGGACTTGATCCGAGGACTAATGGTCTCGTAAAGCATAGCCACAGGAGCAGCCTGTGTCATGTTGTAACGGTTCAAGCATTTCAACAGGTTAATATATGCAGAGCTTTCATGGAATGCAACTTTACCTCCGTTGCCATGACTGATGAGGAACAATTCAATGGCAATCTTCAAAAAGTCCTGTCCCTCTTTGAAATTTGCCTCCTCGTGAGATTTCATGGCTCCTTTCAAAAGAGGTCCAATGACATACTCATAAGTCTTGGCATTAGGTTTCACATTATTCGACAGCATGTCTGAGTAAACATTAAGAAGATGGGTAAGATGTTCTTCGCATGATTCGTCAGTTTCACGGAATCCGACGGATTTCAAAACTTTGTTGTAAACTTCTAACTTTGGCACTTCACCTTTACCACGAATGTGGTAGAATAGCGAAAGCACTTCATTGTATTTACCAACTGTGAGCATATCATCGATGTTACGTTCCACGGTAGACTGAGATCCGCGTTCAACGGAACTCTGGATCTGCTCGCTCAAACGCACGTCGGCTTCTTCTTCCAAATGAGGGGAAGCGACCAAAGTGCGGGGAGATGCAACTGGTTCACTAATAAATCTCGCCGGACTTCTTTCCAGTGGTTCTTCCCTAATTACCTGCGCACTGTTTGGTTCTTCTTCCTTGACAGTCTTCTGTTTTGATTCTATGGCCAGCTTTGACAACTGTTCAGTGAGTCTTTCAGCTTCAACCACTGCAGCAGTGTCAGGTTCTTCATGAACTTTAGTGGAATATGGACGAACTTGAATATCTTTAGCTTTCAATAAGTTCTTTGTTGGTATCTGCAAAGTCTTGACTGTGCTTGAATTAGCACGTCTCATATTAATAGTGGCTTGTGATCCATTGATAGGTCCAAGACTCAATTTGACGTTACCACTGCCACCTTGGGCATTACGGTTAACTCTCTTGAGTAGAACTCGGAAAAGTTCATCTGATCTGTTTAGTCTATTCGTTTCGTCGTCATCATCCTGTCCCTTGTTGTTTGGTCCAAGAACAATATACTTCTTGGTAACTGTCAATGCAGGAACAATTGTTTCTTGATAACTTCTGTTCTGTCCGGCATGTTCCTGGTGTGCAACCTCTTCCAACCGAGCCACTTCACTGGCACCACGGTAAGAAGGGTTAAAGAATGGAGGTCTGTATGGCCTCGAATGAGGTCCACAAGCTTTGAAAAATCTGGCAAAGGTACGACAAACCATATTCGGGGTATGACTTAATCAACTTAGGCCTAACTTATATGAGTTGGTATCTTTTTCTCTAAAGAAACTCTGAAAAGTATCGAATTAGAAGCTGTTTGTGTTCACCTGAAGTATTTCCAGTATCAAACCGAGATATCCGATGAATTATAGCTTCGAAATCTACCCTTTAGATCCCTTTCTTAAGAAGAATCAACTAATGACTGAAAGTGATAAATTCCAGAGAAGGCAAAAATTCTCAAATAATAAAGGTTTGTTGGTGCACGACTACGTCCGGCCCGGGAATAAGTTCGGGGATCGGGGGGGTTCGGTAGTAAGCAAAAATTCAAGATTTATTATTGGACAGTTGTCATCCTTGCACCGAAGAAAGAGGACTAGATTTGGGTGAGGATTGGCTGGACTCTAATGATAAATGTGTTAATCGTCACATATATAAAGCTATTTGTTACTTAGTAAAGGTTACTGTGCTCTGTCATCTACCGTTCTGAGGCCGCTCATATCCCATGTTGATTTTTGGAACGATTCCTGTTGCTGTGACAACGTATTCTTGTAGAGGACGTTTAGGCTCGTAAGGTTGGTAGGTAAGACCAACCGATTTCCACCTGGTTTCCGCATCGTTTGGATCTTTCATCACACGTGGGTGATAGTCTGGGACGGCCTCCTTCACCATATAACGTCCTGTCCAGCGATCGTTGCCTAGCAATGGTGCCATGCATTTTATAGCATCTCTTATGGCTTTGGTGTCTGCAAGAGCATTCAATGGATCGTACAGTTTGTGTGTCTCGGTCTCTGGTTCGATCTTAGACTCGCTAGGCTCTGGTTGCTCTACCAAGTCAGTTGTATCCCCCACTTCATCTGCGTCGTCTTGAGATCCGGTCTCACTAGGACCTGACGTGCAAGGAGTTGGTGAGTTCTGAGGGTCTAGTAGAGGTGAATTTACGCTTGCTGAAGATTCTGTATGTCCCTCTGATGACCCAGTATGGCGTGTATTGATCCTATGTGTGGTCAGTCTAGTCACTGGCGCTTCAAAGAATATACCGCTGTTGCTGCTATTGATACTCTGGGCATCTGTATCTTGCCTATCGAATGAAGATGGGGTTTGTTCAATAATATCCTCATCGTTGCCAATACGCACAGACGTATGATCTTCATCGTCATCATCTGACATAGTCATAGTCATATCTGCAGGTTCCTCATCATCTGTAAGCAATGGATCTTCAATGATCCCTGGTACTAGAAGAGTTATATCTTGCTGAGAAGTTGATTGGACTGGATTGAAAGCTTCTGTGCTTGAGGACTGACTACCAGCAAATCTGCCTCGGAGTCGAGAGAAAAACCCACTTCCAGCGTTGGGACTGCTGCCGTTGCCTGTCACAGTGGCACTGCCACTCATGCGCTCTCCTGCTGACGAAGAGCTGCGATGGAATACATTTTCAAACGAAGAATGACGACGTGGTTTCAACAATGGCACACGAGGTGTAGTAGGTCTGTCACGGCGGCGCATACGTGGCACAGTACGATATTTAGGCATCTGCCTGCGAGAAATGTCCAGGGAATTATCGATACCCAAATTGATTGAAGCGTACCAGTCGATCATGGTCTCGATGGAAGGGAATTCCAGCAGGAATTGTTCGGATTCCAAACGTAGACGAAGAGTGTTCTGTCTCTTCTTATAATCGATTGCCAAACCAATTTTTCCGTACTGTAAAGAGTATGATCTGATCAGCTTGTTCTTTGAGAGTAGGTTCTGGCTAGAGTATGAGCATAGCTTCTCGTAGTCACTTTTATTGGTGAACAGTGACTGGTAATGTTTCATATTTAGAGCAGGAGATGAAGCCGTGAGAGTCGACATGGTTTCAGACATTGTTGAAGGTCTGAAAGTGGATTCTGTCACCGCATGCGGTATAGAGTTCAATGTAGCTGTGGACCCTTGCCTGCTGTGCCTACCCATCCTTAGGAAGGATCGTTGGGAGCTGTTTCTTGAAGACGAATCGAACGGCCTTGTTGAAGGGTCATACTCGTAGAGGTTCAATTGGGTGGAATTGAGTTCACAAATGCATGTGACCCAATGACGTTGAGGGGCCATCTCATATGGCGAGACCCATTCCAATTTCTGATTCACCAGGGCCATCTTATACACTGTTGGTTTATAATCGGGCAACTGTTCCTTACCGGATCGTTCATCGGGATAGACCGGTTTAGGTGGACCAGGAGCGATGCATTCATAGTCAGGTGGTGAGACAGGTATTGGTTCCATAAGATCCATATAGATATCAGCCGCAGTGATTCGGTTGATCGAGGAATTCCTGCGGTGTCGTTCATGACCTTGGAACCGGCCTCTCCGAGACTGTTCTGCTGCTAAACTTATGAACATAAAGTCTTTAGCTGAAGTCTCCACCTATTTCTTGATAATATCTGGCTCGTTTAAGAGAGGGGTTAAAATAGTCAAGTTAAGATTAGAATCAAGAGATTACAAATTTAACTGTTCCAGCCACTGCTGATACTGCCACTGCCTGCGCTGCAATTCCGCAGATCGGTATATTTTTCCCCCCATCCGAAACCCGGGCACGCTGCCCGAGTTTCTTTTTTTTCCCCCTAGTTTCTTTCCCCTCTGTGTTACAATTACCTAACCTTCCCTTTCCCATACCCCAAATTCGGACTCCTTCCCTATTAAGTGCTTGCGCATAGAACCACAATCCTCATATTTTTATTTCACCCGGACTTAACTTGACTTCTTAAACATCACTTTTTCTTCCTTGGACAATGACCACTCCACGCCGTAGAGAGGTTCATGTGTCAGTTCGAACGCCGGAACCTGTCGATAAAGGTAACGAATTGGCTCCTGCTTCAAGATCTATGGATAGAAGCTCCTCTTCGATGCTCTCGGGAACATCTGATGAGTTACACCCTACCTACGGTACAATTAGAGACGATAATTTCAGCTTTGATAATGCATCTGGTTCATCGATAGTGGCAGCAGATAACGCTTCCTCTCCTCAGAGATTCCACGCCACAGCTCGCTCTCATTTAAATCATAGCCATGCGCAAAAGTCGACTTCAGCTCTACCTAGTCGATATGATCCACAGGAATTGACAACTTCCCAGAGGTTATCTCTACTTTTCCCATGCTATTCTTGGATGCAATCGTACACTCTACCCGATTTGATGCATGACATGGTTGCTGGACTGTCACTAGCATCCTATCAGATTCCCCTGTCGATCTCTTTCGCAACAGCTGTCGCTCATGTCCCTGCAATCTGTGGTCTATTGGGCTTGTCGATAGCTCCATTCGTCTATCTCTTCCTTGGAACAGTTCCTCAAATGGTCGTCGGCCCTGAAGCTGCCGTCTCGCTTATAGTCGGTCAATGTATCGAGAAAACTGTCAAACATAACCCAGACGTCAATCCTGTCGATATTTTGGTCGTCTTGGCATCGTGTTCAGCTGTCATTCTCTTGGTGTTTTCGTTCTGTCGCTTAGGTTTCATCAATAGTATCCTCTGCGGTTCTTTGCTCAAGGCATTCATTTTCTCTATAGGTCTGACCATGATGATCAGTTCTTCCGTCTCGATCTTGGGCTTGGACGTTCTGCTTTCAGATCTACCAAAATCGGTTCATATCCATTCACCGTTCGATAAACTATGCTTTTTACTTGAACATCTCTCCGAATACAATAAGGCAACCACTATAGTCGGTCTGGGTGCGTTCTTTTCGTGCCTCATTTTGGGTGAGATTAAAAAGAAATGCATTAAACGGAAAGTCAAATACGCTTCGTTCTTCCCGGAAATCTTAGTCGTCGTCATCTTCCTTACATGTCTCTCTAAATACCTCGATTTCGAACATCATGGTTTCAAAGTCGTCGGTAAAATCTCATTGCATGGAGCCAATTTCACTGCACCCTTCTCTCCTTCTCTGTTCCCTTGGTATTCTGAGCTGTTCCGGGTGTCGATGATTTGTGCAATTCTTGGATTCTTTGAGAGTTCTAGTGCTGCTCGTTCTCTCACTGATGCAAACGCACCACCTATGGCTTCCAATAAAGAGTTGTTTGCTTTAGGTGCTGTCGGAATAGCTGTCAGCTCCGCAGGTGCTTTACCATCCTTTGGTGGTTACGCACGTTCGAAATTGAACTGGGTCAATGGTGGTAAGAGCCCTGTCTCGGCTGTATTTATGTCTATCACAACCATCCTGGTGATGCTTTTCCTCATAGACTTCATTTATTACCTCCCCGTCTGTGTCTTGAATGGTGTTATTGCCATTATTGGTATTTCGTTATTATCAGAGGCTCCAGCTGAACTCCAATACCATTTTAGAACTAGGGGTTATAACGAATTGCTCACGTTCTTCGTTACTTTGATTGCTGCTTTCTTTACAACTGTTGAACTAGGTGTTGGTCTGGGTACTTTTTACTCGTTGATGCGTGTAGTTAAACATGCTACACTATCACGTATTCAAATTTTGGCAAGAGAGAAAGACACCGATTATTTCATCAACTCTGAATTCACCGATCCGAAGTCGCCTTTGCCATTGATCCCACGTCACTTTGTGGTCAAAGGTTATAAAGAGTCCAAGGCTAAGGCCGCTGCAGCAGCTGCCCTCCAGAATTCTGCACCGAAATTAGAAGATAGAGAAGGATGTCTGATTGCAAAAATCCCTGAACCACTCACGTTCACCAATGCAAACGATTTGAAAACTCGTTTACAACGTGTGGAAGCATACGGATCCACAAAATCACATCAGGTCGTTCCACAGCCGGATAATTCTGACAGTAGTGTCTCTCATGTCATCTTCAATGTGCATGGCATGACCTCCTTGGATTCGTCCGCATCCCAAATCCTACTAAGTATCATCAAGGATTATCGCCGTCGTGGAATAAACGTGTTCTTCTGCAGTGTGTACCCGGATCTAGACCTCTTTGACAGACTTGAAGATTCTGGCATTAACGAATTGCTCGAAACTACTGGTAATGGCTCTAAATACGGTGTGTCACAACGCCAAAAACCATACTATGATACTATCCTTGACGCTTTGAAAGTGGTGGATTTCTTGGAAAGGCAGGGTCCTCAAGTTTCTTCTGAGGATATAAGCATCGTCTCCTCTTTGGATGCCAGTGGTGTGTAGTCCTAGAGCGGTGTAATATTTATTACCCATATAAAAATATATTCAGTACTTTGCTTTAACTCCGAGGTCCCTCCCCTATCTATTCAAAATTTCCTATCTTGGGGTTCCTTTCAAAATGTGAAAAGGAGGAGGAGTTGGAATTTGACGTCGTAAGCATCACATCCTTTTCCTTCATGCATTTTCGTCTGTTTGCCTGTTTATTGCTGGCAACCCAGACAATTGTTGCTGAGAACCTTGGAAATAGTGGACTGGACTCGGACCTTAATCCTGAGGCCACACTGGGTGAAACTCAACATGCTAAAGTCGGCTTAAGCGATGGCCGTGTTCAGGTATCCTCTTTCACCTTGCCAGGAAAGGTGCAAACATATGCATTTACAGACCAGAAATTGGGAAATGATGAAGCTGAAACACTCATAGCACTGACAGAGAAAGGTGAAGCATACCTGACGAGAGATCAGGGAACTCAATGGACGGTTATTTCGCCTGGAACCAAGTTCGATAGCATTCGGTCGAATTCAGATGATCCTGATAGAGTCTATCTTGTTTCAAAAGATGGCAAAGTTGTCTATTCTGTTGACAATGGTAATACGTGGAAGTATTTCACTGCACCAACTCATGGATCCAAGGATTCCAGTAAACCACTCTCTTTCCACCCATCCAGTCGTTCATTCCTGCTGTGGCTTGGAGAGGAGTGCAATGGAAAGCTTTCGAAGAAGTGTACTAGTGCCGTATTTTTGTCTCGTAACTACGGTGCCACATGGCAAAAGTTAGCGGACCATGTGTTGAAGTGTCAGTTTGTTGGTGCAGACAATAAAGATCCTAACTTAGTGCTATGTCTCACTGAAAAGTTAGAGCTGGTCTCGTCCTCGGACCAGTTCAGTTCTTCAAAAGTCTGTCTCGAGAAAGTCATTGATTTTGTGGAAAAAGATGGTTTCATTGTGGCAGCCACTGCTGTGGAAAAGAACGATCTTCGTCTGCATGCCTCTAAGGATGGTGTTAAATGGGTCGATGCCCTGTTTCCTACATCTTTCAAGCCAAATACTCAACAGTCTTTCACTATATTGACAGGTTCTTCCGGTTCAGTTTTCGTGCATGTCACTACGAACCCTAAAAAGGGTGATGAGTTTGGTTCCTTGTTAAAATCCAACTCGGATGGTCAATCGTACGTTGAAGCTCTCGACTACGTCAATAGAGATGCTAAAGGTTATGTTGATTACGAGAAACTCTCCGGTATAGATGGTGTCATTATTACCAACGTGGTTCTAAACGAGAAGGACTCTCTCGCCGGTAAACCAAAGATCTTGAAGACTTCCATAACGCACAATGATGGTGCTCGTTGGACATACATTCAACCACCAACTACAGATTCAGAGGGTAACCCATTCCAGTGTTCCGGTGGGGGTCTAGAAGAATGTAGTCTAAATTTGCACGGTTATACCGAGAGGAATGACTACAGAGATACGTACGGCTCAAGGAGTGCTATTGGAGTTATGCTTGGTGTTGGTTCTGTTGGAAGGTCTGTTCCTGCTGCTAACGAGGGTGATACTTTCATTACTACAGATGCTGGTATCACTTGGCGTGAAGTTAAAAAGGGTCATTACACTTGGGAATTCGGTGATCAAGGATCTATCATTGTTCTTGTCGACGATTCTAAGAAGACTGATACGCTATTCTATTCGCTTGATCTTGGTCAGACTTGGATTGATTTCAAGTTTACCGATAGCCCAATTGAAGTTGATGACTTGGCAACTGTCCCAAGTGACAACTCCGTCAAGTTTTCCATCTTCTCTAAGGGTAAGAAGACTACCCATTTCCAGATAGATTTCACTAGTCTGTTCATAAAGAAATGTGTCTTGGATATGGACCATCCAGATGGTGATGATTTCGAGTTATGGACTCCTCGTCATCCATTCCAAGATGAAAATTGCATGTTTGGTCGTGAGTCTCAATATGTTCGTAAGATTCCTGGACGTCTCTGCAGGGTTGGCAAGGCTCCAACTCAGCCATTTAAGGTGTCTAGAAATTGCACCTGCACAAGGGATGATTTCGAGTGTGCATTCAATTATCGTCGTGATACTACCAATTCGTGTGTTCCAGTAGATGGTTACACACCACCTGATCTCAAAGGAGTCTGTGATGTGAAAGATCCTCCTGATTACTTCTATCCTGAGACTGGATATCGTAAGATTGTCCTCTCTTCATGTGAGGGTGGTATCAACTTAGAACGTTCTGGAGACCCTATTCCATGCAACAGCAACGGTGATAAGAACCAACCACCTAAGGATGGTAAAGGGAATGATAAGCCAAAAGATGATAAGAAGAAAGAAAAGGCTCCAGGTGGGTCACATGTGGGCGCTTTCTTTGGAACATTGTTCGGTTTGGGTGCACTTGGAGGTTTGGTTTATTACTTGTACACCCTCTATCAAGCACGTCAAGATGGTGAAATCTCTCTTGAAGATGATGGAACTTTTGCATTCTTAGACGATAGTGGTGATACTTTTGAAAATGTTCGTTCTAGAGCTGTCAACACAGCTAGGGATGCTGCCGAACAAGTTGTGCATCTGGCTCGTTCGGCCTTGGAAAAAGTCATCGATCTCTGGGATAAGTACAGTAGTCGAAACCGCTTCCGTTCCAGTACCTACGACGAACTTGGCGACTTTGAAGATTCTGATAATGAACCAGCATATCATGACGATGATGAAGACGCCGAATTCCAATCTCCTCCTGTTTAACTCATATGTATACAGTATATCATTATATCTACAGTTTTTGCTTTTTAGTAGTTGGACCTTCTTCCTCATCCTCCTCGTCGTCATCATCATCATCATCATCTCCATCAACATCCAATTCTTCACTACTTGAATCGCCTTCATCGTCATCCTCGTTCTTGCCAAGTCCAGGTGCCGCCAATGTGTAGTAGTCCACTGCCAATGGGAAAATATCCTCAGAGAACATCTCAGCCAATTGTTCACCATATCGATATTCTTTACCTTCTTTCAATCCAGTCCATTTGAAGAATGCAAAGAATGATTTCATTCCTGTCCTGTAGTTCTTCTTTTGCTCTGGAGTCCATTTATGTCCATCTCTCTGTGCCTTGACCAGATCAGGATTGATCTTCTTCAATTCTTTCGGCCATTGAACCTCAACGGGTTGTGATTTAATTGTTTGGAACCCATTCTTAGAGTCCGTCTCGGTGTAGAAGTATTTAGTCACCGTCTGTGTTGATATTTCATCGCCAGGAGACTCAAACTTAAAAGTTATACTAAATGATTGAGGATCATCGTTAGGTCCATTCTCATCCACCATCTTCTCCACATAGATATCCTTGATGTACTCCAAGTATTTCATGTCCTCTGTTGGAATGTACTCTTGGAAATCTTCATGCTGTGCAAGTACAATGTACCAAAACTTAGGGATCTTGGCGATCACCTTTTGACGCTTCTCAAACGTGGGCTTCGTAATCTCAACTTTATACTTTTGGACCTTCTTATCGAGATCTTGTTGCTCTACTTCGATCTGTTGCAACTCTACAAGTGCATTCTCGAGCTCTTTACTGGATTGTTAGTGTGATTCCAATGCCAATTTGTGGTTCTACTTACTCATCTTGAGACATTTCTTAAGAAGAACAGTGTGATCTTTAGAGTGCAGGAATTTTTTTTCAGCCTTAGGTCTATTAAATAAATAATGTATGTGTGGAGTCCTCACTCCAGCGAATACTCGTTGATGATATCATCATCTGTGGGTAATGAAACCGAATGCTGTGGAAGAGAGTTCAATGCGATCATACAACCGTAACAGAGGCTCACTTTACGTCCTTCTATTTCGGGCTGTTTAGTGTTGGCCTCCTGGTATCTCTGTAAATTCTCCAACTCCTTATCAGTGGTCAAAGGTGCACCTTTAAGGCAGGTAATCTTACTATTCCATTGCTTGGCATCCGAATAAATAGGTCCCTTGCAAATAACACAGGTTCCAATGGATTTTGTGGCAGGTGCACCAAGCTTGGCGCCCATTTTCACAACTGTAGAAATCGTATCAGGATGATCCTCATCGACAGAGTCGAAATAATCCAGCATCAGTTCATTAATGGTCTTATTCTTGACGGACTTCGTCTGTGTGGTCTTCGGAGTCGCCTGTAACTCTGTCAATCCTGTCAGTTCCTCGTAGAGTTCTATCTCCTGTTTCAGAACATCTCTCAGTGGATACAAAAGTTCGCATCTGCCATCAAGAACTTTGTTGGTTGCAACAGACTCCCAAACCCTTCCACCACGGCCTCTGGCCGTCATAGCCAACACATCCACGGCCAAATCAGTCATAGAATCTCCCAATGCCAACACTGAGTTCCCTAGTCTCTCTGTGTATGACAATATAAGCTGTTTTTCGATCTGCTGAATCAGATCCTCTTTAACAGACTTATCCTTAATCTGGTCTATTAGATCTGAGATCTTATCAATGGTAACTGATTTATTCACCATCATAGCCTCAAATTCCGAGTTCAGTTGGATCGTATGAACAGATTTGGTCCGCACATACTCATCAAAGTCTGCGATCTCAAACCGAACATGCTCAGACTCCCACGCTGGATGTCTATCTTTCATCTGCTGGACTCTCTCTTCAACCCATTCTACTGGCTTGCTCGAACACATGCATAAAACCGTCAACATGAACCCAACATGTGCTCTGGGACTTCTAGCTAACTGTTCCTCTAACCTGTACAGCAATATGTCCGTTAAAACTAGCGATGAGCCTTCGAAATTCAACGCAACAAGTACGGTAGGTGCCCTCTTTTCAGCATCTTTACCAAACTTCACCTTAAACTTCTCGTCCCACATCTGTTTTGTCTGCTTCGACTGAACAAACCGCACAAAGCAGTCCTTGCACATCTTGTGGTTCCTTATAGACACCTCGTTTGGCCTCTTGTGACATCTTTCACAAAGATCTTCGCCTTGTGACATGATCCCTATAAGAAAAGATAAGTGACTTTAAAAGTTTATAAACTTTTTCTTTCCATTCGCATCTCTCCCCTCTATAGATCTTTAACTTCTTTTCATAATGGGGGATCGAGATGATAAACCAGCCGCTGATGTTGCCAAGAACGGGGTGGTAGGTACTGAAGATGACTCGAGACTGTCTGAGTTGCAGAAAACTGCGGAGAATGATAGGAATTTCGTGAAGGAGGTGGACGGTAAGAAGGAGATCCGGTTCTACCCTGATAGACCTGGTGAGCATGTGCATAGAACGATCTTCACGATGAAAGAGCCATCCAAGTTCTACGATCCATGTGCACTGTCATCCAAGATGGCTGTTCGGTGCATGGAGAACCACGATGAAGACTATAAAGAGATGTGTGGTGAATACTTCCGTGCATACAGGGAGTGTAAGAAGGAATGGCTGAAAAAGAAGCGTGAAGGCACCTGGTGATGATGGTATTGTTGGCCTAATGCTGATTGATCATGTATATAATGCAAATATAAGTTGGGTATTTATAACCTTGTTAAGCAAAGCTGAATGAGTATAATGAGCCAAGAGGGTTGAGTCCACCTCTGTAGGCGCTTCCGCTGCCCGTATTGTTACTTTGATACGGACGCATATAGATCACCTTTTTAGGATCAAATCCAAACTTGACATTGTCGTTGTAGTAGTTTATCAGTGAATCCTGGAACTCGTTTTCCTCTCGAATATGTTGTAATTCTTCTCTTGATTTCTTTGACAGGCCTTTCCGCCTCTTTGGTTTCGCTGGTATTGGTTCTCTGCGGTAACTTTTGGCTTTGTCCGGTGGGCCAAGCAGTGTAGGTGTTGTTATGAGCAGCAACAGAAGCATTTTCTGCAGGTATTCTCTATTGTCATGTTTGTCTTTCCTTAGGTAGTCTTCAAATCTGATCAGTCCCGGTGAACTGTTGCGATTCAGTCTGCTGAAGCAAGCCTGGTACAACGAATAGAAAGTATCGTAGTCGCCAAAGATCTGACCCTCATTCTCCTCGGAACTCCAATTGTTCTTGTCAAGGTTGCCTGGAATCATATATAAATCTCCAGTGATTCTGTTGATAGCCACCAGCATCTTCAATTGAAGCTTTGATGCGGAATTCTTGTACAATTTGCACGCAAGAACTTTGCCATTCCTATGATGGAACTCTCCTCTCGAAATGTTTCTTTCAAATAGAAGACTTTCGATCCGCTGAGATCTACCACTCGACAGTCTCACTTCGTAGAATTCTTCCATATTGTCGTCTTCGTCCTCATAGTCATCATCCTGGTCAAATCCTGTGGCAGCTGCTTCTGTCTCAACTCCAGCTCTGCGCTCGGCCTCTTCCGACGAATCGTCACCGTCGTCACTAAGTTCATAAGAATATTCGTCCTCATCTTCTTCGTAGTACGTCTCAATAGTATCATCATCGGGGATATTATCCAAGTTCAACAATGGACTATTAGGATAATTGGTACTCCTGTACAAATGAGAATGGCCACCAAAATTAATGCCCGAATCAACAGGATGTCTGAGAGATCGGTTCGTCCTTGTAGATGTGAAAGAGCGATACGAAGACTTCAAACGACGACGACGTTTATACGTCATATCGGGACGAACTTTGATATCTTTACCAGTGGAGGGATCTTTAAGAATGTCTTCAAGATCGAGCTCTAATTTGAGGAAGATAAAGTTCTTCAACATCAAATCGGTGCAATCGGTACAGATGAGAAGGTTTTCCGGGTTGTTCACGCACTTTCTCTTACCGTTAGGTGGCGTTGGAGGCGAAGGAGTGTTGATGAACTCGTTAAATGGTGGCAGTTCAAACCATTTGGCTAAGAGTTTGTATATTGATCCACGGTTCCCACAGGTATTTTCGAGACGGTGAAATATTGATGTATTAGGGAACTTTGTGCACGATGGATACAGAATGTGTTCTCTATTGGTAGTCTCATCATCGGTCGTGATTGACAGATAACCGCAATCATCCAAGAAAAAAGGTTTCGAGTCTGTAGGTTCAGTTCCAATGAATTGCGATAGATCCTTATTGAAACAGAGATGGTTTCGAAGCAAGTTACTGAAGATGGAAGATTCGATGTTGAATCCAGCTGTTTCGTTGCATCTGAGATCTTTGTTCATGAAATCTATGGTTTCACCTCTGAAACCTATTGATATATCAGCCAATTGGAAATATCCGTTCACTTTAGAGTTATCGCTAGAGACTGAGGTCAGCTTCATACTAAGTGGTAACCTGCGAGTATTGGATATATCGTAGCAGATACCTGATTGTAAGAAACTTGACGAAGGTATGCAAGAATAGTCGATCTTATCATCGTTTTCCATGAACTCTCTAACCAATTCATCTGAACCGATTGAATCGAATGTTCGTTTGCCTTTAATATTTGGATCTGAATCAGAATTGGAATTTGAAAGGTTTGCTAGTTTGGTCTGGCTGGAGTTGCGCGTTCTCCTATCGACTAGGACCTTGTTCATCAGAAATGACAGACTCATACTGTGTATCATGCTGAATATACCGTCATTTTTGATATCATGTGCTGGATGTTGACGGAAAAATGATGTGGAACATGTATTGTTACTGTTCAAGCCATACGATGCAGGTAACAGTACCCTAGGAATGATATTAGTGTCGTTGTCGTTAGACCATCGTATATGATCCCTAGAACCGGGAATGGAATCCCAATTAATACGAGATCTGGATCTCGGTAGACTTCTATTGGATGCAGTGCGTGACAATGCATTATCCCATCGGATTCTGGGGTATCGATAAGAAACCAGAGAATGGGGTAGATGATGGCGCAGGCCGATATGTTGAGTGATAATACCATTCTGGGGTATGGAGGCATCATCTTCGTGAGAATCAAAGATATTGGACGGTAATTCTGGTCTTTGCCGGTTGGACCGACGATCTAATTGTCGATCTACTGGCATTACCGTAAGAAAACAAGTTGTGTGAATCAGAGAGAGTTAGAAAATAAGTCACTCCCCTTTATGAGCTTTAAAAAAGAGTAATAAGTGGGATTCCCAAAGCGGTAATGAGGGATGGGATTAGGTAATTACGAAGGTAGGAGTGTAAGGAGGTGGAGTATTAGGGAGTGCATAGGAGGTGAGTAGAGGTGGGTAGAGGTGGGTAAAGAAGTGGTTAGAGAGATGATTAAAGGTATTGGGAATGCAAACTTCAAGAAACTTTCAAGGAAGGTAAGGAGACAACATCCAACTCCATATTCCTGTTACTCTTCTCTCTATTAAATGTATGTTACTCCTAGGTCGCACTGCCGCACAATTTTCTACCCTCCCTTAAAATTTTTAGGTCTTGAAAACTCCCTTTCTCTGCCTGGAACTTTTTTTCACTTCTTTCAGTGAGGGTCTTCTTTCTGAGTTGGATTTGATCTGATCGCATTTTAAGCTTTTAAAACGTCATATCACCTGTGTTATCATATCATTGAGCACAGCGAAGAACAAAAGTCAGTCTATTCTCTTGTGAAATCGGTTGCAACTCACCTATCAGTTGATTCAAACTACCCTTTTCCTACCCCCCTTATCCCTTCGATCCATCCTATTACCCTATTTATACTATCTATAGGTGCTACTGTATTTGAATCGTTTGAATAGGTTACAAGAGCTCATATCACTCCGTCAATACTATACTCAACTATTTAGATGTCTATTGACCTGAAAGAAGAAGCAGAGGCAAACCCTGACCTCTACGGGTTACGTCGATCCACTAGAGCGCGTCATCAAGTCCATCTCTATGAAGAACCTGAAGATGAAGAAAGACCTCGTAAAAAGCGTACCAAATCGCTAACAACAGACCAAGAATTCGATGATGATGATGATGGTGATGACATGATCGGTGCGGATGATGACTTCCAACCTGAAACGAAACGCCGTAAGAAAAAGTCTTCACGCAAAAGAACTTCTACTCGTCGTTCAAAATCCTCTCGACCAAAGTCCTCTCCTAGAGAAGATTCTGTTCCAATCAGATTCTCTACTAGAAATAACAAGAAAGTGGTCAACTATGCTATAGATGAAGATGACGAAGATGCCGACCTCTTGGAAAGTGACTCGGAACTTGGCGATTCGACGGAATATGAAAACTATTCTGTTGAGCCAGAATATGAACCGGTCGGTATAGATTTCGTCGTAGATCATCGTCCAATTGGATATCAAAACAATAGCTCATCGGACGATGGTGAAGACGAATTGGAACATACTTCTACTGATGTTACTACAGCCGTTGTCAAGGCCGAGCCTGCCGAATCCAGTCCCGCAAATTCCGCTGCTCCAGTCGTTGCTGCTGCCCCTTCGGACGAATCCAAAAAGGAAGACATTGAGAAAAAATCCCTGGCTCTTGAAAGGAAAAAAGAAATTATATCGCATGGTGACCCAAAGAAGGATTTTGAGTATTTGATTAAATGGACCGAGACTTCACATCTTCACAACACATGGGAGACTTACCAAGGACTCAATGAACGTCGACTGCGTGGATTGAAAAAAATAGACAATTATATCAGCCAGTATATCGACCTCGATCGTGAAATACGTGCTGATCCATACGTGACCAGGGAGGATATAGAACAGATGGATATCGAAGCTGAGACTCGTAGAGAAAACTTCGAAGAATACAAGAAAGTGGAACGTATCGTTACAAGTGATAGAATCACCCTTGATACTGGCGAGTCCGAGCTTAGGTACTTTGTCAAATGGAGGCGGCTCAATTATGACGAATGTACTTGGGAATCGGCTGCTGAAATCGCTGATCTGGCACCTCAACAAGTTACTCAATTCCAAAACCGTCAAAACTCAAAGATCTTGCCATCTTATTCTGCTCACTATGGTGCTAATCGTCCTCAATTCCGTAAATTGGAATCTCAGCCGGTCTTTGTTAAAGGTGGTGAACTTAGGGATTTCCAGCTCACTGGTTTGAACTGGATGGCT
Source organism: Xiuguozyma insectalens (assembly GCA_030574155.1). Taxonomy (NCBI): domain Eukaryota; kingdom Fungi; phylum Ascomycota; class Pichiomycetes; order Pichiales; family Pichiaceae; genus Xiuguozyma; species Xiuguozyma insectalens. Next base: position 36,205 of record JAJMEL010000033.1, on the reverse strand, counting down.
TTCCTTTGGTCGCGTAATGAGAATGGTATTCTTGCCGATGAAATGGGTCTCGGTAAAACAGTCCAAACTGTGGCATTTTTATCATGGCTCATTTACGCTAGACGTCAGAATGGTCCGCACCTTGTCGTCGTTCCTCTTTCAACCGTTCCTGCATGGCAAGAAACCTTCGAGCTTTGGGCTCCTGATGTCAATGTCATATACTATATGGGTAACACCAAGGCTCGTCAAAATATCCGTGACTACGAGTTCTACAATGGAAGCAAGAGCAAGCCTAAATTCAATGTCTTGTTAACGACTTACGAATACATTTTGAAGGATAAATCCGAATTGGGAAGCTTTAAGTGGCAGTACCTCGCTGTCGATGAGGCTCATCGTCTTAAGAATGCAGAGAGTTCCCTCTATGAGAGTCTCTCCGATTTCAAAGTTGCGAACAGACTTCTGATCACAGGTACTCCATTGCAAAACAATTTGAAAGAGTTGGCCGCCCTTTGTAACTTCTTGATGCCAGGAAAGTTCAGCATTGACCAAGAGATCGACTTTGATACTCCCGATGATGAAGCGGAACAATATATCAAGGATTTGCAAAAAGAAATCAAACCATTCATCCTGCGGAGATTGAAGAAAGATGTTGAAAGTTCCTTGCCTGGTAAGACTGAAAGAATCCTTCGTGTCGAGCTATCTGATATTCAAACTGAGTATTATAAGAACATCCTCACAAAGAACTACGGTGCTCTCAGAGAGGGTGCTAAAGGTTCTCAAGTGTCACTTCTGAATGTGGTTTCAGAATTGAAGAAAGCTTCTAACCACCCTTACTTGTTTGATGGTGCTGAAGAACGTGTTCTTGCCAAAGCTGGCTCCGCTTCTAGAGATAATATTCTAAGAGGAATGATCATGTCTTCGGGTAAGATGGTTTTGCTTGATCAGTTGTTGAATAAGATGAAGAGAGACGGACATAGAGTTCTTATCTTTTCTCAAATGGTGAGAATGCTCGACATTATGAGTGATTACCTCTCCATGAAAGGTCTCAACTATCAGCGTCTTGATGGTACTATCTCTTCTCATAAACGTAGAGTTGCAATTGATCATTTCAACGCCGATGGTTCCAAAGACTTCTGTTTCTTGTTATCCACACGTGCTGGTGGTCTTGGTATTAACTTGATGACTGCTGATACTGTTATCATCTTTGATTCTGATTGGAATCCACAGGCAGATTTGCAGGCTATGGCAAGAGCCCATCGTATTGGTCAGAAAAACCATGTTAATGTTTACAGATTCGTTTCCAAGGACACTATTGAAGAGCAAGTTCTTGAACGTGCCCGTAAGAAAATGATTTTGGAGTATGCCGTTATTTCTCTCGGTATCACCGATAATAAGAAGAAGACAAAGTCTGATCCTAGTGCCGGTGAACTTAGTGAGTTGCTCAAGTTTGGTGCCGGAAACATGTTCAAGAATAACGATAATCAAAAGAAGTTGGAAAACTTCGATCTTGAGGATGTTTTGAATCATGCTGAGGATCATAATACTACTCCTGAATTGGGAGAGTCGAATCTCGGTAGTGAAGAGTTCTTGAAACAGTTCGAGGTTACTGATTATAAAGCTGACGTCGATTGGGATGACATTATTCCAGAAGAGGATCTTAAGAAGATCAAGGAGGAAGAAGCCAAGAAGAAGGAAGAACAATTCCTCCAGGAGCAAATAGAAATGGCTAAGGGACGTGCTGCTGCTCAAAAGAAGCCTGATTATATGGATACCGATGACTTTGATGAGGAAGAAGAACGTGCCAAGAAGAGAAAGCAGAAGCTTGATATGAACAAGCTTACTGAATCTCAGGTTCGTATGGTTTACAAAGCTATCCTCAAGTTTGGTGATATTACCGCCATGCTTGATGAGCTTGTTGCTGATGGATCCCTTCCTAATAAGAATCCGGATGCATTGCGTAAATGTTATGATGGGTTCATGACCACTTCCAAGCAGTTGGTCTCCGAATATGAAGCTTCTCGTAATGTTGAATTGAAAGCATTGGAAGCCAAGGCTGAAGAAGAGAAGATCAAGAATGCCACTTTACCACCTCTTCCAGATGGAAAACGTCATCCTACCCCTGCAATGCATGCATTTGTTGTGAAGCGCCGTGATCGTAAGGCTGTTCTCTTTGACTACCAAGGTGTGCGTAATTGCAATGCAGAGACAATCATCCAGAGACCAAAGGAAATGGAGCTTCTTCGTAAGATGGTTCCTAAGGATGATCCAACGAAGTTTGCACTTAAAAGAGAACCTAAGCCAGTTCATGCATGGTCTTGTGAATGGACCACTGTGGATGACAACCATCTTTTGGTTGGTGTCTACAAGTTTGGTTACGGAGCATGGACTCAAATTAGAGATGACCCTGTGTTGAAGTTGCAGAACAAGTTGTTTTTGGAGAATGCACCTGCTGGTGCCTCTAAAGAGGAGAAGGCTAAGTTCAACAAGACTCCTGGTTCTGTTCACCTTGTGAGAAGAACTGATTACTTGCTCAATTTGTTGCAAGAGCAAGTGACAAATCCAAATGGTGATAGAGAGAGCACTCCGCGTCCTAAGAAGATTAGGCAGAGAAAGCCAAAGAAAGAAGCAAGTGTTGAACGGGATAGCCAGCCAAGAGATGCTGGTTCCAGTTCAAACTCTCAGGCCTCAACGCATAAGCTTCCAAAGAACAATCATCCAAAGCCATTGGTTCCAATTGCCAAGAAGCCGGCACCCCCAGCTAAGAAGGCAGTTCATTCACTATTGACGCCTGTGGAAAAGGATCTGAGAATTTGGGAGAGTAGAGGTAAAGGTCTGGATAGGCATACTTGGACCTTGAGATTGAAGAAGTCGTTGTTGCATATTGGAAACCGGATTGAAGAGGTCAGCAAAGATGATCCAAAACTTAACAAAGAGCTTTGGGCAAATGCTAAGGAGTTTTGGCCTAACAGTGATGTTCCCGCACAACTTATCAAGAAGATGTACATTAAGAAGTCTTCGCAGCAGAAGTCTTGAAAAGATGGTAGATCTTTGCCATATTAGTTTACCTTTCCTTAGATATGATGAATTTAAACATTACAGTTATTAAGTGAAAAGAAGTAAGTATCGTGAGATGCAGACAGTTCCTTCTTTGTGATGGCCTTATCCAGTCGTTTTCGGCGTAAATAGTTGGCTGTTCGTGATTTCAACTGTCTGATATCTTCCACTTCGTATGTGACCTTCCATTTACCTCTCACATTGATATCTTCAGGCTTTGAAGCTTTGGATTTGAGAAGTTGAAGCTCACAACCTGCATGTGCAAATCCCATACTTGCCAAGGGCACTAATGGGACTATATCACCTTTAGAAGTGACCCGAATGTAACTATTCATTGGAATGTCACTCCTGGAACCCAAGGCATTGGTGGTTCTGTCAGTGTGCCAGAACTCGTCGATCCAATGGGCCAGGTTTTTATTGGCTAGCTTTGGGCCAGCAAATGTTATCAGGGTACTATCATAGCCCATTAATCTGAGCTCATTGGCTGCCAGTACTGCCACAGCTGCACCTAAAGAGTGGCCAGTAAACCTCAAGTGATAACTTGGATGAGACTTAATGGATTTCAATAGAAAGGGAAGGAATTTGATCATGAATTGTCCAGCAGCAGAATAGAATCCTGAATGAACTTTGCAACCAGAGCATTCAAACTCTACAGTATTTGTATCGTTCATCACTGAGTATGGAACATACTTTGTAAATTCAGTTTCAAAGTCCAGGGCCCATTCCTCATCATCAGTTGTACCTTTCAACACAACTATCAAATCTTGATTGTCATCATCTTGAACAATTAAGCCACCAATTGGTGCACCTGTGAAGAAGATAACTTCTTTCTGTTCAGCATCTACCTTACATGCTTCTATTGGACATGAATCTTCAAACTCTCCTGTCTTTAAGTTTCCTTGAGGGATACAGTAAGATACGGAACAGTATCTGGACTGTTGAACTAATTGGTCATACACATCTTGCTGTTCCAACAAGAACGCTGCAGCGACTGCCTGAATGAGAACGTAGATGCTAAGAAGATTCATGGTTTCCGTATACTATGAGGTCCATTATGGCTTTAATATATGTTTACGTAGATCATTATATGTAAAGAAAGTAATTTAAGACTTGACTATGCATCCAAATAGGGACTTGCATAATTTCCTAATTAGGCAATGCTAGAGGCTGCAACACGGATTTCAACAGAACTTAGATTTGCCCGATTAAGGCATTCTCTTGTAGCTGCATGTCATTCTCGTGTAATAGTAACGATGGTAGTCAACTTGGAGGAAATCACGGTACCCAGACATTGGATCCTTGAGATATTTTTTATAGTTCTTCCAAAGCTTGCGAATCCTGTATTTCCAAGCTGCAAACTCTCCAAATTTGTCATACTCACCGAGAAGTGTTATATCATTGAGTTGCACTGGCAGATGGAAATCATCGATCATTATCTGATATCCACTTTGGGAAAAACCTTGCTGGTAGAGTGGTAACATGGGCACTATATCTAAATCATGCGTAACTCTAAAATAGGAATTTGGTAGAGGTTTACCGATCTGCAAGCTGTTGTATGCATTCTTTAATGGGAATACATTGTTCATCCAGTCTGCCAAGTCATAGTTAGCAAGTTTAGGGGATCCAAAGTTGATGACAACTGGATTCAAGCCAGAAAGATATGCATCTATTGCTGCTAACTGTGCCAGAGCTCCACCTAGAGAATGACCAGTGAAATAAATTTGATAATCTTTATGCTTTTTCATAAATTCAAGCACAAACTTCATCGATTGCTTGTAGAATATCTTGTATCCTTTCATAAACCCACGATGAACTTCACAATCTTCACAATTAAACCTTCTCGTATTAATATGGTTTTCCACGGAGTAGGGTAAATACTTCTTAAGTGAATAATTCCCATCGAATGACCATTCCTTATGGGTCGATGTTCCTTTAAAGCTGACAATCAATCTCTTCATGGACCGATCATCTGCAATATAGTATGTGATCTTATCCTTATACGTGTACACTAGTTGAACGTCATCTAATGCCTGACAGAATTCAGTATTGCAACCATCTGAAATAGAAATATCGTTCCCACCCAGTCTATCATAGTTGGGACAATAACTGTGTGCTGAATAATAGGCAAATTCTTTAGTCAAATCATAAGCAACCTCTCTGCAAGAGATACTGGTACGACTAAAGTTGGCAACGGAATTAATTGAATCATTATAGTAAGGACCAAATTCAAGAGGTAACGAATTGACCGTCTTTAAGAAGACAATCAGTACAAATAACCACACACTGTTGTCCGAACTATTTGTTATTCCTACCTTCATGTACATGAAACCCATTCTTTTCCATAACACACTATTCTGTACCCTATTAATATATTCCACCAGCTGTTTTTTCCACCTGGTCTGATAACTTTGCCTATCCCCTACACAGAATCCCGTTTTCAAAATAAAGTTTGAATTAGGAATCTTGGTCACGTGATAGTGTCGGAAAAATTTTTCAATCGGTCCCCCTCTCTCATCCCTTCCTTTTCTTAAAAGAAATTTATTCTTAAAAATTTCTCTTCTTTTCTTCACCTTTTCTACATCAAGAGGCTTGTTCTATACACCGTTATATTACAAGAAGAGGGCAATAAGGGAGGAAGACCGATTGAATCGATCTCATTATAAGCAAAAAAGTCAAAAAAAAGTGAAAAATTTTGAAAAAACTTAAAGATACCAAACACATTATAACAATGTCCTCTACAGACGTGAATGAACTTACCGCAGCAACTGAAAAGTTGACTGTGAATGACAAAGAGGTTGAAACTGCTACTGCCACTAAGGAGTCGGTGGAGCAACCAACCACTGAGGCTGAGACTACTGAAGCCGCTGACGCTGAGACTGATGCTGACGCTGAAAAGTCTGAGTCCAAGGAATCTAAGGAAGGTGAAGATTCTCAAGGAATTGCTTCTCTCTATGTTGGAGACTTGGATCCATCCGTTACTGAGTCTGACCTTTACGAGGTCTTCTCTAAGGTTGGACAAGTTTCCTCCATCAGAGTTTGCCGTGATGCCGTTTCTAAGCGTTCTCTCTGTTATGCGTACGTTAACTACCAGAAACACGCCGACGCTGAGAAGGCTATGGATGAGCTTGCCTTCTCTGACATCAAGGGTAAGCAATGCCGTATCATGTGGTCCCAAAGAGACCCATCTTCTAGAAAGAACGGTAGCTCCAATATCTTCATCAAGAACCTTCACCCAGCTATTGATAACAAGACTCTCTACGACACCTTCTCTGCTTTCGGTCAGATTCTTTCATGTAAGATCGCCACCGATGAGAATGGAAACTCTAAGGGATTCGGTTTTGTCCACTATGCTGACAAGGACAGTGCTGATGCTGCCATTGAAAACGTTAACGGTATGCTCTTGAACGACCTCGAGGTTTACGTCGCACACCACGTTCCAAGAAAGGACCGTCAATCCAAGATGCAGGAGCTCGTTAAGAACTTCACTAACGTTTACGTTAAGAACTTCAGCCCAGACTGGTCTGATGATGAAATCAAGAAGACTTTCGAAGAATTCGGAACTGTCACCTCTATTTACGTTCCACGTGATGAAGCTGGAAAGGCCAGAGGTTTCGCTTTCGTTAACTACGAGAACCACGAAGATGCTTCCAAGGCTGTTGATGCTTTGAACGGTAAGGAATTTGATGGTAAGCCAATCTACGTCGGACGTGCTCAAAAGAAGCGTGAAAGACAAGAGCAACTCAAGCACCAATGGGAGGCTGTTCGTCAAGAACGTCTTAACAAATCCCAAGGTGTTAACTTGTTCGTCAAGAACCTCGATGATACCGTTGATGATGCTAAGCTTCAAGAGGAGTTCGCTCCATACGGAGAAATCACTTCTTCTAAGGTTATGACTGATGAGACTGGTAAATCTAGAGGCTTTGGTTTCGTTTGCTTCACTTCTCCAGAAGAGGCTACTCGTGCCATCAATGAGATGCACCAACGTATGGTCAACGGTAAGCCACTCTACGTTGCTCTTGCTCAACGTAAGGAGGTTCGTCGTAACCAACTCACCCAACAGTTCCAACAGAGAACTCAAATGCGTCTCCAACAGGCTGCCGTCCAAGGTGGAATGGGTCAATTCGTTGCTCCACTCTTCTACGGTCAAAACCCAGCTTTCTTGCCACCAATGTCAGCTGGCGTTCGTGGTGCTCCATTCGGTGCTGCCGGAGGTCCTCAAATTATGATGCAACAGGGTGCTCCACGTCCAGGTCAAGGTGTTCCTGTCCCAGGCCAATTCCGTGTTGGACCTAACGGACAACCTGTCCCAGTGTACATGCAACCAATGTTCAACGAATACCAGCAACAGCAACAACAGCAACAAAGATACTACCAGAGACCTGGTCAGGCTAACGGTGCTGAAGGTGCTGATGACAAGCAAGCTGCCGGTGAAGAAGGTGCTCCTTCTGCTGATGCTCCAACTGGTTCTTTGGCTGAGATTCTTCCACAATTCTCTCCAGAGCAACAGAAGAGAGTTCTTGGTGAGGAATTGTACGCTAAGATTGACAGCACTGGAAAGGCTTCCGACAAGGAGGCTATCGGTAAGATTACCGGTATGATGCTCGGTATGGACAACCAACAGATCCTTGACATGTTGAAGGATGATGATCTCTTCAATGCTCAGCTCGACCAGGCTGTTGATGCTTACGAGAGCTACAAGAAGGGACCTGAAGCTGCTGCCGCTGCTGCCGCCGCCGCTCCTGCTGATGCCGAGTCTGCCGCCCCAGCAGAGACTGAAGCTTAATTTATTTTACCGATCTGTCTTCTGTCTGGCTTTGCTATCTTGAGTCGGGTTTACTTTACTCGCTTGCTTGTTGTCTATCCGTCTCTTTCGTGCTTCCTTTCACCCTTTTCCCTTTTATCTTTTAATAGCAAAAATGAATCGTTAAACTGCAATACTTATATAACATTAAAGGCTCGACCATCCATCAACTGTTTTTCTTGACAAGATTGCTGAACTCTTCATCGAATTCACCCGCAAGCCAAACTGCTTGGTTTGAAATGTCTCTCCAAAGTTCAGCGTCGACAGTATTCAAATCTGTGATATCTTCAAGGTTTGGGACGTCTTCGATTTGATCGATTGCTGATAAGAGACTTGGAGAAAAGACTGGGTTCTGAGGTTCATTCGTCGGTGACTGACCAACGTTTGGAGTCCAATTTTCAGTGAAACTTTCAATATCTGTTGGATTTGATGGTGCACTTGAACTTGTTGCCGTAGTTGCCTTGCGTAAAAGTGATCCACTTTTATCCTTTGGCCTCGAAGCATCAACTCCTGTTGAAAGTAGTGATGGATTTCCAAATTCCGGTTGAGTCTGATGAGTTGATGTAGTAAATGGAGATGGCGTAGCAGGAGTGGTATTGTTATTATTCTTTGACCATGAGTTCCATTTCAATCCGCTGGAATCATCTGTTGGAGAATTGACTCCTGTCTCAGGAACACTGACATCATCTGTATGTTTCTTAATTAGTCCGGTCATAGCGCCATGGAAATCCAAGACCTTAAGCAAACGCAGAATCTGCTCTCTACGTAGAGTAGCAGGATGGTTTCCCAGATTCCTCATTCTGGTGAATATTAAAAGAGCATGATCTAAATGCTCAAATGTGGCCTCGTGAACTCCGAAAGTAGAGTTGAAAAGCAAGAGTGTGACTGTAGAAGTGAAAAGGTATTCTCTATCCATGTAACCAAATATTGCCACCATATTATCTGGCATAAGAGCCCATAAAGACCTTATTGTGTTGATAGATGCTTGGAAAGATGCATTTAAAAGTGTGAGGACCACTGGCGAGTAACATGACAGATCAATGAATCCGCTGGTGTCTGGCTTAGATTTCAAATTTAGCATCACGAAATGGAATAGAAGTGGTCTCACTGCAAGGTTGATACCTTGAAAGTATTCGGTCATGAGGTTCACCACCAATCTGCTGATTTGAATCACTGGAACTGAGTAGTTACAGTTGATATACTCGGGTAACTCTTTTTTCCAGTGTAGTAAACTGACCACCAGTTCATGGACTAAAGGAAGTATGTTTTGAGAGGGATGACGGGTGTACAATGTACGAAGAATCCTAGTGTTGATTCGGGTGATCTTGACACAATTACGGATGAATTCTGCCTCTGGGAAGATGTAATTTTCGCATCCTTCTGGTAGATTGTTCATATCAAAGTCATCTGGTAAAGGTGTAGAGATATCGTCATCATTGAATGAAAGCGGTAACCCTGCCTTGGAAGCTAGCATCCGTTCATAAATGTAGACAGTCCACCAAAGGCGTCTTCTATGTTCTAATTCACAACGATTGAGAGTGTCGCGACCAGCGTCGACATGCAATCCGAGAATCAATGAAGATCTAAGTGCTAGACCGAAATAAAAGTATGATGCAACTGTGCAATCTGCCACTTGAAGATAGAATGCATAGAGAAGCAAGACTTCGATACCACCTTCCCTGGCACAGTTATCGATTGCGCCGCTTGCGAAAACACCAGTGAAAAGTTCGGAAGCTTGGTTGAAGAATCCCGAGCCGGGAAGTTTAGGAGCAGAAGATTGAGACGACTTGTTCTTAGATTTGTCGGCTAATCTGTAACCGTTCAGATTGTTTGCAGTACCTAGATACATCTCACCGATAGCAAAGATCAAGAGTACTTTACAGAACCAAATTGTTTCAAGGATTGATTCACCTTCAGGAGAATCTATTTTGGAATGGGTACCATAATCTGGAGTGAATTTTTCACCGCTCTTCTCGTTATAAACACGACGAAGCCCCTCTTTGATTAGTCCTTCGTTGAAGAAGTAGAAGCATCCATCATTGTATGAAATGAAAGTATCCACTAACAGCATCGCATAACTGTAACTTGGCAAAGTGAAATTCACGTCTATCCCCGGTCTAGTATGTGTCTTTCCCAACATAATCCTGTATGCATTACCTTCACGCTCTAATACGGTTTCTGCGCTGCTGCTCTCTGGCGATCTTCCTTCGATTCCTGCAACCAACTTGTTAATCTCCAATCCGAAAAGAGTTACGGATGATGATCCAATGTAAATATTCTCACCTGTTCTCGAATGAATAATCCGTCCAGTTGTATCCAAGAACGGAGGTATCACTTCATCGTTTGAATCGTTAGAGTTGTATCCTGGTGTTCCTGTACCTGGAAATGACGAGGTTGTGGTCGAACCTTTCTGTTCAGGACTTTTTTGGTTATTGCGAAATACATCTTTACTAGGTGATTTGGGCGCGCCAACTGTTTCATTCCTGGCATTTCGCAGACTAGCATTCTCAACTTTCAGCCTTTGTATATCTCTGTGTAGTTTTGTCAAGTATTTTGTTGAAATAACAACTTTCTTATTTGCTTCTAAGTACTCGCATGGGACGTTGGATGCCTTGCATCTCGAACAAGGAGACTTGGTATCGCATTTCAAATGCCGTTTCCGACACTGAATGCATGCCATATTCGACCTGAGCATCTTGCTTCCATCTTTCTTTCCATCCTGTGGATCGATCACTTCTTCTCGTTGCCTTTTCGACATTTCAATGTCAACTTTCAAACTCTCCGCCGATCTGTAGCCTAAGACGGTGAAATTATTTTATCTGCCCGCATATGGTTAAATATTTGCTTTCCCCGATAGTGCAACGAAGACTAAATTTAGAAGGATTCCCCTTGGAATGGGTCTTCTACAGATTTATATAAGAGGTTTATTGATTGGTTCTAGTTTGAACTGGAGTTATACTTGTACTATATCTTACTGAGATATGTTTGCGTTCTCGAGCTTCTTTGCGACTTTTTCAACAGACTCAGAGTCGGTTGGTTTGGCCTCGGTTGGCCCTTCACCTTCTGCCTTCTTACCTGGGTATCTGGATCCTCTATTCTTCACCTTCTTGGTCTTCTTCTTCTCTTGGACAGGTGCTGGATAACCCTTCTTATCAAATTCTTGCCATTCTGCGTTGGACTCGTAAGCCTCAATGATTGGAGCAAGTAGTTCATTAATAGCGGTGGTGATACCTTGCTTCAAATCTGGTGGAGAAAGCTCCTCCTTTCTGAAAGCTTCTTTCATTTCTTCAAATGAATGGTAAGTAACTGGACCACCGTATTTCTCAGGTCTGTCAAAGGCAAACTCAACATTACCATCACCGTTCTTCAATTCCTGAATAGGGGCAAGAACATATTCGGCAAAGGAAAGAAGTCCATTCTCTTCAACGTTACCAGGAGCACAGAAGGCAGTATTAATCTTCTTCTTGACTTGCTTTGGCTTCTCTAAAAGATCAATCTTGGAGTTTGGATCAGAGGCTGACATCTTACCTCCTTGAGCAAGTCCTGGAACCATTGGGTTCATAAGGTGGGCACGCTTCTTGTAACCGAGAGCTTCGATATTCTCTTCAGCCAACACAAAGATCTTACGTTGGTCGACACCTCCGAATTGAACGTCGACGTCAAGATACTGTTCATCAAGAACTTGCATCAATGGATAAATTAAACCAGAAAGAAGTGGGTTGGCAACCTGTTTGACAACATCTGCACCGGCACGCTTGGCATCATTTTGACTCACAATGTTGGCCAAACGGAACAAATCCAAGACATAAGGTGAGCTTGTCTGGTAAGAGGAACCAGTGACAAAGAGAAGCTTGTCGATAGGAACACCGATAGAGGTCAAAATAGCCTTGATCATGTATTCGTAATACTTTGCACGGTACTGAACAACCTCTAAAGGAGCCTTCATATTGTCCAAGAAAGCATGCAAATCAGCCAACAGAACAGTCACATGGGCTCCTGCCTGCAAGAAGTGTGCAATCTTCACCATCGGCACAAAGTAACCACAATGTGGACGTCCAGTTGGGGCTGTACCCCAGTAGATCTTCAGAGGGTCCTTGTTCTCCTCCAGGATCTTCTTGATGATCTGAGGATTCAGAACCTCTTGTAATTGTCTAGTAATAAGTGAGTATTTCTCGTCTGCTGTCAATGACATTTAGGAAAAGGATGTGATATTTAGAGGTGGAAATTGAAAATTGAGTGAGTCAGTTCGATTGAAAAGGTGAAAAAAAAAATTGGTGGGGGGGAGGTGAAAAATTAGGGATTTGAAGAGGTGAAAATTTAGAAGAAATTATTGAGCTGATACGTATTAGTAAAGCTATGCAGGTGGGGTCTAGAAGCCACGGTGGCTGTAGATACCTTCGTTGTTAGTCTCGGTAGTGGTTCTCCTGACCGGTTTCCGGGCCGGAGTGGATGATGATTCAGAATACCTTGGTTGGAAGTTGAGTTCGTCTTGGCTTTCGTAGATGACCGGCTGGCTCTGGTATTCAGTGGAGGTTCCCAAGCTGGATTGAGACGTGTTTGTTCTTGGGATGGATTGCAAAGTAGGTGGACGAGGCGCACGGGTAAAGCTCAATGGTTGTTGTTGTTGCTGTTGTTGCTGTTGTTGCTGCTGTTGCTGCTGATCGACAGCAGCGTTGCTTCTGTTAACGCGAGCTCTTGGAGGTGGGACAACCCGTGGTTCATCCAATTCGGTAGTAGAGTTCTTTAGCTGTGATGGCTCGTATGGCATATTAGAAACGTCCTGCGAACTATAAGATGGGGCAGCCAGTTCTTGGTGTATAGAGCCTCGGTATGGTTTAGCAAGGGCTCTAGGGTCCATACTTCTGCGGACGCTCGTCTTTTGAGTGTTACCATAATGAGGGTTCAAACTGTCACTGCTGTCACCAATACTATTGGAGTTCATATCCCATGTATACATTTGATTTTTCTCGTCGAATGGATCTCTCTGTGCGGACAAGTCAGCGACAGAATCGTCCTTCATCACGGATGGATACCGTCTCTTGAGCATCATAGATTTACGCTTCTTCTTTGCCTCGGTATCGTACATCTTCATGACACTTTTAGCGACAAGTGCTTTACAGGCACCTGAAAAAGACAAACCAGACCGGTCTTTGATCATCGGAACCACGCAGATACCTGACATTAAGATCAGTAGATAGTAGGCACTGAAACAGATCCAGACAATAAATGAGAAAGTCATGAACGAGAGAAGGACGGCTTCTCTTTTGTTTGTATCTGCGATCTCTTTAATTGTGTTGGCAATGTTGGCTGTAGAGAATGACTTGGAAATAGAGTATGCAATGGTGGCTCCGTTCAACACCTGACGAGGAGTATCCGCAAAGAGCCATAGGAAGATTCCGTAATGCAATGATTTGTAGAGTGTAAGAGCAAACCAGTCCAGTGCACACTTCGTATCGATATCCTCATAGATACAGAATCTCTCGTAGCTCTTAAGAGAGTTGATTTCACGTGCAGCGGTATGCGTATAGGACGAGATCACGTAGTCCTTTTTGTAGATGTGGATTCCAGTGAAGAGACCTAGCAAGAGAAAGATCATCGAAAGTCCAATACACACGGTAAACACGACTCTGTATACAATGATTGGAATGTAAGAGATGGCATGGTACTCATCCCAGTTCTTTAATGCATATATTTGCACTAGAGTGAAGATATCAGAGCCCAATAAGCAGTATCGCAAGAGAATAGTAAAGAGCATGATCACATAGTCAATTATGATCCAGAATCCTGTCCTGCGGTAACTGTGCTCACCAGTGAGCTCCGTGAAGGTCACTTTTGTAGGATCTTTTCCTCCCAGTTGTTCCTCCAACGTTGACATTCTACAAAGAAGCTTGCGACTCTTTTGGTCTTGTGAAAAGTTTGAAATCAGGGGAGGAAATCTAAATTGGAAAGTTTCAGGTTTGGTCTCAGATCAAAATGCAAGGGGGAGGTGAATGCCATGCGCAAAAAAAGCTTTCTAACATTGTGTGGTATTAATGGACCCCGATACGCCCATTATTTTATAAATAGCTGCATAGGGTGCATATTAAGATCGAATTGTTGTATTCTGAATGACATTACTCGTCTAGTTAATTACAAATGTCTCCCTTACTCTATCTGTGATAATCCTAACCCTGTTCTAAATCAGATCTCGGTCTCTGACTATTTTGGTGGAGGGAGAGGGGGAAAAAGTCGCGTCAAGAAATGAATTATTTTTAGAAGTTCCCTGGCCCCTTCCTACCCCTTAAAAAAGTAGCCCATTTGAGCCGCACAACATCTTGAAAGTTCAATGTGGAGAAACCTAGCTGGAAAAGTCTCATCTTCTCCGACTACTGCGCTTCGTTGATGACGGTGTGGCACGAGTCTTTGGGGTGTTCTTCGGTGTACCCCTGGTCCGAGTTGCAGTCCGTGGTGTCCTTGCAGGTTTCGCGCTCGCTGTAGTCCTAGCAACTCTCCGTTTAGGTGTCTTGCGAGTCTCTGTACTGTCTTCAGAACTCTCCTCTGGCTCGCTTTCTTCCTTCTTAGCGTTGTCTGATTTTGAATGTGATTGTGCTTTTGTTTCCGCCTTTGACTTTGCCTCTCCTCCTTGCGCTGGAGTTTGCGTTCCCCTAGTGCTCTGTCTCCTCTTACTCGGGGTCTCTGCAACTTCAGAAGGCTCTGATGCAGTCCTCTTTCTAGATGACCTCGTAGTCCTTTCACTCTTTGGTTCTTCTTCTGTAGCTTCTTCGGACTTGTTGTCTTCCAATTTCTCTTCTTCTGCCTTAGACAACCGTCTTCTCTTCCGCGCAGCGATAGACATTTCCCCGGATGACTCGGATTCGGGAGTTTTCCTTTTCGATCCTTCCGGCTCTTCTGATCTCGTAGTATGTCTTCTACTTCTTCTAGTAGGTCTCGATGTACTGGATTCTGACTCTTCCGTTCCCAATGCATCTTTTAACCTACTTCTAAGACGACGACCACTAGATTCAGACTCTGATTCCTGTTCTTGCTCGGATTCGGCTTCTTCTGGAGCCTCTGCTTTCTCTTCGCTTTCTTCTTCCTCCTTTTCTTCTTCCTCCTTTTCTTCTTCCTCCTTTTCTTCTTCCTCCTTTTCTTCATCTTCCTCCTCCTCTTCCTTCTCATTCTCATTCTTCACCTCATTATCCTCTTCTGGATGCCTACTCCGGCTTCTAGACCGTCTACTGCTGGATCTCGTCCGCACATGACTCCGTTCCTGTGGTGTGGTCGACCTTCCTCTTTTCACAGGTGTAGGCTCCTCGCTTTGATTCCTTAAGTTTCTCCGCCTAGTACGTGGAGGCTCAGCAGCATCCTCCTCAGCCGGCTCAGAAGGTGTTTCTTCGCTCTTCCTCGTACGCATCCTAGTCCTCACGTTATCCTCGTTCTCTTTCTTTAATGTTGTGTTCTTCTCCTCGTCAATGTGCACATGCTTCTCCTCCTCTTTACCCTTCCGAGGAGTCTCTTCTTCTCCATGTTGCCGTTTTGGCGTTCTCTTTCCTTCCTTCACATTAATTTCTTCAGCATCAATCTTCTCATCCTCTTTCTCCAATGCTTCAAGGCCATTCAAGTCGTAGTACTTGCTTAACTCTTGAACAACTTGATGTTTTGTCACTTGGAACCCAGAGTACGTCTCGTTCAGCTTCTTCACAATCGTTCGGTAGTTCGCATCCCGTTGTGGTCCAACAGGCTTGTGGAAGCACGTCAGATTAAGTAGTGTTAACACTCTATCTTGAGACCAGTCGGTCATATTGAAAAAGAAACGATGTGATACTTGAATGGTTGAGTTCCAAAATATTTCCATTTTCAGTTTTAAGGACTTGCCAAAGAAAAAAAAAGTACCATTTAAGATGTGACTATAATTACCCAGTAACCTATTATATATATCCTATACACCCTTATTTATTGCGGTTTGATGGTCCTTGCCAAATACTCGGAGATATTTGCCACCATCTCGCTTTTCTTTGTGGCCTTTTCAATCAGATTCGGTTTCGAATTGATATACGACCGTAACTGTGCGACACTGAACTGATTCAAATCATCCATCTTCCATGCCTTGATTACAATCTCATCGGTCAACAACTTTGTCCGCTTACTTGGAGGCAGATCCTGTTTGACTGGATGAGTCTCTTCAAAATTGGAGATCCGGTTCAATTCTGTCTTCAATGCTGCCATGTCATTCTTAATAGTCTCATTCATCTTCACCTTCATTCTCAAGTGCATACATTCGGCTTTCAACTGATCCACCTGTTTGATCTGCTCTTGTTTCACCAAAATATCACTCAACTCCTGGTCTCTGGTACCCGCAATTTTCACTTCTGGTTGTGGTATTTCGCGCTGTAAGATATGATCTTCAAACACCTTATAGTGCCAGCTCAATTGAGGATTCTCGATTGGATGGTATTCGGATGTCAGATCGTTAATCACTTTATCAAATTGATTGGTTTCTGCAACTCCAACTGGACTATAATCAGTGGTTAAGTACGGTGGTAACGTTCTGATATCATCTTTGTACGGTATCTGAATCATTGCAAGTCCCTGTGGGTATGAATCTCTTCCTGACTTTTCTGTTGGAATCAAATAGTAAAGAGTAGGGTATGACAAAGCCCTTGGCATTCCCCACACAACGCACATCTGTTTCTTCTTCACCAATGATTTGTACAACGCGGCAAATGTGCGTTTTGAATGTGTGAACTCACCTTTTTCATCTGGAACCACGAATAACGGTGTATTCACTGTATAGCTTGGGTTGAAATAAGCTTGTTTCCGAAACCCTAACACTTTCAATATCGGTTTCTCATCCTCATTAAACTTGAGAAGATCAGCGTAGTACTTTTGATCCATGGTGAAATACTGATCTCCTATACTCAGAGCTCTCTTAACGTCATCTTTCTCCAGTATAGCGCCAGTAGCTTTGGAAACCTTGGAAGTCTTTACATGGACTAACTTATACACTCCTTCATCATCATAAAAACTATCCGGAAGCCTCCATTTAACCTCATTGAATATCGCATAGCCTTTAATGGAGATTTGTAAATCGTCGGTCAGGCTCAATGGACAACTGAAAGCGGTACGTTTGATCTCTTTAGTGCGCGAGATCTTATCATATATTTTGTTGGGATCAATCTGTCTCACTGATGGAATATATTGTCCGCTGTGAACATCTCCAACTCCACCATTCTCTCCCACTTCAAGAAGAATCTTATACTCTTTCAAATCAAACTGATCTTCAGGTTGTGAACCGCGGGCTAATGGGAACGGAATGATCGCAATGCGAGCCAGATTTAAATCATGGATGTTATGTTGCAGCGTCGTTCTTATCGATGTCTGTCCATTGTAAGGCTTGTCTGCATCTGTGAATAAGAAGATCCGACGTGAATTGTATGGTTTCACAAACTTTGGAGTGTAAGTGAAGTCATCCTGGCATTGGTTAAACATCTGCGTCAATTGAGCTCCGTAGTTGTTTTGTGGGTTCTTATCAAGCAATTGGAACAGTTTATCAAATGAGTGGGGTGTCTCGCCGAGTAGATCATCTTCCACTTGAGACTGTTTCAATAACCTGTCAACCTCTTTCAACTGATTGGCACTGATATCGTTGAGTCTAAACACTGGATAAATTCCCTTCCGTTGCGAAAACATGCCACGTTTCTCTGCACTTTTGTCACTCTTAGGTTCATTCGCACAATTGAACAGATAGAACCCAAGTCCCGTGCTAGGTTGCGTCTTCGCCAAGTCTCTAATCAGCATCAGTAGACTCTCCATGATAATCCCCAACTGAGAGTAAATCGTTGGGGTCAAATGCACAGCAAATATGATTCCTTGGTGAATATCATACAGTTCACCTTCTTTCTCGTCTTTAGGCTTCGCGGACTTGTCACTTTCATAGAAAGAGACGTTCATTTTGAAAAGAAGTAAGTAATGGATTGCGAGCAGAAATAATTAAAGGCTACGACGCGGGGAAGTAGGGGATTACCTTGACCAGCTACCCTGCCCTCTCTCTGCCCCAGACTTTTTCAAAAAATCACGAATTTCCACTCCTTCTTTTTCTTCCCCCTCGTATAACAGGTCGTTCATCTTCGAAATGGGATCATTGACTAAAGCATTACAACTGTTAGGACATCCGGACGAGTTGAAAGCTGTGATTCAGCTCAAGGGTTTCCGGAAACCTCTGTATCCATTGGAATACACAAGTGAAACAAACAAGAAATGCTTTGATCTGTTGAGACATACTTCACGTTCGTTCTGTGCTGTTATTGAAGAATTGAATCCAGAGTTAAGAAATGCTATCATGTTGTTCTATTTGATCTTGAGGGCACTGGATACCGTTGAGGATGATATGACTATAGATAACGCTGTTAAGTTGCCCCTCTTGAGAGATTTCTATAAGAAACTTAACACTAAAGACTGGACATTTGATGGTAACGCACCTACTGAAAAGGATAGAATTGTGTTAACCGATTTCGATACGATTCTTACCGAGTATCACAAGCTTAAGCCAGCTTATCAGGATGTCATTCAAGATATCACCAAACAGATGGGTGCCGGAATGGCTGAATATGCTGAAGATGAAGATTTCAAATTGAACGGTGTGAGGACTGTCAAGGCTTACGACAAGTACTGTCATTATGTTGCAGGACTTGTCGGTGAAGGTTTGACCAAACTGATCGTCGAGGCTAAATTCGGTGAACCATCTCTAATTGATCACTTGGAACTCTCAGAGTCCATGGGTCTTTTCTTACAGAAGACTAATATCATTAGAGACTATAAAGAGGACTTGGACGATGAAAGAACTTTCTGGCCAAAGGAAATCTGGTCCAAGTATGCTGAGAAATTGTCTGATTTCGAGAAACCTGATAACTATGAAGCCGGTGTCTATTGTATCAACGATCTCGTTTTAAATGCTCTCGGTGAAGTTAAAAATGCACTTCTCTACTTGACTCAAGTCTATGATCATTCCACTTTCAACTTCTGTGCTATCCCTCAAGTTATGGCTATTGCTACACTCGCTGAAGTGTTCCAAAATGAAAAAGTCTTGCAAAAGAACGTTAAGATCCGTAAGGGTACCACTTGTGAACTTATACTTGAATCACGTACTTATCAAGGTGTCTTAGCCGTTTTCAGTCGCTACATTCGTGTTATCCATCACAAATTACCTGTTAGCGATCCTAACTATCTTGAGCTTTCTTTGAAGTTGGGAGAACTCGAACAGTTTATTGAAGAGCTCGATCCTGCTCCTGAACACTTGCCAGCCGGTGCCAAGCCAATGCAAAGTAAGGCTTACTTGGGTGCCCAGAAAAAAATCAAGACTGATGCTCCATTGGTTCCTATTATTGAAAAGGAGACCAGTACCTGCAACGCCGCATTGGCTCTTGCTGGAATATCTGTTGCATCTGTGATTTACTTCGTCTATGTCTACTCCCAATCGATATAGACTATAGACAATTGTTTTTGATACTTATATGTACATGAATGCTAGTTCTTCTCTAGTATATGCAAGTCGAGTAAGTCCAAGTCGACCGAGTAATCTCCCAAGCCTTCAAGTGGTTCGTGTTGAACTATAGTTCGGTCGTTTTCATTCCGCACATTCTTGGTCAGATATCCATAATCAACCAATGCTTCCAATTCTTCCAATGAATTGCTGCCGTCAATGAATCGTTTTGCTCTAGTATCACCTGTGTTAGCCAATTTTTCAGCAAGCTTCCTGGCATCCGATCCAAGCTCGCCATATTCTTTTAAACAATTGAGGGCCACCAAATAGAAGTTTTCATGCTCAGTTCCCGAGCATTGACTCTTCATGAGATGAAAGTAGTTCTGAAGACTCCGCTTGTGATCTTTCAATAGATCCATGACCGCCATTGCAGTCATCTTGGTTCCGAACTTAGATGCGGTGTGATAAATGGTGTCGATGTGAACTGGCTCAAGTAACGATAGTAACGAATGTGTTATGAGGTATTTGATAACAAAAACTGTAGAACCGAAATGACTAGTGTTATCAATAGATGTGAATAACGAGTAGAGTAGTAGTTTCTTAGTGGGATCTTCGAGGCTTTTCATGATCTCTAGCCTTCTAGATATCTCTTCAAAATTGTCAAGATCTGGCAAAGAAGTCAAACTGACAGGTAATTCATCACATTGAATGACTATATGGTCAAACACTCTCCAGAGCTTCTGTTCATCCTCCTGACAATGTGATAGAATGTCGAGAGCTGCCTGCTTCCTCAATTCAGGTGAATCTATCTGTTTTAAAAAACGGATGGCCAACTTGTATTCGCCAGCACCAGACAGTATTGGAACCAACCGAGAGAGCCAACCATCGGTGAATTTTGAATCAGACTCATGTGGTAATCTAATAGCAACGGCACTGCAAACCTTTGCATTCTTATGGGCAAGAGCTCTATCCAGTATGTTTGAATAGTTGAATGTTGATAAGTATCCGAGATCACCTAGAAGACCTATCAGTTTGATCACTTGGTCGGTATCGTTACGATCGCTAGCTTCCTGTATCAGTGAGAATGCTTTCAATCCTCGAAGAAACTTGAATTTGTCGGCGATTTTAACCTTGTTCTCTTCTTTCATGTAGTAGTTGTACCGATCCCAAAACGTATCCACAGCCCTTTCATACTCTCCCTGTTTAAGATACCTCGACAGTTGGAAGTATCCTGGATCTAATCCTTTGTCTCCCAACACTTTCAAATAACTATCGGCATAGCCTCCGTACATATCTTCTGAAAATAACTTATCCAACAACCCTGTTGTCCTAAAATCAAATCGAATCTTCCTATCCTCACCCATCTTCTGCACCAGTCCTTGAGCAGACTTCAATCGTTTTCCTGTAGGCTCTTTTGCATGAAGTATGGCTTCAAACGCCTTAGTATACTCAGCTCGTGAAGTAGATACCTTTCTATCAGCTTTCAGTATATCATTCACAAAGGAATTTAACCTTCGATGCATACCTGGTGAAGGACTCGAGTGATGCTTAAAAGGGAAAGATCGCAGGGAAGTTGAAATATCAAATAACGTCTTTTTTTTTTCTCTCCTCGGTGTACTGTCACTGTTTCTTTCTCCACAATGTCTTTAAGAAGGTGCTTTAGTACAAGCTCTAAGAGCCTAAGTTCTGGAGGTGGAATGAAGGTATTCGATAGAAAAGTGAAATGGATACAACGGCAGAGAGCTGCAAACAGAGAGGACAGTAACTTGGCGGAATACCTCCGAGATGAGATAGCTCGACGGACCATGAGTCGACTAGGGTTTTTAACCACGCCATTTGATAAAGTGTTAGACTTTGGAAGCCTTGGTGGTAACTTAGAAAGAGCCATATGTGATCCAAGGTTTGATGATAAGATGCAGCTGATGAAAGATGACAGGAAAAGAGTGATGGAGAAGATGGGCAAGATCACCATGTTGGATTCTTCTCCTGGTATGTTGTATAAGTATGCGGACCAAGACTTTAACAAGCAACTGGATATAACTAGAGTGGTTGCCGATGAGGAGAAGTTTGATGATCCAGTGTTGAAAGTGCAAAATGAGTATGATTTGATTGTTTCTAATCTTTCTATGCATTGGATTAACGATTTACCTGGAGTGTTTGGTGGATTGTACAACTGTTTAAAGCCAGATCGTTGCTTTATTGGCTCAATGTTTGGTGGTGACACTCTGTACGAATTGCGTGCATCTTTACAACTGGCCGAGTTAGAAAGATATGGCGGTATATCCCCTAGAATTTCACCATTTGTGGACTCTGCCGATGTTGGTGGACTCATGCAAAAGGCCGGATTCCAAATGTTGACCGTGGACGTTCAAGATATCGTTGTTGAGTATCCATCGGTGGAGGCTTTAATGACAGACTTACAACTTATGGGTGAAGATAATGCTGTTCTTACTACACCTCCAGCTCTCACCAGAGATTTACTTATTGCCGTCGAGCCAATCTACAGAACGCTGTATGGAGATAGACAAACAGGACACCTTCCTGCCACATTCAAGTTTGTTTTCATGATTGGTTGGAAGCCTGGTAAGAATCTCTCACAGCCTGTGGAAAGAGGCAGTGCCACTGTGAGCCTTAAAGATGCTCTTGATGGTGACGGTCCAGAAAACCTGTAAATAATATTTATAAGTATTGCATTAGTACGTTTCGAACTCTATTTCCTGCAACGCTTCGGAGGCCCTCACCTTGATTGCAGCTGCAGGTTGGTTTACAGAGAGCCATTCCAACCGTTTCCGGCAGTTGGAAAACCTCTCTCTGTCTCTTAGGTACAGATTAGTAAAGATTCGGATCGCAGTGGAAACCTTTTCCATATTAGACGATCCAAGTGTCAGATTGTATGTTCGCACAAATAGGCACTCCAGTTTGAACTCCTTTGGTATGTTGATGTTCAATTCTAGCAGGTTGCAAGAGAATCCCAGGCATGCCATCTGCATTTTGGCAATTCTATTATTTGCACGGTCCGTCTTTCGGAGCAACGAGAATAGATCAGAAAGGATTTGACACCTGATATCGTTATCTATAAGTGTCCACATCCGCAAAAATGCATAGATGCTTGCATTTATTGTAGAGTCCGGAGACTGTGTACTTCCTGCAGCAAAACTATAGCCTTTCCATAACTCTCTGGACGTATCTCTATCATCGAGATATGTGTGTAAATAGTGAGACAGAATGGTTCCAAAGTAGTCTTCTGTATGCTGTGACCATCCTTTGCGGTTGCAAAGCAACTTGAATGCCTTGGACTTCACTGAATTTATGGTCTCACATGAAAGTCTCAGAAGCCGTCTATCTACCTGGGTTGAGACGGATTCGAACGACCGTTCATTGGCTCCAATCAATTTTATCGTAGCTAGTCTGACTAAACTACCAACATCTCCTCTCTCAGTTGTAGTGTAATCGTCGAGACCATCGATTATTTTGAGCCGTCTATCATTTGTGTTGAAATATGAACCGTCTTTTTGCAGGTAATAACTCAATGACTCGATGATTAAACTTCTTTGCTCGGCATCGATACGTTGATTTTCCAAAAGCTGAAGGCTTTCTTCTGGTCTATCTCTGATAACAGATGAGTATCCTAATGCAGCTGCGCATGGCTTATTGCCGTTTTTAGTGTATGATAGCCACATATCTTGGTACTTTAAACTCAGCTTAGAAAGCTTCGTTGAAACTGTAACGAACTCTTCCAGTATCTGTGCACTGTCGGCTCTGATAATATTGAACATGATATCCAGCTGTTTATCATCCGGTTGCAATCCTTTATCACATAGAACGGCCATCAAATGTAGATATTCCACTCCTTTATATGCCAAATCATAGTGGAAATCAAAAGTAAACGATTCCAAGAGACGCTTGTATTGGTTTAAATCAATTGTACCTTGAACAAGTGTTAACATTTCCCCAATTGCATATAATTGACCATCTTTTGGTTCCTCTATGTAGTTCTCTGTGATCCTAGAGAGTATATTTTCTGGGTTCTTTGTGAGTCTCTTCAATGTATTGGCTGAAAGAGTCCTTATCTTATCGATTGGATCCACGATACCTTTCGTATAGAGATAAGTAACAAATTCATCACAGAGAAGATTGTCTAGTTCATCGCATATCCTCAATGATAGTTCATAGGACCGTTCTGTGGATCCAAGAACTGTATAATCCAATATGACAATCAATTGGACCTTGTAGTAATTAATAGAGTCTGGCTTGCATCCAGTTGCAGACAGTACTTGGGTTCCGTGGCGTCCAATAAGTTCCTGGATAGTGGCTGAAGCTGCTCTGCGGATCATAAGATCCGGATCAAAGCAACAGAGAATGATGAGATCTTTGAAAAGTGGCACAAGAACTGCATCTGGGAGATCATGGTACCTCCTGAAGAGTGACCAGCAGCAGAAACATGATGCATCTCTTACATTTGAACCTGCCATATGATTGATTTTGAGTTGCTTTGTGAACAGAGTTCTCTGTACAAGCGTAGAGATTCGCTTGATGTTGAGTTGGTCGACAAGTTTCATTCTTAAGAACTCGCCAAAGCAAAGAAGGACTCCATGATACGTCTTGAGATCGATTGTATTGGAATCGAATAACATATCGTCTGGCAGTTGTAGAATATTGAATAGAGAATTTATCAGATCATTTCTAGACTGTTGGTCTAAGTGCAGGGATATCTTGGCAAGTTGTTTAGCAGAGGAGTACCGGATAGAAGTATCCGGATGAGAAACGTAGGAAAGAAGGTAGGTGATGATTTCTTCCAATTGATCAAATTGGTGTAATCTCATATAGAAGAAAGAGATCTTACCAAGGACTTTGATGAATAGCTTCAGTTGTATCGATTGGACTTTCTCCTGTAGTTCGTTGGAAATCAGTGTAAGTATTCTTCCGAGGTACGGAGCGATCTGATTCAGAGTTATCAATTTGAGCAAATCGTTGACGGTGGAAAGCAATCCAGTTTTGATTGCATTGTTCGCCTGGCGTTCCCAATTGATCGTATTGAAGTTTTCTGAGACGAATCGATTCAAGTACCTAGAAGTATCGGCACGTGCAAGAAATCGGGCCATCAGCACTGAAGCTGCGTCCATCTCTTTACTCGCAGTACGAAGATACTCGATTGAAAGAGTATAGATGTGATCAGGAGCTGAATGGTCGATCCTGGTCAATTCAAAAGGAGTCAAAACTAGAACTGAGAGCCATACAAGTAGAAAGAACCGTGACTGCCAGTATTGAACACGGTCCACTTTGAAGATCAGGCTTGATATCAATGAGATGTCACTAGGTAAACAGTTGGAAATCGTCTTTATACCACGTACTTTGGCAAACTGATAGAATGTCATCGATACAAGTTGGTCATCAATCTCATTTCCAATATACTGCTGTGTGTATGCGGTTGTGATCCTGACAATGAAGTCGCGTAACCTGGAATCTAAGAGCTGAGGACATGATTGGAACCGATCCATACAGGTCTCGAGAACTTTATACTGGCGGGCTTCCTCTTGGCTGTCAACTACATCGTGATTATTCTCATGAAGTATGGTTGACAGCGCGGCATCAATATCAGAAAGAAGTTGAGCCGCGGCCTTGGTGGCACCAACCTCTTCTGAATCCATAGTATAGATTAGAGAGGTGAAAAATTCTGGGGTAATTATTAAGATTTATAGGTAGTGAAAAGTTTAGGGTCGTAAGTACATAAAGATAGAGAGAGTGGATACAAGTAGATGGTAAGAGTCAATCCTGATGTTTTGGACTCTTAACTTGGAAGCTGAAGCCATCTAATGACGGTGGATTGATGCGTAGCGATTCGATTTTCGTTTGGGAAAGTTCGGTCGTTGGTTTCAACCGCAGATGTACCTGGTTCATATAGCTAGTGGTGCCATAGTAGGAGGACCTGGGGATTTTGAAATCTACCATTTCTATCGAGTTCTCAGAACACAGTTCCTTGAATTTGTTGTACAGGTTCCATGCCTCTGTCTGTGTTTGTATTCGAGGGTGGAAAATGTACGCGATATGAAGAGGCGGTCTCATCTCTGTTTGAAGAGATACTGACGCGAGTCCAAGTGAAATTTTTCGAAAGAAAATTAACCTAAAAAGGAAAGGGACTGTGCGGCGGACATGGTAGCGTGCGGTGGATACGGAAGCACTTGTTGTATTATAAGAGTGGGGCACGGTACCTGCATTCCTGGTACCTTTGTTTTGGAAGGTATCGGATATCAGATATTAGAGATCGGATCTAATCCGACCTGCTACCGAAATGCCGATTAATATCTAAGCAGTACTCAAACAGTAAGTACTTAAGTAGTAAGTATCTAAGTGGTACTCCATTATTTCACATTTGTAATCCTACAATCTAGAACAGGGTCTATCTAACATCCCCTGCAGGACAATGCCGTTACCCTTCAAGTACCCTCCGCCTCTCTCCCAACCCCCATCTCATCTTGGCGTTTCTTATCGGGGCGCAGCACTCGTGGGGCTTCGAATTTTTTAGCACCTCCCTCCTAGCGCTCGGCATCCTCTCTATAAATAGAATATCAGTAACTCCTCCCTATTTAACTCTTCCCTGTTTCCACTACACGTTCTTTCTAGCCAGATATTTAAAAAATATGAAGGCTTTCGAACTGATTTGTCTTCTTTCGAGTGTTTCGATGGTCGCAACCGCCGGTGTCGTCTCTGAATCCGGCCCAAGTCCACAGAACAAAGATTCAGCATCCAAGTCCGGAGCAGAAGGTTCCCCCTCGGCTACTGCATCCGAATCCCAAGAGTCAAGCTCTGCAACTCCTAACAAATATTCTACTGAAGAATACGTCTTGCAATGGGCTAACTTGGGATATGATGGTCGCTACTTCCCTGTCAAGACTGTCAAGGCCAATGATGACGGTTCGTGTACTTGTGAACTCGATAAGTCGGACCCTATTAGCTTCAATGGTGCTCTTGCCCCATTGGATGAGCAGTTGTCTGTCCATGTCAGAGGACCAATGAACTTGCTCAAGTTTGCTTACTATAGCATAGATAGTTACTCTTCCGGTGATACTAGTGGAGAATGGACTCGTACTTCCTACTATGATGCAGAAGAAGGTACCGGTGATAACGTTACCTTCTTGGCCAATGTCGGTTCAAACAATACTTGTCTTGGTGCTGCTCTTAACTATGCTACATACGATGAAGATGAAGAGAAATTGGTTCAATCGGATAGCTCGGAAGTTCTTGGAAACGTTACACTTGGTTCCAACCAAGAGTTTGCTATCTTTTCTGGTGACAAATGTAAGGATGATTCATCCGCTTCTGGAGATTGTGGTGTCTATAGAAGCGGTATCGATGCATATCAGGGATTTGCCGGTGTTAACAAGGCATTCCTTTTCGAGTTCAAAGCTCCTTCTGATACTAGTGAAGAAGATTTGGAAAATAAGACTGCCTCTTACGATATGCCAGCCATTTGGTTATTGAACGCTCAAATCCCAAGAACCTCTCAATATCCAACCAACAACAACTGTTCCGCTTGGGACTCTGGTGCAGGTGAGTTCGATATCTTTGAAGTGATGAACGTCACCGAACGTAACCACTTCTACTCGACCATCCATTCCTACCAGGGAACTGACGATATCCAGACTGGAATCATGATGATGGACTATCTTTTAAGAACTCCTGGTTCTATTCAAAGAGGAGGTGTTATCTTTGGTAAGGACAAGACTGCCACCATCTTCATGTCAAATGATACCACTTTTGAAAAAACTTTAAACAACAGTGATCTCAACTCTTGGATCTCTGAGGAAGATCAAAAGGCTTCTGAGCACGTTCAAACCCTTGCTTCTGTCACTCTGGCATCCACCTCCGCCTCTTCTTCTTCTAGTAAAGGTGTTGGTGCTGCCCTTGAATCCCGGTATTCTTACTTCACTGCCGCATTGGCATGGATTGTCGGTATTCTTGTGTTGTAATATTGCACGCAATTGATCTGCCATACCCCCTTCTACAAATTGTATACTGAATTAGAAACCCCATAGGTCCAATCCTTCCAAACTGAAATTTTCCAAATTTCCTAATACGTCCAAGCGTTATAAATATTGTAAATCTCAAACAAATCCACTTGACTTTTTTTTTCTTCTTTCTGTCTTCTCCTTCTTTATATTGATCTAAATCAACTTGATCCTTTTTCTCAAAGATGGCCGGTGAATGGACAGTTGATCCTGCTACACGTAGGAAACTTCTAGGATTACAAAAGAAAGGTGGAAACAAGAAATGTTTCGATTGTCAGGCGCCAAATCCACAGTGGGCCTCTCCAAAATTCGGTATCTTCATCTGTCTTGAATGTGCAGGTGTACACAGAGGTTTGGGTGTTCACATTTCGTTTGTTAGATCGATCACTATGGATCAGTTCAAGCCAGAGGAGTTATCCAGAATGGAGATCGGCGGAAACGAGAACTGTAAAGAGTATTTTGAATCACACGGTATTGACATGAAACTTCCTGCTAAACAGAAGTACGATAACTACGTTGCTGAGGATTATAAAGAGAAACTTACAGCCTTAGTGGAAGGAACTGAATGGGTCGAACCTAAGCACGATGGACAAGTTCTACCTACATTACAGAACTTGAACCCTACAAACGCTGGCTCTTCGTCAACAACTAGACAATCTGCTCGTGCTGGAGCGGGAATTGGAAAAAGCTCTATATCATCTGACTCCGGTAGATATTCGGACAATCCACAACCAACACAGAAGGAACGTAATGAGGAATACTTTGCCAAGCTTGGTAATGTCAACGAGTCTCGTCCAGAAAACCTCCCACCATCTCAAGGTGGTAAATACCAAGGGTTTGGATCTGGTGGTGCAACTAATCAATCAACAGGTAGAGGACGTCAAGGTGGTTCTTTAGCCGGTTTCACCTTTGATGCACTGCAGTCGGACCCAGTCGGTACATTTTCTAAAGGTTGGGGATTGTTTTCATCGACTGTTGCCAAATCTGTCAATGAATTAAACAGTACAGTGATTCAACCTGGTGTTAAACAATTGGCCGAACAGGACTATACAATTCAAGCCAAACGTGCCGTTGAACAGTTCGGTCATAAAGTGCAAGAGACTGGTATAGCATTGCAACAGCAACTCGATGCCAATGCACATTCCTCGAATTCTAAATATAGTAGGCTCTTTGATAATGTTAATGAGGGTCAACAGGGACAGGCCCAGATCGAGCCAGCGTTTGGTTTGTCAAAGCCTCAACAGAAGACTTCACTGCCGGGTTTAGGCAATCGGGCGGCACCAAAGAAGAGAGACAGTTTCGAAAATGATGATAAATGGGATGAGTTTTGATTTTTGCGCAATTCCGCTAGCGAGAAGCCCCACTTGGGCGTAAATACCTAATTAGGCAAGTTGGGTCTTTCGCCGATAGATAGGCGGGGTAAACGTTTTTTTTGGCGCATATATAAATGGAGCTATCTCCGCATATCTAAATTAATTAATCCTTTTTATTAGAAAGAGTACACAGGATGCCTTCATCTACTACTGCCACCACAGCTACTACTGAAAAGAAACATCAACAACAAGATCAAGTCCCAGAGAAGATTGTTGCTGCCACTTCCCGTGGTTACAAGATGGATCATGTTGGAGCTGAGAATATTTCAATGGGTAATCCAGTCCCTCACAGAGTTCCTCACTTTGACGATCCTTACGAAAAGAGAGAATGGATGCTTGAGCATATGGCAGGACAGTTCCGTGTGTTTGGACGTCGTAACTTTGGTGAAGGATCTGCTGGTCATATCAGCATCAGAGATCCAGTCGACCCAAACACTTTCTGGATTAATCCTCTTGGACGTCACTTCTCTCTTTTGAAAGCTTCTGATATGATTCACGTCGATGAAGATGGTAACATCATTGGAGGAAACATCCACGGTGCTGTGAACGCTGCTGGATTCTCGATTCATTCTGCTCTTCATAAGGCACGTCCAGATGTCAACGCTGCATGCCATACCCATAGTATCTACGGCAAGACATATTCTTGCTTTGGTAAGCCATTGGAGATGTTGAACCAAGATGCTTGTCTATTTTACAAAGATCAGGCCGTTTACACCGACTTCGGTGGTGTTGCCTTGGAAAAAGAGGAAGGTCAACGTATTGCCAAGGCTGCTGGTAATGCTCGTGCCATCATTCTTCAGAATCATGGTTTGCTTACCGTTGGGGAGACCGTTGACGAAGCTGCATACCTCTTCACTCTCATGGAGAGAACCTGTCAGAACCAACTCCTTGCTGATGCCGCTGCCTCTGAGGACAAACCTAAGAGATTGGTGGATGACGAAGCTGCCGCTTACACCCATTACACTGCTGCAGACCCTGCCTCCCTCTATTTGGAAGCTTGTGTCGACCTTGAGTACGAGATGGCTCAAGATGACAGTTTCATGACTTTCACTAAGGCTAAAAGTATCAAGGCTCCTGCTACTCTTATCTAAGTCTACTTAGTGAAATTTTATTTATCCCGAGAATCGCTATCTATAATTTACCCTATTTGGCTCTGTTTAAGAGAAAAAAATAAACTCGCCCCAGTAGTCATCACTTCTTCTTTTCTCTTGTTTTTGAGATGGATATGGAAATAGATGGTGATCCTGAAGGATCAGATGTAACAGAAGTTGCTAAAGTTGTCAGATTGAGTCGTGATAGTGAGCCAGGAACGTCTGTATTGGACAGTGGTGTCCAAGAAGACAACAGTCCCCACAGTGGAGGTTCCTCGATCTATCTTGTACTTGATACTAATTTTGCCATCTCACATTTGCAACTATTACAGGAGCTTCGTTCGATACATTCCAAGTATCATGATGCATACAAGATTGTTATCCCATCGCAGGTGATGCATGAACTGGATGGGTTGAAGACTCCTAATGGAGGAAAAACACATGACCTTGCAGTAAAGGCTAGATCGGCCATAGATTGGTGCTATGCTTGTCTTCATGACAACGATCCGATTGTTCGTGGTCAGAAGGCTTACGAAGTTATTGATTCTTCTGCAATGAAAGACGATTCGATCCTTGATTACTGTCTTTACTTGAAGAATGAGCACCCTGATTCATTGGTTATTTTGTTGTCAAATGATAAAAATCTGTGCGTGAAGGCACTAACTAACGATATTTTAACTATATCACACCGTCCAAACATGACTGCAGAGCTTATCGCCACTAAAATTATTGAGGAAGGTGAGAGGCAAGGTTTAAATCCAGCATGCATCAACTACTATGATAATTTGATAGAGTCATCGCCTGAAGTTGATATGATGGATACTGAATACCCTACTTCGGGACTCTCAAAAACAAGCACCGAAACAAACGTAACCACAAACACAGAAATGAGCACAACTACAAACACTAAGACTTCATTTTCGGAAGTTAGTGAAAAGATATACACACAAGTGGAGGCACTTGTATTGGATGCAGTAGATTTTGTCGTCAATGATACGTTTGGTGAGGATCTTCATATGATTGAGTATGATGCATCTAAAGTTCGTACTCTTGAAAAGGCTTGCTACACCATTATAAGACTTGGAATGTCTACATTTTCTGACTATTTCCCACGGTCGGGTCCTTTCAATCCAATTGGTGACCTAACGAAAGCTAACAAGTTTCAGAAGTTGAGTACTGTTCCTAAAAACGAGGCTGATCTGGAGCAATTTGAAGGATTCTGGGCCGCTTTACTCAGAGGACTCTACAGGAAAAGAGGTCGTAAACTGAACCATGATCTCAATACTATCATTTCCAGTTGGCAGAAATCTATAAAAAGAGTATGTAAAAACTAATAGCTATGATTACGAGTTCGTCTTGCGACGTTTATGTAGGTACCTGAATGCTCTGTTTGGATGTGCCTTAGCTTCCCTCCGAGATGGTTCCGTTGGCTTTTGTGGTTCCGTTGGTTCCTTCTGTTTTACCTTACTTGGTTGCTCTATAAGTTCAGTTTCCTCGTTCGTTATACTGCTGTTCTTTCCTTCCTTAGCAATGGCCTCCCATTGCCTGTTGAACATAGGATCGAATGCAGTCTGCAATTGATCACCTCTGGTCACATCTTCCACTGAACCCTGTGTAATCCTCAAAGGTGTCGTTTCCAAGGACTTTTTTAAGCCGCCATTTGTAAGAAATAGCGATTGTGTCACTTCATGATTATAGATCTGATCATCTGTCAAATCCTGGCCCTGATCTAATCCAAGAACAGGTGTAGCGGTATGGATTCTATCCATAAGTAGTTTCATAATGATCTGATTCTTATTCTCGAGCTCTGCATTGGATCTGGCCAAGATCTTCGACTGTAAGAATGAAAATTCAACGAATTTATGCATTAATTGTTGATATATGACCAACTTTTCATCATCATTGGCACACCTCATTGGAACTATGAATTCGAAGTCTCCATTGTGCACCTTCAATTGATTGGATTCCAGCCATTTGATGTCTTGATCGTTCCCAAGTATTATGGATGTTTCTATCTGTTTGAACTGTTGTAAAATCTCGTGGATTGTATCGCTGTCAATGGTTAACAATCGGTTCAATTCAAATAGAGGTTTGAAGTCCTTGGAGGTTTCACACAGGCAAACGTACAATTTGTTCCTTGTATCTGTGACAATGACCTCAAGCAGCGGCTTTTGGCCTGTCTGGATCCCAACTATGTAGTCATCACCTGTTTCATTGTACAGTGTGGTGAATCTTTTTGGAATAATCCAATTGTCGCGGAAGACCATGTGGTGGTTTGAGGGGAGAGATTTTTTTGTTGTGGGTATGTCGCAATATGACATCTAGAGGGTGGTAAGGGAAAGAGCCATTGAACTCAAAGGTATTATTAAGGGGATTGAAGGGGGTGAAGATTGTACTTTAGAGTATATATGTACCAGTCATGATGATTGAGGTTGTCTGAGTGACTATTAGTTGTTTCAAAATTAGTATACAGTGAATAATTATAATTGTAAGGATTCTTTCACATCTCCTTATATATAGTCTTTACTAGGTACTAGTAATGTAGTAATGAGATATATTAGTTATATGCAGGATCTTCCATATGTATTTACTTAAGAAGTGTAAACATATGACCATAAAAGCAGTAAACCAACAAATCGTCTAAAACTTGATAATAATATATACCATCTTTAGCCATCTTCATTCCTGCTACAATCGGACCTCTCCTAATTTACTGGGCCTGTCCAAACCTCCCCATCTAATCTTCTCTTTACTTGAATCTTCCCTTAAAATCCTGCTCAAAAAATTTTAAACTTTTTTTTTATCACTATCATGCTTCGCAGACAGGCCAGAGAGAGGAAAGAATACCTGTACCGGAAGGCTCAACAGCTCAAAGAACAAGCACAAGTCGAAAAACGACACCAGCTTGCACAGGCTCTTGCGACAGGTAAAAAACTTTCGAAAGACGTTGCCGATGACGAGCAGTTGCAAAAGGATTATCTTTACGATGAGACGGTTCAAAAGAGTAACGAAGAAGTTGATGATGAATACGCAGAGTTAAGCGGATTGGTCGAACCGAAGGTTCTTATAACGACTTCCAGAGACCCATCGTCTAGGCTTGCACAGTTTACTAAAGAGGTGAAACTTATGATCCCGAACTCTATCAGAGTTAACAGAGGTAACTATGTGATGTCGGCGTTGGTGGAGAGTTGTAAGAAGTCTGGAATTACTGATATCATAGTAATTCACGAGCATAGAGGTGTTCCATCGACTATGACAATAAGCCATTTGCCTTATGGACCTACCGTGACTGTCACTTTGCATAACGTGGTTCTTCGTCACGATCTTTACAACGTTGGCAATGTCAGTGAAGTCTACCCACATTTGATCTTTGAGAACTTTACTACTAATCTGGGTAACAGAGCTGCATCCATTTTGAAGCATCTTTTCCCACCAGGTGTCAAACCAGACTCTCCTAGAGTCATATCTTTCGTCAATAAGGACGATTTCATCAGTGTTAGACAGCATCTCTATGTGAGGACTAGAGATGACGTCGAACTCAGTGAAGTTGGTCCACGTTTTGAAATGAGACTGTTTGAGATCCGTCTCGGTACATTGGATGATGACGATGCAGATATCGAGTGGAAGTTGCGCCGGTTTGTTCGTACAGGAAGCCGTAAGACCTACCTTAGTGAGGCTTAGATAGACTACATAATTTATCAATGGTTAAAGATCATATAGTTTTATTTTTTTAAGGTTTTAAATAGACCAAGATGGTGTACATTTAAAGAGTCATAAATGGCATATGAGGACAAGAAAGTGATCAATAGATGTTCTTACATTGATCAATTCTGTCCTGATGTAGATTGGTCTGCATCATGAGATTGGATCTTTTCATCATCATCAACAAGATCATCAATATTTTGATGGCTTGAGATTGCATCTGAGCTATGATTACCCAATCCCGAAGAGGTATGTGTCATGGAGACTCTAGCAAAGTTAGAGCCCCTTCTAGACAATCCTGCCAATCTTCTAGGAGCATCGATTGGGGAAGATGGATCACTTTCAACATCATCAGAATCAAACCCATTTCTAAACCTTGAAGCAGAGTTGCGACGAGACCCAAAGCAAGAACAGCGTTCACGATCTCCGTTACAGAATACAGGAGATCTCTGTAAATTTCTTGAACGTTGAGGAGCCACACTGGAACAACCATTTGTAGAGACGGAAGCAATGGAACCAGATCTACCCATTTTATGGTTGGAGATATTGAGAGACAGAGATGGACGTCGTATAGGGAAATTCGACTCCCGGTCTTCCTGATTGATCATATCCGCGTAGGAAAAAAAGGAGTTTGATGACTTGTTATCGTGCATCATTATTGGTGATTGTGGTTCCGATAAGTCTCCGTTAATCGATGATGTTGCAGACTTGGTGTGGTAGTGGCGATTACCTGAGGCGTCAGGACCCGGACTACGCAGGGATGTCATAGTCTGTGGTTGAGTGTCGGTTGGAGATGTGGTAAATACAGGTCTACCACTGAACCCTGCACTCGAAGTAGCTCTGGACTGACGAGCTAAATTATTGTTACTTCCACCGAAAGCGGCCTGTAAATTTGCTGCTGATGGCCGTCTCTGAGGCAACCCGAGCTCAAGCTCTTCAAGGGTGTAGTCTTCTTCAGGTTCTGAGCCAGTGATGAGACCAGTGGCAGTGTCTAACGATGCAGGAACAAAATTTTCAGAAGCAAAATGACGAGGCAATGAACTTGGAATAGGTTGAGGATCCACCATTGGATCTTGAACGAATCTTTCGAAAATGAGCGAATCTTGACGTTGACGAGTAGTCAATGAAGAGGCCAAACTAGAGTCGTTCGAAGACATCGACAGTTGGTCCATATTGTTACTGTTGGATCCTCTGTGGTTTGGCTTAACAATCTTCTTATAGTGGCCATCTGGTTCCCCAACAAGTGCGTCGACAACTCCAGTAGGAGATGTAACATTTCTATGTTGTGTATGATTATCTGGATTCCCAGCAAGCTCAGGAGATCCCATTGATGCAATAGCATCAGATAAGGAGATCGGCGAACCCAAAGGAGGTTCGTCAGAGTCTGTGGTTCCAGGTGCGGTGTTAACAGTCTTTTGCGGTTGCTGTTTAGTTGAGAATTGGAAATCTGATAACTTGCCCTTCTTTACAGAGGTGGTGCCAGCAGAGACATCTTCATCATTGTTTGACGATGGCGATAACATCCGGTTGTTTGTTTTGGGTTCAATACTCGGCGGTAACTTTTAACTTAGTCTCGTTTTGAATCTTGTTTTATATGGGCCTATCTCTTCCTAAAGTGGCTGGGAGAGGGCCAAAATTGGTATTTAAAAAAAATTGATAAGGTAAGTTGGGGGGTGGATTAAGTAATGCGGTGCAAGGGTTTAAAAAAGGGAATATTCCGAAATGCACGGGACCAGCTGGCTAGCCAGGACTCTGCAGTACTCAGTTACACGGTAATGCATGATTTACTTTAAAGTTAAGTTACATTACGATATTTCCATTCACTCAATAGTGTATTGCTAGTATACAAAATACTTATTTCGCTTAAGCGGAAGTAGAAGAGGTGTACTTAGTAACAGCTCTGGTACCTTCAGAAACAGCGTGCTTAGCAAGCTCACCTGGGAGGATGAGTCTAACAGCAGTCTGGATCTCACGAGCAGAGATGGTAGACTTCTTGTTGTAAGTAGCAAGCTTAGAAGCCTCAGTGGCAATTCTGTCGAAGATATCGTTAACGAAAGAGTTCATGATAGACATGGCTCTTTGAGAGATACCGGTATCTGGGTGAGTCTGCTTAAGAACCTTGTAGATGTAAGAGGACCAAGTTTCCTTTCTGGCCTTGGTTCTCTTCTTTGGCTCACTGGTGGTCTTCTTAGCTGGGGCCTTGGAGGCTGGCTTCTTTTCTGCTCTTGCCATTGTTACAAATATAGGTTCAGGTTAGAAAGAAAAGAGAAAATTCGGTTCCGCTCTGCGGGGTGGAATACTTGTAGATTAAATACTCAAATAATTATTTCAACCGCGTTCTCAAACTTGTTAAACAAATATAGTTCTCACAGTTACTTCCCCACCAAGTAAAAAACAGAATCTTAAAAAAACACGCTTCTTACATAATAAATCCCCGGTCTATTTTTTACTCACTAGACGTGTAAAAATTGGTCCTAACATTCTCCATTTTATTATTATTTTTCATTACACGCTACTGATATGCGGTCTCAAATTTGCACATCTACAAAACACAATTAAACATGCATATATAAAGTTTTAGAAATCCTCCAAGCTTTGCTTGGTTTCTCTTTTTTCTTCTCTCACCTAAACTACTGAACAACTTATTAAAATGGCTGCAGGAAAAGGAGGAAAAGCAGGATCGTCCGAGAAGGCATCCACATCAAGATCTGCCAGAGCTGGTTTGACTTTCCCAGTCGGAA
>JAJMEL010000032.1:0-84558 GCA_030574155.1 Xiuguozyma insectalens | reverse complement strand
CAGAAGAAAGATGCGATATAGATAGAATAACCACATCCACCAAAGGCAAGAGAAGGACGGATACCGAAAGTGTTAATAATGGCACCAGCGAAGAAACCAACAACAGAGAATGTAGAGTTAAGAGCAATGTTGGCCTTATCAGCAAGGGAAACATCAGATAAACCTGCACCTCCCATACCACTCAAGGCGTTGAACATACCAGGACACATGAAACAAACAAATGAGACCATGATGGTTTGAACCAAACCAGATGAGTATGCAGGAAGGACACCATGCTTCTTGTTGTACCATTTGTTTTCGTCATAGTCATCGTCAACGGTCCTTGCAACTGGGAGTTTTTCATCAAGTTGGCTCGATGGTTCATCTTCAGAACCAGCGGCTTTCTTTTCGGCCTCAGCAACGTCTGCAATAGGATCAGAAGTTGGAGGATCTTCCTTATGATCGTCTGTCATTTTAAATAAAGACTTATGTACAAGAGAAAAAAACCAACTAATGCATTATAAGCATCTCCATTTATACATTCGGTGATGTTTTTAGAATGTAGTAATGCGGGGTCGTTGCATTGACAATTTTTCAGATATCTCTCCCCAATTGGGTCGACAGATAACAAAAGATGTTGCATTATTATTTTTTATGTGACATTGTCCCCCCCGGGTCACACGAATCTCCGCAAGAGATGGGGGTGCGGCAATACATCGGGTGGGATTATGGTATGTTTCCCATGTGTGTGGGGTAGAGTATGACGATCTCCTTCTACATCGGCTCAATATTGATGTTTCCTTATGTCTCTTTTACCTTTTACAATTCTCCAGTTCTAAATAACTATAGAACTTTATCAGCGGTAAAAAATTAATCCGGGGGAATGGTTGACAAAAGAGATTCATTTCTTGGAGAAAAAAACAACACCTATCTCCGACACGCAACAAAAGAAAGACCTGGTGTGATAGGTGAGATTTCCCTGCAAAAATGCTAAAAAAAGAAAAGAAAAGACAAATAACAGCTGAGTATATGAAAAGATAATCCGTGAATATGCATAAGCAAGGTTTCCTTCCTCGGCCTGGATGGATACTGTTGTTTGCCTTCAAGTGTAATGAGGTCCACCTTTGTAGGTATCAAGGTGTTCCATATTGTTTCCGAAATTTAATTTCCCCAACATTATACCGTATCTTTGTTTCTTAATTAATATGGATGCCGTACACTAAGCGGGCTTTTTAGTTTGCATATGTAATCAAAATCGTACTTAAAGGGACCAATCGTGTTCAAAAAAAGCTACATTACACCCAGATAGCAGTTAACAATCCAGAATGCATCCCGTATGCAGGTAGATATGATGCAGAGTTCCACCTGCACTCTCTCGCTTTTTTAATCAGGGATTGTTCGAATTTCACCATTTTTTTTTCTCACTCTCTTCCTTCCCTTTTCGGAAAAAATCCTTATCTTGACAACTTGAGTCTCGGACAAAATTACCGGACTTAATCGGGTATTACCTTGACAGGCATCGGAAATACTGTCTAACTGTCTGTAGATCATCAGAAAAACTGTCATTTTTATTCAATTAAATAACTTCATTTAATCTCTTTAAATTCGGCATCGGATCCATGAATGTTAACACCCCAATCTGGGCTAACAAACCGTTTACTTGTAGTTTTATAAATTTCACTGATCTTCTCAATGTCTTCCTTCTCCAATGGAATTGTTTGCAAGTTAGAGACAATACGGGAAGCAGTGACCGATTTTGGCAAGACAACGGTACCTCTCTCAACAGCCCAACTAATAGTAATAGTGGCAGGAGAGACATCATATTTTTTGGCAATCTCATCAATGGCCTTCTCTTTCAAAAGAGGTGCTCCAGAAGATCCCAATGGAGAGTAGGCCTCAACGACAATGCCTTTAGACTTACAGAATTCAAACAATTCGATCTGTGGGAGGTATGGATGCAATTCACACTGGTTTGCAGCAGGAACAATGGTAACATCCTTATCATCCAACAATCTTTGAATCTTTGGAATATTGAAGTTAGAGATACCAATGGCTTTAGTCAATCCCTTTTTAACAAGTGGTTGCATCAACTTGTATGCATCAACGTAACTGAATTCACCAAATGGAATCAATTTTCTAGTTCCGTCCTCGTTTCTTGGGAAAAGACCTTCACCTCCAACCATGGCAAGTGGCCAATGCATCAGGTACAAATCGACATAATCCAATTGTAATCTCTCCAAAGAAGCTTTGATAGCAGTCTCTGGGTCCTTGAACTCTGTACACCACATCTTGGTGGTAATGAACAAGTCCTCCCTTTTAACTGTAGTGGATTTAGTAAGGAAATCCTTAATTGCCTTTCCAACGGAGTCCTCATTTCCGTAACATCTGGCAGTATCGATGTGGCGATAACCAGCTTCGAGGGCTGCAACAACGGCCTTGTAACATTCCTCTGCTGGTGATTGCCAGGTACCCAATCCAACTTGTGGGATGATGGCACCAGTGTTAAGCTTGAGAACTTTTGTACAGCTGAATTATGTTAGTAAATTGACTTTTAAAATTGGAATTCCGCTAAACTTACTTTGTAGGTTGAACCATGGTTTTTTTTTTATTTGCGAAGACAGGAGAGAACAAGGGGGGAGAACCGTGCTTTTATACTCAGGGGCGATAACTTCTATCTTTTTTTTTTCAGGGGCAGGTGGGGGGAGGAGCGGGGGGAATGTCGCCAAATTCGGTTATCACTCTTATTATGTAACATTAGATAAAGCATTTTCGAGCTGTTCACGTGTAGGCACCGTTTCATTGAACTCAGCGGCAGGGTAGTCACCAGCATAGAACACTGCAGCCAAGCATGTCACACCTGGCGCAATTGTCGAATGTAACTGCGGAACCACAACCAATGGATGCAAAAGATTTAAATTTGGATCGGGACTTACAACATCGGATGTTCTTGAGCCACATTTGTTAATAATAACAGAGCAGTCATTGAGTGAGTTTGACACTTGTGCAACTGAATCCTGCAATAATGGCTTGGATTTCAAATCTTGAATTGCAAACCCTCCCTCAATGGATTTCAATGGCTTATCAGTAGTGACTTTGTGGAATCTAAAATGCCAAGAACCATATGGGACAATGAAAGTTTCCACCTGCACTGATGGAATCAATTCTGGTGACCATTTAGAATAAAGTCCCTTTGAAAACCATTTTGATTCACTTCTGAATCTACCTGAGTATGAAAGGCCTCCATCGTAGCTAAATGCAATCATATTGTCCCAAGGTGGACAATATGCACCTCGAGAAACGCAGAATCCAAATCGGGTGCTGTAAGCGAATTTACCGTACTTATCTGCAACATTTGTCACAAACGAGTTCTGAGTAATACCAGATGACAGAACAATAGTGTTACCAGGAGCATTGGTGACGTACATTTGTGGAACTGTCAGTTTCATCTCTTGCCCAGTAAATGGATAAGGTTGTTCTTCAGATGTCCAGAATGGATGATCTGATCTCGCACCCAATGCAGAGAACGCTTTCATAGCCCAATATGGAGATTGAGGTGAATTGTATGTCTCATACATGTATGGCTGAGGATAAGCATAGCCGATGGTTAAAAAGTTGGACCGGAATCTTGAAACTGGTTGTTTGGACCACCACCTGAGACTTCTAAGATAGACACCTTTAATCACACCCCATTCTAAACCAGGAACATCAGATCCTTCCAAAGCCAAAGCTCCCCAGAACGAAATAGCTGCAAACCTGTAAGTGAGGCTTCGACCAATAGCCAAACTTGCCCCATTGTCATCGAACCATCTAATATACTGTTTGGCGAAAAGATGACTTCTCTTGACAAATTCAGCACAACGCTTCGGATCCTTATCTCTGTTCAATTTGGCATACACCAAGGAATAGAAATGAAGAGCAAATGCATTGTAATGGTCTATCATGTACCTTCCTCCATCACCATACCATCCATCTTCTAGATACATCGCATTTATTCTTTGAAGATAGTCCTCACTCAACTTGTCGCTTAAAGGATGAGAGATTGATTGTAACCCCAAGTCTATCAAGACTCTGAAAAAGAGCCAATTGTTGCCATTGAACTCCAATTGACGAGTATTCAGTAGGTATGACAACACATGATTCTTTGCATCGGTATCTAGAGGATCCCATAGATGCTCAGGAACGAATGCCAGGGCGTATCCAATAGCTGCCAATTCAACCATCCTTTGTTCTTTAGGTTGAGGGTCACCCCAGTATTCAGGATGATTTGGATCAGTTCCATTGCTAAGTCCTGTTCTATAGTAGTCCCAATACTTGAACTCTCCTCCACCATAGACATAAGGAACAATTCCCCAAAGAGGCCGAGCAAAGCCTTCAAGATCTGCAGATTCTTGCACAAAAACTGCACCAATCTGTTCTAAAGTGACTCGAGCGCGACCTGGGGAAAAAGCCTTGATAAGAGGATTGAATAGATCCAATACTAACTGTTGCACATCTTCCCTAGTCTTTAGTGGGTTGTCGCCAAATGGTGTAAAGTCCGCCGGATCAGTTATCATCGTCTTTTGTGAGGGGAATTGAAACTCA
Source organism: Xiuguozyma insectalens (assembly GCA_030574155.1). Taxonomy (NCBI): domain Eukaryota; kingdom Fungi; phylum Ascomycota; class Pichiomycetes; order Pichiales; family Pichiaceae; genus Xiuguozyma; species Xiuguozyma insectalens. The sequence continues at coordinate 79,998 of JAJMEL010000032.1, read as the reverse complement.
ACAGGTCAAATTGACCAGGTCGGTTGATTGTATATGGGGGGAGGTGGGGGATAGGATGTAACATTTTGTGCGTGAGTTTCAGGGGTAGTAATCAAACAAAATAATCTCTACCGAATCACTCTCGAACAAAAAGAAACAAGAGGAATGTAACAATAACTACAATTAGTATTATAATGGATGTAACAATGTATTTTAACTTTGATTTCCGATCTAATGCTTGAAATCGTGTAGTTTTAGTCAAATAGACCAAGATCGAGTAACTTATTACCCACAGCAAGGAAGTAGTAGTCTGCATAGACAAGACCATGATTTTTCCAGTGTTTAATAGAATCCCTGTTGTTTTGAGTAGTTGAATACTTGAGAATTGTATCGTAGTCTCCAAATTCAACAGAACCATCATCTTTAAACTTACATGGCTCAGCAATACTATACTTGACGTTATCTCTAAGAAGCTTAAGAGCTTGTTTCAAACTTTCTTCATCTTTGGTGAGCTCATAGACAGTAAGAAGTCCAAGTGTCACAACCATAGCCGAGGAAATATCTTTAACGTCTTGATCTGGAGCATCAAAGTCCCAAGGAGCAACACCATTTTCAGGAAGACGAGACAGGTAATACTTGGCCAAGTTTTTTGATGCATCCAAGAACTCAGGTTTCTTAGTCCATTTGTAAGCTTGTGCAAATCCAAGAACTCCCCAACTTTGACCTCTAGCCCAAGTGGATTCATCACTGTATCCTTGGTTGGTGAAACCTTTTGGACCGGTTTCTCTATTGTAGTTGAGTAGATGGAAAGTGGACCACTCTGGATGTCTAATATGGTTCTTCAGAGTGATTTCAGCATGTGATGTAGCCATATCGGCCAATTTCTTGTTACCAGACAGCTCAGCACCAGTATAAAGAAGATCAAGGTTACACATGTTATCGATGATCACGATATAATCTTTCTTTGGGTCATCAAATTGGTATCTTTTATTGACAGCAACGTCCCAACTTCTGATAAGACCCAAATCTTCATCGTACCGTTCAGCTAAAGAATTGGCCGCAGTGATAAGATTATTCTTGGCTTCCTCTGTATTAAACAGTTGATACTCTCTTTTGAATGCAGGTTCGATCATGAATCCGAGATCATGATTATCGGTCCTATGGATTTGACTCTTCAAGTTCTCGGCCCACCATCTGGCAGCGAATCTCAACTTCATCCGATCAATCTCTGAGGGGAAGAAATCACGATGCTTCTCGACTCTTTCAACAAGAGCATACAATGAACCAGGGAAAAATCCTGCTGTCCAATAATCGACATCGACGCACTCGTATCTACCGTATGACCATTCTGGGAATCTTAAAGGTGGCTCTTTCTCATCCAAGGCAGGCAATGCTACACCCCAGATCTTACCAACTTGTCCGAGACCAAACAGGTCCTCTTTTAATGAATCAAGAATCTCCTTGTTACTCATCTGTCTATAGCTTAATGCAGAAAGTCAAAAGAGGTATGGTGCTTTATTTAAAAAATACAGGTGCTCGGTACTCGATGTGGTGAAAAATACCCATTACCAAAAAAAAATGTACCATGCAACCTTCTCCTTATCGTTATCGGTTTTTCTAAATGCCCTAGCTACATCGCTCGAAGAGGGAACGCGGAAAAAAAAAGAACCAACGTGGAGGAGAATACGGAGTGGGGCGCCAAGATGAATTCTGCCAATAACACAGTCTACAGAATCGCCACATAAACAAATCCATTGAACATGCAAAGAGAATGTCACACTCTTAAAGTGGTCAGTTTGGCATCGCAACTAACAGTTTTGGCTCCGGGTAGACCGGCACCTTTTTTTTTTTGGCATGCACCAATTCAATGTAACATTTTCTACCCCACTTAATACACCCATGATTAACATTACATCCCCACATTTAATACCCGAAGGTTAGTTGAAGACTAGCAAGCGTGCAGAATAGAATTGAAGATGTTCTTGGATATCATATAGTTGATTGATGGATAGCAAATAATCGAATTGTGACTGAGTTGCTATATTCAATCATGATAATCGTATCATAAATAGTCCCGTGAAAAAATGTAACATTTAAATTGCCCTATATTAATCAACCTGGGGTAGAGACATATTCAACTTTTTTCCTCTCTCTCTTCCATCGATAGTTACAATGCCATCAACTTTGCCACACAAGTACCACGACGAAATCGTTGAGAATGGTTTCACTGTTGTTCGTGGTCTGTTAAACAAGGAAGAAATTGAAAAATATCTGAAATTGGCCAATGAGGAGATTTCAGTCGCCAGATCCGGTAAATGGCCATATGTCAGATTCAATGGTAAGCAGTTCCCACCATGGGACAACCCTGAAGATCAACAAGACATTTGGGGTGTCACTCATTTGATGCATCCTAAATGGGGTGATCTTGGTAAGAAGTTCCAATATCTCTATACCGATGAAAAGCTACTCAACGTGGTTAAGGACATCTTGCAGACGGATGTACTCAATATGGAGCTTTTGAATATGCTGATCAATCCTGAGAGGAAAGATTTCGATTTGAGATGGCATAGGGATGACGTTGAAAACAGTGCCACTGCAGAGCAGGAGATGGAAGTCCTTGAACGGTGTGCATTCGCTGGCGCCCAGTTCAATATGGCCTTGGAAGATGACGTGAATTTGATCATTGTGCCAAAATCTCACAATCGTCCAAGAACTGAAGAGGAGAGAACCAAACTGACATTTGAAGAAATCACTGGTCAAATGGTGGTTCATTTGGGTCCAGGTGATGTGGCCTTCTACAATCCAAACATTCTTCACCGTGCCACTTACTCTACGGCCAGACCTAGAGTTACTATCCATGGATCGTATGGAAACTTTGAGCTTGGTGAGAACAGAGCTCGTCTAGTCCTTCAACACGGTGTTGCAAGTTGGCTGGATGACTTTGAACCGGTCAACGAGACTATGAAAGAATTAGCTGACAGATTAAAGACCATCGCTACTAAGATGAAGGACACCGATCTCGGTTATTCTCTTCAAGGTTAGATGAATTAAGTATGCATATATTTATATAATGATTGAACTATTATGGGAACAACCTTATTAATGAAATGTTTGATATGTAAAAAGAACTAATAAATGATACTTTGAAGCTTATTCATCAAAGCAACAATGCAGCGACGGCAAAGACACCGAGAAGAGGTCCAGAAATGATTTCCTTACCTGCTCCAGCAGAATAGGTAGAGACGGCTGGAGTAGTGCTCTTAGAGGTAGCCTTTGGACTTGGAGCTGGTGAAGTCTTTGAAGCTGGTTCAGTCTTTGGAGCTGGAGTAGTTGGAGCTGGAGTCGAAGCTGGAGTAGTTTCAGGACAGACAGTAGTCACCACAGTAGGGATTTCCGTACACTTGTTATCAGAGCAAGAAGTGATGGTAAGTGTGGTAGTGGTCAAGGATTGGTTTGCAGGTGTAGTAGTCTCAGATTCTGGACACACAGTTGTAATGACGGTTGGAATCACAGTACATTTGTGGTCGGAACACGAAGTGATAGTGATTGTTTGAGTTGTCAAGCTTGAGTCAACAGACGAACTAGTAGTGGTAGTACTGTTGTATGGAGTTCCAATAGTGCCAGCAGACACAACAGAAGCAATAGCAGCGAGTGGAAGAAGGTTAAAGCACTTCATTGATGATTTGTATGGTGAAATAAAACTTGAAAAATCTCGAGAGCAAAGGCTCCTTATATACCAAAAAATTATTTCCTAAAATGGAAGTCTAAAAAGAAATTTCAGATGCCTAAATTCAGGGGTTAACGTCACACCTGAATCTGGTGATAAAAATAGACAAAGGGATCCCACAATCCCCGATAGTTGATGAATTTGGTACAAATTCGTTATAAATGGAATACAATTTGTTGGTTGGTATCTCAAAGATGTATCTCCTGATCTTTGGGATCCCTTAGCCTTCAAAATGATTGAAGAAGTATGCCAATTGAACTTCTACAAGTTATGATACTTGGAACGTTCCAGCGTTTGACAGTTGCTATAATGACTCTATTCACACAAACATATACGAACTACGAAGAGGGCAAGAGGGCTAGAAACAAATTGTATTCAAGGACGGGACACTGCTCGCCATTTTGGGCAGATGCTTTTTTCCGCTTCCAGCAATTTCTTTGTTTTTTTTAGTAGTTTAATTCATTCCTCTCTTGTTTTTCCACGCGGCTACCCCTCTACCCCCACCCCTTTGTTCAGCAAAAAGTTTATTTTTAGTAGCATTCCGAGGAACAAACATTCCCTTTAGGAAAAAAAAATAGAGAGAGAGGGGGTGAGGACTGAGGATTACAATCTACAGTAGCATATTAGCACAGAAGGCTAGTTATTTTTATAAGCAAAAGAACGTACAAAGAACGGTTTATCTAACAACATCCTTAGATGAGGAAGGCAGCAGCGGCAATGGCAGCAGCGAAGGAGCCAGAAAGAGCAAGCTTCTCGGCACCAGCGGTGAAGGTGGTGACAGCTGGGACAGTAGTGGTCTCGTTAGCGGCTGGAGCTGGAGCTGGAGTAGTAGACTCTGGAGCTGGAGCTGGAGCTGGAGTAGTAGACTTTGGAGCTGGAGCTGGAGTGGTAGACTCTGGAGCTGGAGCTGGAGTAGTCTCGGTCTCTGGGCAGACAGTAGTGACGACAGTTGGGATCTCAGTGCACTTGTTGTCAGAGCAAGAAGTGATGGTGAGAGTAGTAGTGGTCAATGGAGCTGGGGATGGAGATGGAGTGGTCTCAGTCTCTGGGCAAACAGTGGTGAGAACAGTTGGGATCTCAGTACACTTGTTGTCGGAACAAGAAGTGATGGTGAGAGTGGTGGTGGTGTTGGCAGCAGCAGCAACAAGTGGGGCAGCAAGAGCAAGAACAGCGAAAGATCTCATTATAAACGAATGTAAAAAGTAGGAATTGGATAAAGAAAAGAATTCAATACTAAGGGGGGTCTGGAGGGACTTTATATATGCATATTTTTTGTATTCATACTCTTGTCTCGGCATCCGAGACATAAATGTTCGACCGCGTTAGCCAACCAAAATTATTTATTGTTTGAAATTTTCGCGTGCGACTGAAAAAAGAAATAAATCGAAGAACAAAAACATACTCGGGGGTTAAGTATATTCGATGTAACCTATGTTGTAGAGAGGGTATTAAGTAACTAGCCGAGAAATATGATCATTAGAATACGATCTACAAAATGAATCATTAACCTTCTCTTTAGGATTACTACAACTATTACAATCATGAAAAGTATCCTTTGTTTATCTTTGCGAGGCACGGCACCTATCGGGAGGCAAAAAAACATCCCAAACTATTTTTTACAATTATGAGACCACCAAAAGTTCCCCACATGCCGATGTCATTGAAAAAAAATACCGAGCTGACGCGTTTTATTGGCTTGTGGCTTTGTTATGGGGGGCCGAAAACATTTTCGTCCATGAAAAAATGACGGAGAGAAGGAGGTCGAGGCCCTAATTGCATCAGGGGAGGACCAAAGTATAAACAAACAAATATTTTTAACGCCGAAGATTCGTTGCTCGGTCACAAGAGCGCGTACATTTGTAGGTAATATGACGTTGGGTTACAAAAGTAAGGTATTAACCAATGAAAATGAACAATGAAATTAAAGAACGGTTTATATGTAGTGGTATCGAGATGGATTGGAACTAGCCAATCATTTCACCTAGCGTGTCGAGTTGCTTACAAGAGGTAAGCAGCAGCGGCAATGACGGCAGCGGCAGAGCCAGAGGCAAAGAGCTTGTTAGCACCGGCAGTGAAAGTCTCGATAGAGCTAGTAGTTCCATTACTTGGAGTAGTAGAAGTAGCAATTGCTGGGGAAGAGGATGCTGGAGTAGAGGATTCAGATGGGGCTGGAGCTGCAGAGGAAGACTTTGGAGCTGGAGCTGGGGAAGAAGAAGACTCTGGGGCTGGAGATGGAGCTGCAGAAGAGGACTCTGGAGCTGGAGATGGAGCTGGAGTAGAGGACTCAGCTGTAGTTGGAGTCTTAGTACACTCATGGTCAGAGCATGAGGTGATGGTAAGAGTAGTAGTGGTGTTACTGAATGCAGCAACCAATGGGGCAGCAAGTGCAAGGATAGCGAAAGATCTCATAGCGAATGAATAGTACTTTAAAAAGACTGGTAATTGGGATAAAGAAGATCAAGACTACACTAGGGACAAACTAGGGGTTTATATAGACGTCGTTCAAAGTCAAAAGCCTCAATGAAGAGCCTCAGTAGATGGCTTGTAAATGATAAACATTCATTCCGCGTTTCCCAAGCGATCCATCCCAATCGGGAAATAAAATTCTTGGCAAAGCTGAGCCATTTCTAAATCGGTAACACAAAAGAATGTGGATCCTTGAAAAGTGCCAAGACTTTGAGAGTTGTAAGGTTAAATAGGTTAGTTAGGATGGTAGTATGATGGATACAAGAAGCGTAGATGTTAAACATTCGATATGGTTTGTTCTTGGTTCATCATTACCTACCATCCTTCAGTCTTACCCCGGCCCCCCACAGATCCGCAGATCCAGCCAAACTTTTTGATCCAGCCACATTCTTCCCTAACGCATCCACCATTCCAAGGTAAAGAATACTCCGATCTTAGCTACCAAATTAAGAAGCAAACTGCTATACTTAGTATATAAAAAAGACACTATGCAGCTAATCGTACACAATAAGACGCCTCACTTTGGTCGCATGGTCAAATCAGAACTTTAGCATCCGGATCTCTTCCTTAGTTAGTGCATCGGTCTTAAGACTCACCGCGTTGTTTAACAGAATCGTTCTAGGTCCTTTGAGTTCAATCATGTAACTTTGATTGGCACCACTGGCAATTCTTCCATACCAAAGAGAAATCCTACTCGTAAGACCATGCCAAAAGTTGGTTAGTCCTTCCCAAGTCCTTTCTGCGGCTTTATTTTCAGCTTCTTTGATCGGTTTAGTGGCTTCAGAGGTCGCGTCTTTGATCGATTGAGTTGATTCTGTCAATGTATTGGCAATTTGATCCAAATTCTCCTTCTGTTCTGACTTGACCTCTTCCAACTTCTTACCAATACTGGTTTCCTGTGCCTCTGCAATTAATTTGGCTCTTCTCTCTTCAGCCTTCTTAGCAGCCTCATCGGCAGCCTGTCGTTGCTTCTCTGCACGCTCTTTAAGGTATTCCACACCAGCATTGATCTTAGTCTTACCAACAGAAAACCAGTATCCAATCTTTTGAAATGCTGTCACTCTCGGGATACTAAGATCAACCAAATTATGAGCACCCGAGGTCAACTCAGCGCATGCTTCATCTATGGATTTCTTCTCTGTAGTATATGCCACGACACTTCTTGGGTTTATCAAGATCGTTTCGTTGGCATCCAATTGAATCTGTGATATCTGGCCTGCAGATGCCAATGCAAAACTACCGTCTCCACTGACTTGAGCCATTCTTGACAGTTTTGTACCGGTTATCACGTTTAAGTAATTACCAGACCATGCCACCAACGAGTCTCTTTTCACCATCCACGGTGACGAATCTTTCGTCGAATCGATAACAGAGTAGTTAGCGTTCTGTGCTTTCAAAGAGAACAGAAGCGACATCGTTCCCGCTGTGTTGAAGCATCGTTGATACAGTAAGGGAGTACCATGAGACACCTGTTTCTTGGCTAATTCCACGTACATTTTATTGACATCACCATTCATAGCAATCAACTTCTGATACAAGTTGTTATATCTCAGATTGATCACAGCCGACTTAGGCAGCCGAACATTTAACAGGTTGGCATCGGGTCCCAGTACTTGTAACTTGACCGGTTCTTTGGAAACTGCAGCTTCCAACGCTTCTAACGATGCATTGTCCGCAACAGACTTCTCCACAGCATCAGCAGCAACAGCACTTTTGCCTCCAAATATGCCTCCAAGGCTCTTGAATGAGAACCACCTCACTTGTCGAGAAAAGGACATAGCGGTGAAGAGGGTAAGTAAAGCGAGTTGAGGTTGTGAAAAGAAATATAATTAATTGGAGGAAAATCAAGGCTGTGCATCAAGGGTTTTCCCGGTCCAGCATCTACTAAAAGACAGATTAAAGCTATATGATTAATTATTATTATTTCTTCCCGCCGTATCGGATCAGTGCCAGGTATCCAAACACAAGCACAATGCATATACATGTAGTGAATTGAAACACTCCACGGTAACAACCGTTTCCTTGAAGACACACCTTGGTCATACCTCCGAATCCGTCATCGACCCATTCGCTATGCATGTCGTAATAGCGACCGAAGTACTTGCTCAAGCCGAGGAACACCAATATAGGACCCGTTCCAAGTAAAGACCAAGTTGTGGCAAAGTTTCGCGAACCGAAAGTCTCGGCCATACATGATGGTAATGCACCATAGACCGAACCGTACGACACTCCGACGAGGAATGAAGTGACGGTGAGAGAATTGATATCGTTTAAGACTATCAACGAGACTTGGCCCAATCCTGAGATAAGCAGTGAAATTAAGACCACCCAGACCCGACTTCTATGCATCTTCTTGGCAACTATATCACTCAATGGACCTGCAATGAGCCGTCCAATGAAGTTAGCTAACGATATGATAGACACTTGCAATGCTTGATAGGGGGAGGCTAGATCTTCATCTCCACCTTTATTCCTGGCCAAGAACCTTATCACATGTACCAACAATCCTCTATTCAAGTTTTGGTTGTTCAACTGAGCTTTAACAATGAACCCAACTCCATAAATATAAACTTGACCGGTAGCACAATAAAAAGCATTCAAAGCCCAGTGTGAAACGAACAACTTGTTGGTAACAAGGCTCCAGACGTGTTGAGCCGCTGTCAGCTTCTTCTTATGTTTATGCTTCTTTTTAAGAGACTCTCTAATCTTGGCTTCTCTACTTAGAGGCTGCTCTTGATCTGGTATGCTGGTAGGAGCAACGACGGAATCCTTTCTAGGAATGCTGCATGGAGATGGTCCCATCTTCTTGGCAGTGAAACTGATCTGAGAAGCACTAGAATGAATGCCTGGTGACACATTAGGTGATGAATTGCCTGGCTGGATATTATGTGTAGGTTGTGCACCTGGGTAAGATGAAGATGATGGAAGTCCAGCAGCAGCTGCAGTAGCACTGGTAGCAAGAGCCGATCCAGAACTGATCGTTGTTTCTTCCAATAGTGGATCATCTTTGAAACTTCTATTCTTTGGCGTACCAAACCAGCCGGCACGAGGAGATCCATTGATCGATGTAGAGCTATTACGAAGACTCAATTGTCTGCTTTTCAATTCCCGTGGTGATGGGGAGGATGCGATGAATGAACCTCCAAGAGAATTTCGAGCAGGTGCGACAGCAGTGGAACCTCTTGGCATGTCGATAGGTGATGAAGAAGAGATCGACGAATAAGAAGAATGTGACGAGATCGATCCTTCCATAGAAGATGCTTCAGAAACTGTAGAAAACATCGATGTGGTAGAATTACTTCTAATCAAGTTCACCTCTGCAAAAGATCCACGATGACCTTTAAGAAGGTACTTCAATGCTGAATTCTGCTGCTCTGAGTCAACGTCATCTGAATCGACGAGCCCAGATGCATGGTGTGATGTATGACCCGATGCCTCCACATCTTCCTCGTCACCTTCTTCTGGTTCATATGTCTTCACAAAGAAAGTACCCAATCCAAGAACGATACCTGAAAACCATGCAACAAATTGCAAGAATCCACCGGTGTTATCAGGGAAGAAAGTAGTTGCCAAAAATGCATAGAAAAGAGCCGCCAAACCATATGCAGAGACAGGACAAGCGTTTGCAGCACCTTTATTATGAGCGAAGTTGATTGTAGATGCCTTTAGTGTGGAAAAGTATGCAAGAACAGAACCGAATCCAACATTGATCATTGCCATAAGCAGCAGTCCGAATTTATGCCACTGATAACGATAACATGTGTAAAGCAGATAGAATCCCAAGAATTCCATTACAGCTCCAAGTGCTGTAGCGACTTGCGGACCAAACTTATCGATTAACAACCCGGCAAGGAATCCTCCGATGGATGAACCGACATTGGCAGCAAATGACAGATACGAGGAGTCTAAGGCTGAAAACCCTGTTCTCGTGATCAGTTGAGGTGAATATATACCGTATAGGTACAAAGTACCGGACGCAAGTGAAACCAGGGATGAGACACCCAGTGACACCAGTTTCTTGCGCTCAGACACCATCTTTTGTACCAATGGAGCCGAGCTTTACAAAAGAGCGAAGTTGTCACTTGTAGATTAAGTTTTTGGATGCAGAGTCCGAGGGGACCGGGGGACCGCGGAGAAAACTAAAATCTCCCCGGGCGTACTTTTTCCTTTCCTATCACTTTCTTTTCAGCTATGAGTGATGATTCCGAAGAGGAATTGCACGTTAGAAAGCGCCAGAAAGTCGCTATAGATGAAGAGAGTGAAGTGGATGTGTCTGATAACGATTCACAGCAAGAAACAGCGCTGGATGATGACCCTCACGACCTTGGGTACGGTGAAACGTTAGGCTTTGATCCGGAAATTCGGTTCGATAGACTCGCTAAACAGTTTGTACGCGTATTGTTTGGATTAGAAGGTCGATACCAAGTTCTCAACAAGAACTTTGTTGCTAAGATCTTGGATGCAGAGAATGAGAAAGGTACTGGTGTCCAATTCAGGAAACATCTTTGGAATAGAATCAGATCGATATTGAAAGAGACGTTTGGAATGGATCTGGTAGCATTACCCGCAGCTGTCACAGATGATGGTGTCTCTGGTGTTTCGGAAGACTACATGCTTGTTTCCTTGCTATCTGATGAATACAAGGATAAAATGTGTAAGATGTTTGAGTCCAACATACACGATATCAACTCTATTACTGATCTAATCGAAGAACATGTCGTCGTTCATGATGGTACTCTTTCTGAACCCAACCCGGTTATCCCGAAGCCTGCAACTGATCTCGTTCAAGAAGGGTTTAGATCGCTTATCATAATCACTGTTTTGTTACACAACGACAATATTACACAACGAGATCTACTCTCCACTTTGGAAGACAGTTTCCATCTCAAGTTTTCTGAAACTAAGCAATTCGATTTGCTCGGTGATCTTACAATAGGTCAATACCTTGCAAGCTTGGTCAGTCACGGATATCTTCGCGTTAAAACTCAGGAAAAAAGACCCAAGGATGAGTCTTTATTAATTTACGGATTGGGTAAACGGACGGTGATAGAGTTCCCACCGGAAAGCATGATGAAACTTCTCAAAGATACGTTTGAATGGTCAGACGACGATGAAGTCACAATCAAGATGGCACAAAGAACTATAGGTCTCATCTGGCATGAATGATATATATGTGTACGTATATTTCATACTTTACTATCTAATAGAATACAGGAAGAAATTCAATCTGTTCATTAATCACCACCAAACAACGTGCCCAGCGCGTTATTCTCCGCAAATGGATCGTCTATAAGACTGCCTCCATTAGACCGTTTGCTGCGACGTGAAGCTTCCAACTGTTTCTTCCTATCTGCCATCTTGCTTTGTTCGGCTTCATCGCCTCGTTTCTGAGAGTTGTTAATAAGTTGTAAGAAACAGTTTCGTCTCTCTCTCAACTTTTTGCATTTCGTAAGTGTTTCTTCGAACTGCGTGAGTTCCTTTTGGTCAATGCCCAGACTCTGCTGTAAGTAGAGTGCAGGGTACGACGATTTGTATCGGAGACCAGTGTAGATCATGGTCAACGTGTATGCCGCTTCTGGATGAACATCGGTGTAGAATTTGTCTGTAAGAACAGTCATCAGTGCATTCATCAAGTTCTCCATCATAAACTTATCGACTTCAGTATCGTTCAAACTGAGAAGCTCATGGATCATCTGTTTCACGATCAAAATAGCATTGAAAGAACATCTTGTATCTTTGAAAGTGATGATATGGCATAGCAGTTTCAACAGAGGTGCCAACAATTGAAGATTACCAAATATCAGTTTACGTGTCTTCAATTGACGCTCGGTCAAGTTATTGGCCGATTTCTGACCAACCAGATCAATTAACATTCGGTCAACCACAGCCGTTAACTGTCTCAACATATGCTCCTCCATCATCTCCTCACTTAATTGCTCGTCCGATTCATTACCTTCAAGTTGTAGACCCTTTTCATAAACGTTCTGCCACTTTTCTTGAAGCAAGTTGTCAATAGTATTGAGAACCTGTGGAATCAGTTCAGACATGAAACCATCGATCTGACTGATCGGACAGTTCTTGATCACATTCCTAACAACCATGTTCAACATATGTCTCCATGAATGGAGAGTGATACCAATAGGTTCACCTGTCAATGCCCTCCATAGCATTGTGGCAGAATCTGGTATCTCATACAACGTCTCTTCCAATTCGGAGATCGATGAAATCGTAAGATAAGCGTACTCTCTAGTGTAACGAACAATGTGTCCAACACTATCAGCAAAGTCTCGTAAAGTGTGCATAGCTTTCACACTTTCATCCATAAAAGATTCCTTTGATTGAATCGAAACACCTTGCTGCCAGAATCTTTCCATACAGGAGTACTTAACGAAACTTTGAACCTCCGATGGCAGGCCTTGCCAGTTTGCTGGGTTGTGATAAGCCTGAATCTGATAAATTAATTGCAGGATATGAGGCAAGATTGGCTTGATACGAGGTTTCCAGAGTTTCAACAAGTTCTGGTACGTTTCACCGTGATGGTCGAGTTTTTCGATCGAATATTGAATGAAGATTCTTGTAGCACGGATTGGGAAGATAGAAGACCAGCGATCTTTCAATTCTTTCTTCAATTCAAGGCCTCTATCATCCATTTGAGCTTCCAACAAGTTTGTATTGGCAGTGATTCCACGCGATTGGAAATACTCCGCGATCTGTACAATTCCAAGCCTCTCCATGAACCAATGCAACTCCAACAAACCTTTCTCAGTAGCAGGGTCTGCCCATGCAGCCAATTCCGGATCCACAATTCTAGCAAACCTCTCTTCTTTATCGTCAATAGACGAACGTTGCGAAACAACTAGTAGGAAAGACTTGAACGCAACTGCTTCATGAGCTGAGAGTTTATCTGATTGTAGAATTTCAGCAATGACTTGTTCCAACTGTGGGAGAATATTACGAAGCGATTCAGGCATCAAATATGCAAGACGGTTCAACTCTGTACCGCTGGATGTCCGTAGATCACGAACAAGTTCACGTTCATCATCGTCGGCATTAGGGGGATATTCAAAAGTACATGATTGCATGACTTTTTCTAACACTTTGAACATGGTTCCTTCCACATCTTTAAGTAACGGAGTGAACTGCACTAAAGTTTGAATGTGTTTCCGGAGCAAGACCGGGTCTTTAATATCCATTTGAAGCAGTGTCTTGCATAATCCATCGACTTCACCAATGAGGAGTTCCTTCTTGGTATCGATATCGGATCCAGTGTACCATATCAACCACCTAGAAATACCACGAATACACTCTTCAATGACGACAAATTGTGCATAACCAAAAATGAACGGTTCAGAACCTTTACCCTTATAGACGAGTTTGGGATTGGACACAGACTGTTCACCTATAGGAGATGAGTAGAAACTGTTCAATCTATTGGCCAGCCATTGTAATCCATCCTCAGGTTTTTTGCAAATTATGATACGAACAATGTCTTCGTGGAGTTTGCGGTAATTATTCAAAAAAGTTGCATTCTCTGGTTGATTATCGAAATCAACATCCAAGTATTTGTTTGTAATGCAATCCGGATCGTAATCGGCGTATGCTAGAAGCCTATCGGCCGATGTTTCCAAAAGATCGGGCATGATTTGCTCAAATTCAGGGGTACCGGAAAGTTCATCTGCGCGTAATAATGAAACCCAAAATTGTAATGACAAGCCAGATACCACAGGAGAAGGGTGCTTTGTAGTTTCCAAGACCAACTTGTAGTAGTTTTCCGTGTCTGCGGTCTTTGGTAATTGTGGTTTAGAAGTTGAATCGATCTGTAAGTATTCGCTTAATCCGACGATCATTTCAACTAGCTTTTTCAAGAGAGTATAGCTAACTTCATCGACGGCATCAGGATCCAATTGAATGCTTTGGAACAACTTGAACAGCAATGCCAGTCCATCGGTCTGGAAAATTTGGCCCACAACTTCATCGAAATCTTGCTGGTCCGAATAACTGCGTGTGAAGAGAACTTGGAAACAGTCGACGGTGAGTGTTTGCACTTTTACGTCGTCTATTTTCAAAAGTTGACTTAGTTTAGCAAGAAGATTGACTTGGCGGAATGCAACAGGTAGAATCCAATAGAGGGAAGTTTTGAACACTTCAAGTACTTTGCAAGTGAATTCGATGTATTTGGATCTCTCAGGTCCATTGATGTTTGCAATACATTCGTCTAGCAATTGAACCCATCTAATTAACCAACCATCACTGGAAGCAGCGAATATCCGTAATGCCTCATTTGGTTCATATTTCAAGAGTAAAACCTCTTCAGATGTGACAACTTCAGGACAAAGAGATGACAAGACGCTGTTTCGTTGAGAAATGATAGGATCATCCAATAAATAAACGTCTTCAAATAGTGTCCTAAATATAGTCAATGTAAGTTCTTTAGTAACGTCACCATGATTCCACATCTCAAACAAATTGTTATCCATATCACACCATGATTCCATCTTTTCTTGTTCTGTGAAATTGCTGTTGTTTGAAGGTTGTGTTGTACCATCCTCTGCCGATTTCACTAGGCATTGACCCCAACAACGTTTGGCGATCTCCACCCAAAGGAAAGCAATCTTTTCCTTGATATAATGAGGCTCATTCGTGACTTTGGTGGCCAATTCCACAACCCAACGACGAACTGCAAGCTTCTTCTCTAAATCCCAATCGTAGTAGTCCCTCGTGATAGCGTTCAACAACAGATTCAACCCGTAGTGACGCACAACGTAGTCGTATTTATTATCAGGTGTCGCCAGCTGGTATCCCCAGAAGGGGGACTCTGGAATCTGTTTGATCCCACTCAAGAACTCTTCGGCACGATGCCTATCATCATTGGTTGATCGGCCATCGTAAATTGTTCCCAGTGATGCAACAATCTGGTTGACTCCCTCAGAATTCATCACCTGTTTTGGCTTTCGTCACCTTCTTTCAACGAGTGATCTTCTCAGGGGAGAGTTTTTTTTCTGATGGGGACCGGGCAGGTTAACATAAGATTAGCAGTTTTTCCGCTCTTGTTTTTTTTCACCCCCTCTTGTTGTGTCATGCAATATATACTGGAAATGAGGACCATTAGAATTGAAAAAAAATAAATCTGAGACTGAGATCCCTTTCGAGAAAGTTTCTCTACTAAGTATCACTCGATGTTTATCAGGGGGTCCGGAATAACGGGATCTATGGCTCGACATGTCGGGATGAGGCCTGGTTTCGGTCAAAGCCGGCTAATCTCGTCGAGCAGGTTGATTTTCGAGCAGAAGAAGCCAACGTTTAGGTATAAGACAAGGCGTAGGAAGACCGAGGAGGAGCTGGCAGCAGAGGCCGAGCAGAGACGGATTGAAGAAGCCAAGAACAGTGGGTCGAGGATTCGTAGATGGGGTGCCATTGCGTCCACAGATGAGTTCAACAAATCGTTGACTAAATGGTACGTCGCCATGTACGTTGCTTTCCTGTTCTATGGATACTACTATTTCGGTAAGATGTACCGTGCAGAGGAGGAACGTAAAGATCTACTGGATAAAAGAGACAAGGGTGAGAAGTTGACCGAATGGGAGAGATTGAGAATTCGGGAATTGTCTGGAGATCATATCCGTGCAATCGATCAAGCTAAATTGAAAGCATACCATGAATTGAGAGATGAGTACGATGCCAAATTGAAAAAGCGTTCCACTGAAGAGGAGAAAGAGCAGCTGGGACCATTCAATCCACAACCCAAGGACATCGAAGGTATTGTGGATCTTTCATGTGAAACCTCGGTTTTACCACCTAAGGATCTGTCAAAGTTCTACGATGGACTGGCTCCAAACTACGATAAGGATATTGGATCTGAAGAGTTTTGGACTGGGATGAAACGGAAACGGAAGTGGTTGATGAAGCATTGCCGTGGAGATGTCTTAGAAGTGGCCTCTGGAACAGGTCGTAATATAGACTATATGAATCCAGAAAAGATCGATTCGTATACTTTCTTGGACCCATCTGAAAAGATGATGTCTGTCGCTTACAACAAGTTTAAGGAGAAGTGGCCTAATTTCACCAAGGTCAAGTTTGTCGTTGGTAGGGCTGAAGATCTTGCCACGATGTCCAAGGAATCTGAGTCGAACTCTAAGGCACCAATCAAGTATGATACCATTATTGAGACTTTTGGACTGTGTTCCGAAGAAGATCCAGTTAAATCTTTGAAGAACATGGAGTCGTTGTTGAAAGTCGGAGGACGTATAGTCTTACTTGAGCATGGACGTGGAAGTTTCGACTTTATCAATAAACGTCTGGATAGAGACGCTCAAAGACATTCTGATAAGTGGGGGTGTAGATGGAATCTGGATATTGGAGAGTTGTTAGATGAGGCTGGCTTGGAAGTTGCCGTTGAAAAACGGTCGCATCTTGGTACTACCTGGTCGATTGTCGTGAAACGGCCTGAAGATATCACTGAATATGAAGAATTGGGATTCTTTGATAAGTATTTCGGTACCAAGAAGACAAAGAACTTTGACTCCTCTGTTGGACCCAATGATGCCTTTGGAGTGACTCCAGAAATGATTGAAGAGTCTAAGAAGGCTAAAGAGTCAAACTCCACGACATTATCCTCCACAGGCCCATCCTCTACAAGCTCATCCTCCACTTCTTAATACTGTACATAGTTTCTTGCAAATATAATTGAGCCAAGTTTATTTTTTTGAACTCTCCCTTCTAACTACCACTATGGGAAATAAGAAGGTTTCGTTTTCTAAGCCATTGAAGCAGTATCAAACGGAGAAGGGCACCTCAAAACAAGCGGAGATCGTGGAAGATTCCGAGAATTCGAGTGCTGAAGAGCAACGGACAGATTTAGCAGACGATTGGGAAGATGAGAGTGACGTGGACTTAAGCAAACCGCAGCGTAACGTTACAGACTCGCCTAAACCGACGATCTTCACACCCAAACCACATATATGGCTGGTTCCATTCCATTTGGTGGCAATCTTCTACTCCATGTTTGAATTCTTCGATATATTGAACGCTCCAGAGCAAGGTATGCTTCAAGGACTCTATGCTCTGTTGCCCTTACAGTTCGTATACGGTGTCTTTCTCACTATAGACACTAATCAGAGCCGATTCGACGATAGGCAGGCACACAAGAAGACCAAAAAAGTCAAAAAGAGACCTAATTTCGACTACGGTGATTTTATCAACTTGGTTTTTGCACTGTTCCTTGCCGCTGCTGCCTCTTTCCCATTCTACATCTCGTTACTACTCTTTGGCGCACCAATTAGAAACTACACCGAGAGCACCTACCAATTGGCATTGCATCTTTCTCTTGTGACAACATTCCCTCTTCTGTGTACCTATAGACTGTCTGATTCCGACTTCAAATCGTGTTGGAGCAACTTACTCACTTTCCAAGTTGATAAATTCTATAAGAACCAGGTTTATTCGATGGCTATTGGAGGACTGGTCGGATGCTGGCTCGGCGTGATCCCAATTCCTCTTGATTGGGACAGACCATGGCAGAGATGGCCAATCACATTACTTTCCGGCGTGTATTTGGGTTCTTTTGTCGGAAACTTGATCGCATACTTGGCTTCATATCTATAAGTCCTCGCTTTCTTGAAAAATAATCAACTATTTAGACATTTGCCAAAGATTTGTAAATTTCTCCCCGGTTTACACCACTTTTTTCTTTCCTTCTCGATAAATGCAACAGGGCAGCATCCAGCAGCCGCAGACGGCCAAACCTTCACGGTTTGCCAAGTACGCTCTGAACCATTCAGAGTCTGTTCCGTGGGAATCTGATGTGAATACCGCCTCTACAAGGTCAGGATCCGACGATACTTTGTTGAAGAAGCGTGCGATTCCATTACAGTTGGTCAAAAGAACTAGAAAGACTAACGATGAATCATTGGATGATACTGAAAAACTGTCGATACAAGCATTGCCATTCCAAGCCAAGAACAAAGCCGACGATAAAGTGGCAGGCAATGTCAGCATAGACGATGACGAACTCTGGAATGATAGGCCTCCAAAGAAATCGTTGTTTGATAGAAACACCGTTGAAGATGAGACTGTCGGGTCCCTGTTGATGGGTAACTCGGATTTTATTGATTTGGAGTCTCATCCTACAGATTACAAGAATGCATTCAATAGGCACCCACATAAAGGAGCAGATACAGACGACGAGTTGAAGAAAAAGCTTCAACAGGTTAAACCACAGAGTTGTGCAGTGATTGTTTATGGTTTTGAAGATGCGAGCTTCACACTTATAGTGGACCATTTTGCGAAATTTGGACGCATATTGGAGGACTTCCATCGTAGTGGAGATCCAAGAAACAATCCATTACTACCATTGATCATTATGAACCAACAGCGTGAACAGAATCGGTCTGGATCTAACGGGAACAAACATGGCAAGAATGATCACAAATCTGATACAGAGTCAGAGTTAAAGAATTGGCCTATCTTCATGGGCGAGGGCTGGGTGAAGATAACGTATACAAACCCGAATGATGCCATTAGAGCGTTGCGTGAAAACGATTCGCGTGATAATAGAGGAAGCGTTATTGGTGTCGTGCCGTACACCAGGAAAGGATTGGAAGCACTGTTGAAGCAACCAATTCCAGATAATCTGGACGTAGGTACTGGACTGTTGAACTTGCAATTGGAACCTGCAGACATTTTATTCCTTGATGATTCCCGTGGAATAGGTGCATTGTTGAAACAGACGTATGGTTCAAACTCTCATACTACCGACGGTGGATCCAATTCTGGTGTCGGTGCACTTAAATTGAAAGACGGCCGTTCTCTTATAAACACACCAAAGACAAAACCCAAGACTGACAAGACTGGATTTGTTCAATCCTCCGTTAAATTCCTCTTTGGTTCCGGTGATGTTTAGGACCTTTCTATCTTTCCTCATCTTCATAATCTAAACCTGTATAATAAATTTTTGACCTAATAAGGTTCACATGTCTTTTCTTCATGAGTTAACAGATATCGATCTTAAATGGCATAATATAGTGATCAAATACTGTGGATCCACGAATGGACTCAATACTGAGCTGCTAGATCTGTTAAAACGGTTGAAATCGGTGCTTGATGATCCACAATTGCAAGCCAACAAGGAACTGATACCCCGTGTGAGACAGCTGACTCGATTCTTGCTGCAATTGTACGATTATGTTAAACAAGATGATTTCAGCATGCTACAAGTGTCACAGAAGGTGTGTTGGTTGGGTTCAGGTATAGATGGGCAGTTCTACTATCCTTGTAAAAGAGATATCGGTGATTTCAAACGAGTTGAAGGTGAGCCGGGATCATTTGATAAGGTTGAAGAGATTGTTCAAGGTAAGTTGCCCGACTGTTCCTTTGTTGCTGCTGTTCAGGCGTTGAAGGTGTATGATGAGGCAATCGTCAATGGATGTCTTTCGCCAGCCTTAGATGATTCCTACAGCGTGATATTCCAATTGAATGGATGCGAGAGATCTAGAGTTGTTAATAGACCCATTGAAGGAGGAGTAGGATCCTGGATCGGGTTGATAGAGAACGCGTTCATTGATCTACATGGCGGTAAAGAGTATACTGGATCTAACTTTGGTGACGATATGTTTCTCCTTTCTGGATTCATACCCGAATATATCCCGATTGATAAGTTGACAGAGTCCAAAATGAGTCGGACCATTCGACTCTTTCAAGATAAGACTATGGTGATGGCATTGGGTGTGGGAAAGCTCACAGATAAAGAGATTCAGCGTTATGGAGTGGTTCCATATCATGATTACTCTGTCGTGAGGCTGAAAAAGAAGGAAGAGTATCAGATCACGGTCCAAGACCCAACTAAAGTCGATACCATAACGTTCTCGCTTTCGGAACTATATACGAGATTCAGAACCGTCTACTTTTCATGGAACCCAAAGAAGCTATTCAAGTTCCATGAGTCATACACATTCTCTCATAAGCCAACAATATTCAATGATTCGATGCTTGATTGTCCGCAGATCCTAATACGGTCCGAGCCTGGACAGATATATGTTCTTATCGAGCGCCACATTCAGAAGCATAGTCAAAATTACAACAGAATTGATTGGTTTGATACCGAAATGCGTGTTTGGATGCAACCGAGCCTGTTGAATACACCATCAAGCAATTCTCGATTCACTCTTTGCAAGTTGACCATACCTAGATCTGGACATATTATGGGAGTGTTCAACGGATCACCCTTGGCACGACAGTTTTATACCGTTCATGCATACTCTTTGGCACAACTGACAATAGATATACCACCATTGCCTCAGAGTTTGACTGGCTCGTGGTCCGCTAATGAAAGTGGTGGCAATATACAACTAGCTACATTCTTTGAAAATCCTCAATTTGAGCTAACTTTGAAATCGGAGTCTGAAATTCAGATAGGTCTCTTTGCCAACAACCCTACCCGTGTATTATTGACAGTTTTCACCGGTATCGATGAATTCAAGAAGGTTGTTTCCTTCAAACGTATGCTAGCTCATCAATCGATTGATTATAACGAAGGATTTTCTATCTTCACAGGGCATCTTCAACCTGGTAAATACTATGTGATATGTTCAACATACGAACCAAACGAGTTTGGTAACTTCAAAATTGCCACCAGTGAAGGTCAATTGAAGCATATCAACACCGGACTTGGTTCATTCATGAAGACCCAACAGGTGACTCTACCTTCTACTATTATGATCGACCTCAGAAGACCTACCAAATTTGTAGCCAGGATTTCCGGATTGGGACAGATCCGTTCTCAATTGGATAGTGAAACCTCGACAAACAACGGTATCGTCTACATTGGATCGCATCTAACAGAACTGTCGAGTGGTCGACATGTTCTCAAAATAGATGGTACCGGTCATGCCAGTATAGAAATGGGGTCGAACTACCAATTAGATAAGGTTACCGTATCACCTTAGCTCAAGGCTTGAAAATTTAATTAACCCCGCAATGTTTCAGGTATTGAAAATTTCCTTTCCTGGATACCCAAGACGCTCAGGTGTGGACTTTTTGCGTTAAATATGTCGGAGGGGCAGGAAACTGATGATCTCGTAAGACGAATCGCATACTTGTGTGCAATTAAACGTGGTACAAATACGTTGGACTTTGATACGTTAATTGAGATGGACGAATCTGAAGGAATCGCACCTACAGAGAAGCTGACTGATACTGTTAGAAAGCAGCTTGAAGTTGAAGATACTGTTCAGACCATTTACGATGAAGTGTTGGAGCAAGGGTCTGATAAGTTTCCTCAATTGAACCGGATTGCTCATTTGAGGTATGTTGGCATGTTCCTACACCGGCAACTTCCTGGAGGATTTGTGAAACTTGATGCATCACACCCATGGATGATCTTCTGGTTGATGAATGCCAGTCTGATTTTGGGGTCCAAGCTGGACGAGACAGTACGCAAAGAGGCTGCCGAAGCCATCTTATCTTATATCCAAGAGGATGGGGGTATTGCAGGTGGATATGGTCAACTGTCACATTTAGCTTCCACTTATGCCGCTGTGATGGTATTGTCTCTGTTGAAAGATGAAGAGGCTTGGTCGAAATTGGATAGATCAAAGATTCATCGTTGGTTACTCAGTTTAAAGAATGAGGATGGATCTTTCAAGATGCACCTGGATGGTGAGACCGATTGCAGAGCCGTCTACTGTGCGCTCTGTGTTGGTTCAGTTCTCGATATTCTGGATGAAGAATTGACATCGGGCACTGCCGAATGGTTGGCAAGTTGCCAGACGTTTGAAGGTGGTTTCGGTGGTCAACCTGGTGATGAAGCACATGGTGGGTATGCATTCTGTGCATTGGCGGCATTGTTCATTTTGATGGATCCAGAGGCTATATCAAATACGATCGATGTGGAAGGTTTAACGAGATGGACGGTGGCTAGGCAGTATTCTATTGAAGGTGGGCTCAGTGGGCGTACCAATAAGCTTGTCGATGGATGTTATAGCCATTGGGTTGGTGGAACTTCTGCCTTACTTGAATGTATCACCGGAACTTCACTTTTGAACAGAATGGCTTTACAGAACTACATTCTGTGTTGTTGCCAAGCAGATCCCTTTGGATTGATAGACAAACCTGGATGTAGACCCGACTTCTACCACACCAACTACGTACTCTGTGGATTGAGTATGTGCCAGCACAGTCAGAAATGGACTGACCGAGGATTCGTTGCTGAAAGAATCCATGATCCGAAAATCATCGACGGTAAGCAGTGTAACGAAATTCTGGCATTGGACCCAGTATTTGGAGTCCCGGTTGGATACATCAACGAAATGTGCGACTATTTCCGTAAATAAATGAACATGACGAATCAAACCATATCCATCTATATAACTGAAGAAATCCTTAAAAGAAATCGATTTGGCTGGTGAAAAATTATTTCTTCCTCAATGACACGACTCTCCTCTTCTGAGTTCCTTAAGCAAGTGGCTGCCCTGTTGGAGAAGAACGGTGGCAAGTCCTCGATATACATCACACAAAAACGATTATCATACGATGTTGATTCTGTGATAGAAGGTGAAGAATTCAACGATCTGGGTGAAGATGTTAAAACTTCGGTGATTAAAACGAGTCCAACGACTAAAGAGTTTAAGGTTTTAATTAGAGTGACAGATGGGAACAAGGATAAGTCCAAGAAGGTTAAACTCAGTACTGTTGTGGATCCAGCAGATCTGGATCAATTCTGGTCCGACTACACGAACGTCTTGAAATCCGGACTCGTTGGACTTAAACGTAAGTCCAAGAAGAAGTCCAAGAAGTCCAAGAAGAAGTCTAAGAAGGCCGAAGCTTGATATAACTGAGGGGAAGAAACAACTCTCTTTTGCTTTACTATGTAACATTAAACATTTCTAATTCATCTCTACAACTAAGTTCCCGCTAGGATAGACTAGACTGCTATCTTGGAAATCGGTCTGTTCGTCCGGTTCGATCTCGCTTCGAGGCATCACTGACACAACTTTGAACGGATACGTGTAGGTGAAATTTTCAGGTCTCTGTGGAGTCGATGGCGCTTCTTCGTTGCTATGTAGGCATTCGCATTCAATGTATGCGTACAATTCCTCCAATTTGCAATGTTTGTTGAACTTGAACTGAGATCTATGACCGTCTGGGAATCTGATAGCTACACGAGCATACTCACCAGGAGCCGATTCTTCAGGTAACAACTGAGCACGCCTCCATGCACGCCATTGCTTCTGGTTGCGATGACGGATCGCTTCAGCCTGTTTGGCCAACTTCTTTTCACGGTCTCGTTGCAACGATTTCTGATATGCGTCATCTTGCATCTGTCTCATCTTTCTAGCCTGGTTGTTCCGTTCATACTCTGCTCTCAGATTGGACACCGTAGGATTGAACTTTTCATAGGCACGACTCATTCTAGCAATCACTTCTTCGCATGTGTTATAACCTTGAATCTTACAAACCAATGAGACCACAGGAGCAGAGTTCTGGACTCCAGATGCCGTCGGGGTCTGGTTCACTGTTAGGCACATCAACCCCACAAATGGTAATTTGTTCACTTTGAACTGGTTCGCCACTTGGAATGACTCGCTTTCACTGATATTCCCACCCCAACTCATTATGTTATGCTCGTTTAAAAACTCGAGGAATCGAGGATTGATCATCACATCTTGAACGTACCTCTGTGTGTTTTCATGAACATCACTTTCAATATAGATCATCAACCACCTGACTTCCTTTTTCACCATAAACAGAGCATGAGAGTATGCAGATTCCAAGAAATCGGGTCTATGAAGTCCCAATCCTTGTGACTCCTCGTCATCTTCCTGTAATGGTGACCCACGAACAGCACCACTGCTGCTAGAGATAAGCGGTCTACCACGATTTGCCATCGCATCAAACTCCATAATAAATCTTCGAGATACATCTGCAGGTTCATTACGTTTCTTAACCACTTGATATCCTCTATTGAAGGGTAGTTTCCTCAAAATAGGGGTCAACCAGCCCACAAGCACCGTCAGAATGGCACCCAATAGACGGTATACAATGTAAAAGGGCACCACAAGCAAGTAGACGATACCATCCACGGCAATCTTCCTCACTTTATTCAAATATTGATGCAATTTGGAAGGTTCTGCAGCAGAAGAAACCGTTTCATCTCCAGGAAACGACCCAGGCATTCTCCATGACGAAGATGAAGCTCTATTTAACTCTGTAGATCTCACCGCCTGAGCAATGTGTGACGTTGCTTCCCTTGAATACCTGCTATTATAGTCTAAGAGGGCGCGTTCCAAGTGCCAGTTGTTTTCCTGCAGGATCTGAATGTCCTCGGCCTCTCGAAGACGGCTTCCACTGATCCTTTGGAACTCCCGGAGTGTTTCTTGGTGATCTTCAGGAAGAACCATAGTACAGAAAAGGGGTTAAAAAACTGGGGTGGGGTTGAACGGCTAGATAAATATATGAAAAGCTAAGAGATTTGGGACGAAGAGATTTAGGGACTTGATACTAACTGATTTAATATGGATATGAATGACGTTATGATATACAAAGTTATAGACACATTCTGATGAGAGTGGCAATGAAACCACAGAGAGAAGTATCGTTGTTTTGTTGAGGCGGTTGTTGTTGGTACATTTGTTGCTGTTGTGCCGGATATTGGTTCTGGTTCTGGCCCCAGGCACCTTGGTTTGAATAATGTGGCTGTTGGTAGACAGCACCGTAGTATGAGTTTTTCCGAGTATCTGGGATATTTGCATTGGCAGTCATTGCACCGATTCCATTAGGGTTCACGTACGACCAGTCTTGTGGTATGCGGGCATTTCGAAGGTTGATCATGATGATACCTGGATTCTTAGGGTCGACCTGATAGCCAAGACCAGCATCACGACAAATCTGTTCCACTGCAGGTTTCAATTTAGAAATTCTATTCTGTGAATGGAGTCCCTTACCTGTGATACAGTCCAATGATGATTGTTGTCTTTGAATCCCGTTAATGATACGTTGTTTCAAGATATACTCTGCCTCTCTCACGTATAGACCGTGTAGATCGATATCATTCTCGTCAGAATCCCGATTGTTCTCCGTAAACACATACTCTGCTGCACGACTGTTCCAATACTCAGCCTGGTTCAACTCTTCCTTAGCCTGGTTTGACAACTCTTTAGCTCTAGCCTTATCTCCATTCTTATACGCTTCCTTCGACTGTCTCGATAGATTGGCACGGGCCTTGTAATGGGTGTCAGCATTCTGTCTGAACTCAACGTATGGTTTGTCAGAAACATGATTGTAGTCCTTCTGAGCCCCAGCATGTTGCGCACGGGCTACTTTTGTTCCTCCACTCATCGATTTTGTTAACTTTTTACAAAAAAAACGTGTAGTTATTGATGAAGATGAAACTGGTCGTTATCTGGGAATTTCTTTCCTGCATATTAATATGCGGCCAAGATATACATGGTACCTCCCATTTTTCAAAGCCATCGGGGGAAGTCCTCAATTATGTATTGGAAAAGAATTATTTTGGGGTTATCAGACGATTGTGATCATACCAAGTGGTAGTAGACTATCTTTTCCAACATATCCAACACTGCCTGACACTATCATATACTTGTACAATCCTCCGTTGTGACCTTCCTCTCCTCTACTTGAAATCCTGAAACTAGGAAAAAATATCACATGCTAGTCACATGATCTCCAACTGCCCCTTCCAAACCCTATCCAAACTTTTTCAAACTTTTCATCTAAATTTTTCAAAATTCTCCTCCCTCCTTTCTATCCAACCAAGTTCAACAATGTCTACTCCGTAAGTAAAACCACGGTAAACAACATTGGTTGAGCAGGTTCGGAGCACTACCCAATGACATATGATAGTTAGTATCATAGGGTTTGTATGGATCCATCAATTTTCCATTTGTTGGCATACATTTGTTTGAGACTATTACAAGCTTGGCTCGTACTTTTCTCTAAATGAAAGATCGTAATCCTGGCTTTAGTTATCACAAGTTAGCGCTTGTACTAAGGCCTTGGATACGAATGTTGCTGTTATCTCACGTTAGATTCCAGCTAAAACTATCCCATAGGTCATGGGTAGAACTTCCAATCTTTGCTACAACCAAGTGTCTACTCTTTCCTCTGCGTATTATACGTCTCCGAATGATTGCTGGTCGATCAGTTCGGAGGAATCTAGAGGTTTGCGAAATCGCATTATACTAACCATCAACAGAATTCCAAAGCCAGAGACTCAACTTAAGAAGGAAAGACTCGCCAAGAAGGCTGCCGCTGAGGCCGCCATCGTCGAGAAGATTGACGAAGCCGTAAGTATTTGAAAAGACAACAAATTTGTCGTCTCATTATTCAAACTCTTCATCCTCACTGTGATGAAATCATTGTCTCATTATTGACTAGCCTCGGCGATGTTGTTCGTAATAACACCATCTTTCGGCTGAGGAGGACAGAGTCTTTTGAATAGACGTCAAAACCTATTTAGGACGAATTTTTTTACTAACAATTTCAGGCTCTTAAGGAGAAGAACGATGCCATCTACAAGAGAACCGAGGCCTACTACAAGGAGTACGCTGAGGCTGAGAAGGCTCTTATTGCTGCCAAGAGAGAGGCCAAGGCTGCTGGTAACTACTACATCCCAGCTGAGCCAAAGCTTATCTTCGTTGTCAGAATCAAGGGTATTAACAAGATTGCTCCAAAGCCAAGAAAGGTTCTTCAGTTGCTTAGACTCAACCAGATCAACACCGCTACTTTCGTTAAGGTCACTAAGGCTACCACCGAGCTCCTCAAGCTCGTTGAGCCATACGTTGCTTACGGTTACCCAAGCCTCTCCACCATTAGACAACTCGTCTACAAGCGTGGTTTCGTTAAGGTCAACAAGCAGAGAATTCCAATCTTTGACAACTCTGTCATCGAGGAGTCTCTTGGAAAGTACGGTATTGCCTCTGTTGAGGATTTGATTCACGAAATTTACACCGTTGGACCAAACTTCAAGCAAGCTAACAACTTCCTCTGGCCATTCAAGCTCTCTAACCCACACGGAGGTTGGGGTGTTAGAAGAAAGTTCTCTCACTTCATCCAGGGTGGTTCTACTGGTAACCGTGAGGAACTCATCAACGCTCTTGTCAAGAAGATGTTGTGATTAATTAGTATAATACATGCGTATACCGAAAATAGCCGTAGTTGTGTGAAATTTTTCACCATAAATATTTTTTCGCTCTCAGGAAAAAATTTCACCTAGCTGTAGATCACTTTTCCAATATTGGAGAAGGTTCTCCATTTCGGTTAAAAGTTAATGATATATTGTGTGAACCGGTGATGATAACAACCATATCTCGACTAGCTTAGGCAATGCTGTTCGTTATAACACCATCTTTCGGGACTGAGGCTCACTACAATCGTTCAACTATTTTTCTCCATTGGAATGACTATCCAACCTGTATTATATTCCTTTATATCTTTATTTCTTCTTGCATGCCCAATCGTTGAGTCCGTGCTTGTTACGGGCAATCTCGATGGCGTAGAATTGCATTCTAACGGCAAACATCGTATTCTGTTCACTGTACTCTTCACTGCTATCTAATCTCAGCAGAGTTCCGAAATTGTAATCTTCCACCTTCTTTTCAAACTTCTTCATATAGTTTCTCCATCTCTCTTTACCTGTCTTCGATTTGAACTCATCTTCAGAGATCTTGGCAACTGCAGAAGCTTCTTTGAACTCTGGGAATGCCTCGATCAATTCATCGTAAATCTCTTGATCATATGGTGTAAGCTTCAATTTGGAACCTGGAATGCTCTCCAAAATCCCCCAGTACGTTGCCATCTGCTCCACAGCTTTCACAGCAAACTGCTTCTCAATATCTTCCATGTTCTCCGCATTTTCAGCGTCAAATGTAGTTGGTGTTGCCATCTTTTAGTAAAGAATCTAGTGGTATGTTCAAGGCTAAGAAAAAAAAAAGTACCATCTGGAACTTTTTCCAAACCTTATTTGCAGAGTTGCCTATTTGGGAGAGGGACTTCGGATCATGTTCTGATCAGAGTTTATTCCACTGTTCTGGTAAACATCGCAGATATATAAGTATCTTCTTATAGTGAATCTTACTGTTTCTTTTCACACATGTCTTCTTCTCAACTTTACGATATACAGTTGTCTGATACCACTACTTCTTCCTATGCAACTACTTCCGACGTGGAAAAGCTTGAACCTCAACCGACCAAGTCATGGTTGGCTAGAAGAATGGACTCATTCAAACCAGCGGATCATGAAGTCACTGTCTTACAACCCCAGTTGGGATCATTCGCCCTGCAAATGGTTGCTATCGGTGGCTCGATCGGTACTGGTCTGTTTATTGGTTCTGCTGAAGCTCTCAGTCAAGGAGGTGCAGCAGGTCTTCTAATCTGTTACACGTTGGTTTCATTTATGATCTATTTTATGATGCAATCATTAGCAGAACTGGCTGTCACTTTCCCAATACCCGGTGCATTCTCTCAGTATGCAACCCGTTTCATCGACTCCAGTTGGGGGTTTGCCATTGGTTGGAACTATTTCATGCAGTGGCTCATTCTCTTACCATTGGAACTAAGTGCAGCATCAATGACTTTTGACTATTGGGGCACACCGGTGCCACACGTTTGGTTGATCACCATATTCTTCATCCTTATTATTGCTATTAACATGATGCCTGTCAGAATATATGGCTATGCGGAAATTGTCTTCTCAATGGCTAAAGTTATCGCTATCATTGGCTTCATGATATTTGGTTTCATCTTACTCTTTGGTGGTGTCCCTGGTATCGATCCTATCTTGGATAAGTATTGGAAAGATCCTGGTCCATTTACTCCATACGGTTTCAAAGGTATCTTGTCGGTGTTTGTCACTGCTAGTTTCAGTTTCTCTGGGACTGAGATGTGCGGACTATGTGCTACCGAGACTCCTAATCCAAGAAAGACAATCCCTAAAGCATCGAAGCAGGTCTTTTGGAGAATCCTGTTTTTCTACATCACAACATTAACATTGGTTGGGTTTCTGGTTCCTTACAATCACCCAAAGTTGGTTCCTAGAAGTGAAGAGGTTCAAGTCGATAGTTCTCCGTTGGTTTTAGCACTGGCTGTCTCACAAATCGAATGGTTACCATCTTTGATGAATGTCGTTATTCTCATCTCTATTCTCTCTGTGGGTAACTCTGCCATCTATGCTGCATCAAGAACATTGGTTGCATTGGCAGAATCCGGTGCTGCTCCATCTACATTCGGTTACATCGACCGTAACGGAAGACCTCTCATTGCTATACTGGTCACTCTGATGTTTGGTTGCCTTGGATATATCTCTCTACTTGGTGATGGTGCTCACACTCTATTCAGCTGGCTTCTCTCCTTGTCTGGTTTAAGTTCCCTGTTTACATGGGGGTCCATCTGCGTCTCTATGATTATTTTCCGCCGTGCAATGAAATCCCAATCCAGATCTATTACCGAATTGGGATGGATCTCCCCAACAGGATTATTCGGAGCCTATTTTGGAGCCATTTTCACCGTCTTGGTTCTCGTTGCACAGTTTTGGATTGCATTATCTCCTCCTCCTGGTACCGAATGGAGCCTATCATATATGTTCAGAATCATCTTGGGTGCATTGGTCACTTTCCTGCTCTTCCTGGGTCATAAGATCTACCTGAAGGTCACCACAGGCTCTTTCCAGTTCGGTTACCAACTGAGCAAGATCAACTTGGTCAATGGACGCAAAGAAGAGAATATTGAAGAAGCTGGTATATTATATGAAAATGAAAGGCAGATGCAAAGGCAGAAACCTTGGTACTATCGATTTTTCAGAATTTGGTGCTAACTCGGTTCTTTTTAACTAATACATACTAATTTGAAATGTTACGAACTTTTACTAAACCGATTCGCTCTGCAGGTTGTATCATGATTGGTGATGAGATCTTGAATTCCAAGATTGTCGATACAAACTCCAGATACTTTGCCAAACTATGCTATCAGTACGGAATCAGTCTCGAAAAGATCACTGTCGTCGGAGATAAGCAGTCGGATATTATAGATTCTGTCAAGGAATTCGATCCAAAATTCGATCTAACAATTACCAGTGGTGGAATTGGTAGCACACATGATGATATTACGTACGAGTCCATTGCAAAAGCCTACAACTTACCCTTAGAGCTTGACATCGAGACCGTAGAAAGAATGCAGATGATGCGTCGACAATTGGGGAAAAAACCCGTGCCGCAGAAGGGACTTGAATGGGAATCGTTTGAGCGCATGATGACACTACCTACAGGTCCGATTGTTCACAACTACTACTCTCCGACGAGTTGGACACCGGTTGTTACCATAAATGGCAAAATATGCATCTTACCGGGAGTCCCCAAATTCTTTGAAGAGCTCTTGACTAAGGGACTTTGGCCCAATCTTACCACACCTAACGATCCATACACTAGCAAGTACGTTGTCACGAGGATGCCTGAATTGGACTTTGGATCCTATTTGGCAGAACAACAATCTAGTGTTGATTCCAAGATCAAGCTGGGATCGTACCCGCATTTTGAACAAGGGGTTTGTACTATCAGTATTACAGGCCGTACGAGCGACCTCGATACTATAGATAGAATTGCTCAAGATATTGCTAAGCAAGTAAACGGAGCTACAATCACCAAAGAACAAGAAGAAGAGCTCTGTAACCGCAAGTCACACGCAGATTTTTTACAAGAAAAGCTTACAAAGTAATAATAGATAGTTAATCATTATAGCTCATTCAAATATCTTTTAGTATCTTAGTTCAATTGATGTTCTCCTTGATATCGGCAGGCTTTTCAGTCTTTGGATCAACAACAGTGTCACCAGATTTATCATTGAAGGCCTTTGGAACGTCTTCAAGCTCCTTCACCTGCTTCTTCTCCTCTTCAGTGTCCTTCTTCAACAATTGACAGTTTTCGGAGTTGGCAACGAATTGAATAGAAACGTTTTTAACACTTGGGAACTCCTTTGGGAGTCCGTGACGAAGTGCCTCAGACACTTCACCCATCTTATCAAGAGTCAATTTACTCTCGTATTCGGACTTATAAGAAGAGACACCAAGCTTCATAACAACGTTCATGTTGGTTCCAGATGGTAAGACGGCCATCTCTTTGATAAGAAGGTTAGGATCTTTCTGCATGAGCATGACATTAACTTCATCTTCCAAGTCTGTATAACGAGGATCTGTTTTTGGCATGGCCTTATCGATAAGCTCTTTGAACGATTGGAAGACACCTCCTAAACCGACTTTGATGATCATCATAGACACAATTAATCCTCCGACGGAATCCATCCAGTAGATGTTGAAGAAATATCCGGACGTAATGGTCACCAATGCGACAAAGGAAGTCAAAGAATCAACTCTGTGGTGCCAAGCATTGGCTATTAACACTTTCGAGTTCATTTCGGTACCAACTTTGTTAGTAATATGGAATAGCCATTCCTTAACGGCGATCGATCCAAGAGCGATCCAAGCGGCATTGATATCGGCAGCTTGGAATCCATTGCTAACACCAGTTCCATCGAGATCTTCTACATGGGTATGAGAATGCGAGTGCATTGGCAGTGACTCCATGATATGATGAACAGATTCTGGCAATAAAGGTCCGACAATCCCATTCAAAGAACTGAATCCAATGGAAATACCGGCATAAAGAAGAATGGCAGAGACGAGTAAAGAACCGAAAGTTTCAACCTTACCATAACCAAGTGGATACAAGTCAGTGGCTGGTTTATGGGCATATTTAACAGTGGTAAGTGTTAAAACATCTGAGACCAAATCACTAGCAGAATGAACGGCATCTGCCAAAAGAGACTGAGAATGGAAATAGACACCACCAATCAATTTGGTGACGGCCATAGTCGAATTAACAAAGAATCCAATCCAAGTGACTCTAACACCTTTATTGGTCATGTTTTTAGGATCTGTCAACTCGGCAGCTTCATCTGCAGTCAAATGGGTATGACTGTGTTGATGAGAGTGTAGTTCGGCACCCATGATTTGATGTATAGGTTTGTTAGGATCAAAGAAGTCTTTAACTTTACTCCAGACAGATGACTTAGTCTTGTCTTTTTCAATAACGTAAAGATCCTCGCTGGCTTCTTCTGATGTAATACCGTTCAGGGCATCTCCACCCAACGAACCATGTGAATGACCATGAGAATGTCCACCATGACTATGGCTATGGAGCCAGACAGATGATGTACTGAATGGCTGTATTCTTGTGGCAAACCCACTCTGCATGTATAAAGAAGACATGATTCTAGCTCTAGGCACCCGTATTGGGCCCCTCAGCCCTTGCCTCAAGAAGAACATAGTGGTACTAACCAGGTTTAGTTTCTTCTCCCCCAGGGAAATCTTCTTTTTTAGTCCTGCGGATGTTCACGCGGAGGTGCGCGGGAATAGGGGGTGTGAAATTTTTCACTTTGAGGGGTAAAAATGCTACTATGCGGCTCTATTGGGGAAGTGGGGGTGTGGTCACTACTATTAGATATGGGGTAATGAAATGGTATCTATATGGGTATATGCACCACCTTCTAGCCTATTGTCGTTTGTTCTGAGTCTTGCAAAAGTTTCCGTAGCTCCGAGGTCTCCGCTTTATAACAAATACTCGTTCCGCATAGTTTCCTCAATAAAAACCGAATCTCGGACACCGACAACCCCGCATTTTCCAAATGCCCAGATCTGAATTTCTGAGCCTCGGCATTCCATTCCGTGAAAAGTTTTAGATCTGGCGTCAAAACTTTCAACTGTTCGACATCACTGGCCAATAGTTTGATAGAATCGTAGTCCGGACGTGCATTGATCATTTCCCAATATTTTATACTGGTCTCCAACTGCCCGTTATAGTCACAGATAGGACATATGAATGTAGTGATTTTCACGTCTTCTGGTAGTCCAATACAGTTAAAGTGGTACCATTGCTTGCATTGGTCGCATTCAATCATCTGATCTTCCTGATCTATGAAGCATGTACAGTATGTCTCTGAATCGATCTTCTGCTTTGAGATATATTTGTCCTGCTTGATAAAACTTTGAATCTCTCTTGGATCCACCAATCTTACAAGTTCAGATTCACATTTTTGTAGAGGTTCCAACACCGTGGTTCTCAACTGTCCAACTTTTGGGACCAATTCTCTGTATCCACATCCACGCGATAAGTTCTCTAGAATATGCTCCTCTTTGATAACTTTCTTACCTTCCTCCACAGAATCCAACCACTCAGTCACATTCTCACAATCAGCAATCAATTCAACCAAGGATTCTCTCAGTTTCGTATCTATTGGAACTTGCTCAGCCTGTTCTCCAATATCTTCCAATTGATCGACTAAAACCTGTCCCACAGATGCAACACCATCTATGAATTGTCTCACGTGGGCTTCCACTTGATGCGTTTTCACAATCAATTGACGTAATTCCTTCAAAATGTCTTGACTTTCCACCGTAGCCACTTTCTCACCTTCATTCACCAGTTCCTGAAGGTTCTCTATTAATGCAGGTTTCTCTAACCCATGCTTGGCTTCCTTCAACCAATTCTCACTTTTCAAGGCCCAATCAAGTGCAAAGAAGGAATCCAATTTCACTCCAAAGCATTGACCCACTAGATACAGGTTCTTTGCTTCTCTAAGAGTCGATGCACTCCTTTTCTGTTTTAACAAATCCACCACCTGTTCGTTGAAACTATTTATCTCCTCAGATAATTGTATAAGTTGATCCATCTCTGGTGATAAGACAGACAACAGCGGAATGTAGTCTAACAATGCGTTCAATCCCTCGATGGTATTCCAGTACTCGCAATAATCCTTTTCAATGTTCTTCCTTTGCATCATTCTAGATGTCACTTTATATTGAAGGAACTTGTTGGCCTGTTCAACCCATAACTCGGTTCGTTTAATCTCAGCCTTTAGATTTCTATATGTTTCAAAGGCTTTTCCTGAATGTTCAGAACCGTTCCCTCCAAATATGGCTTCGCCTTCATTGATAAGTGGCTTCAGGGACTTGATTGTCGGTTTATCATAATCAGCTATACACTGGTGGAACTTGGTAAGCCATTCATCCCCAGTAAGCAAGCGCTGATTCAAAGTTCTTATGATTGTCTTCAATGTCTCATCTGTAAGATACGTGACCAATACAGTCTTCAACTTCTTGCCATCCACACTAGGATCAAATCGATCTAAATACGACTGTAATGAAAGTTTGAATGTGTTTGAAGCATTTTTACGGTCTGCAGCAACAATATGAGACGGAAAATCATCACACAAGTCTGAATCCGTAATAGAAAACGAACTTTCAGGCTTTGAACTGTATCTCAGAGTCTTTTTACCCTTCTTGTGTACCTTAGCGCGAAGAGACAGCTCTAAATCTATCCGTTTCTCTAAGATTGAGGCCACAAGTTTCAAAATGGATCTGTCAGAACAATTCTTGGAAATGTCAGTCAACATCCTGAAAGTGGAGAATTCTGGTGCAATACCGTTTTGTTGTAACCACTTCTCTGCTTTGAAGGATACACGTAGCCAGTCTGGTAGTGCAAATGGTACAGACTCAGATACAGTCATGCCTAGGGAAACGCTTGCTGAATATGCACCGGGGAAAGTGACCAGCAATTCACCAGGTTCCTGGTAAACAGCATAGACATCTATTCCTTGGGATTGAATATACGATGGCGAGAGTACAATCTGGCTCTTTTTTGGTCTTTCACAGACAAATTTGCTGAATAAACCATTCGAGGTTTCCTTATCTCTGTTCAGTTCGGATATAAGTTTCTCAATCTTATGTTGGTCTTTATATGGAATAAAGTACCACACTTTAGACTCTCCATAGCTCTGATATTCGATGTTATAGAGCCAATGGTGACTTGGAGACCAGTTTTGCACACTGAAGAATGCACCCACTGAAGTCTGGGGTCTCACATCGAAGTCCGAGTATTGCAAAAGAGTAGAAGAAGGTAGATTGAAGAAACTCCAAGGTCTAGTGAGATCCTCTCGACTGTTCCCATTGAATGCCGAACCGTGTACCTGAGAGGATAACCCTGTTGCGAGTTCTGTCTCTACATATCTGGTTCCAAGCGACTTCCAAAATGTGGTCTCCAATGCTTGAACAGATCCTGGAGAGAACTTCTGTTTGATGTTATTGCTTCGCTGAATGAATGAAGGTAGATCATATAGGGTTTCTGTAGGTTCGAGCGGCCATTTAAAACCAGGAAGAGTATCGGATTTGCCTTGGGATTTGCTTTCGTTAATCGTGGGTTTGCTGCTCGAACATCTTTTCACTTCAGAAACTATTGGTAGAGTAGAATCAGATAAATTGTCTATCTTAGCTCCGAACTGCGGTAATTTTTGCAGATACTTCTCATAGACAGCCTGCAACTGCGATCCATTCAAACAGAGCTCTTCTCCAACTTGGTCCCAGAGGCTCTCGTAGCAGCAAGCATTATACCCACCGTATATCTCCACTGTCTGGTATAGACTGTACAAATCAAGCACCTTACCATCGACTTTAACCTCATCATGGTCTCCAAGAAGCTTCTCAAATTGCCTTCTATGTTCTAAATGTCTCTCTTCACCTCCCCATTGCTGGATCCGAGTACTGAACCAAAGATTGTTCAGATATGCAGGGCAGCCAGATCCGTCGATGGGTGTAGGTGGGACGATCTTTATTGCTCCATATCTCTTGCCAATGGTCTTGATTGACTCGATGAACTTGATTGGTGACTCGAATTCCTCTTTGGTGGGTCTCAATACCGGGATGCTGGGAGCTTCAACAGGAACCCCGAGATCCACATATCGGCGGTTCAAGTCAAGCAGTTTCAACGATTTCTTAAATCGTTTACCTGGTCTTTGATCAGAATCAACCTTACCTGTATAAATATAGAACCTTGAAGTTGGTGGTGCGGTCTTTGCTATCCCATACTCGTTCTTTACTATGTTAAATGCAATGTCTTTCTGTGTATTATCAATCAGATCTGGTTGATCTGGGATGGATGAATTTTTCCTTCGTTTCCGTGACGGTTCGTCTAAACTGATGTCAGCTCCAATGAACTGGGTGTTGAACGTCGGTTCAGTCGAAGGGATTCCATTGGAGGTGTCAGGAAAGGAATGTAAGGACACCGAAGGATCTTCTTTAGGTAGTGACATGCAGAGGGGAGGAATTTGGGGGTAGGAATTAATATTTGGGGGAGATTTAGTCAGATTTAGGGGGGAGAGATTTAGGGGGAATTTAAGGGAGCTTTAGGGGGAGTGTCTGAGTAGAGGTAGGAGGGACTAGTAGGAGGACAAAATAACAGGTACAAGTGATATATTACAAGCGGAACTGGTGAGTGCAACGGAGAACACAACGGGCAATGTGGAATTTAGACTGTCTGTGCTGTCGCATCTAGCAATAAGAATGTTGTAAAAATAGGTTGCACTGCAACTTTGCTACTTACGACTTCGAGAGTCACCTGGTTCAGGTTTCTCCCCGTGGCTCCAATGACTCAGGGACTCACCCCCGGTTTTCTCTGGCTCCACCAGGCTAACCCCACCCAGATCTCCCGCAAAAAGAAACGACAACTCCTAAAGGAAATTTTTCACCCCGGATTATATAAAGTGGGGCACCTGATTCTGGAATCATCACGGAATTACGAAATGCAATGACTAAAGTACACGGTTCATTAAATGGAGCGACTAGTACTATCCGGCGACGTTTAAACTTTGTGGATGAGGAACAATGGAAGAAGTTCAGTTCCCGTCGACTTCAGTTGGTCGCATCGTTGAGTCTTTACTCTAAAAAAGCCAGTGAGCAAGATGAACAGATTCTACGGTGTGCTGAGACACTGTTACATGAGTTTAACTATCCCGAGGAATCGTTACCAGAGTTCGATAAGTTGGTTCGTTTAGCCATCCAGAGTGCCAGACGGAACAAGAAAAGATCAGAGAAACGACTTGCATCCAAGAAACAGAGAGAAGTCTATGATGAAGAGCAAGACCGCAAGCGTCAGAAAACTGAAGAACATGAGCATGATGGAACCAAGTTCTTAAGTTCTGTTTTTGACTACGATAGAAAGAGTGATTCTTCAGGTGGTACCGCTTCGACTTCTCCAGATACATTACAACAAACAAATATTGTTCGGAAAGATGACTCCAGACTGGCTATCGATTCACTGGTTGCGCCAGTGATTCACGATCAAGATCGCTTGCCATCTATAAGGAAGTTGAATCTGAACCCTGAATTCGGCAAGACCTCGTCGGTCATTCTCAGTTATATCAAGAGATCCAAGACTTGTTTTGAGATCTCCGGTGCTTCCGATACGTCACATTTATCTAGAGGCCATGAGCAGTTGGAAGATCTCGGCTCAAGTTGCATTTCTGCGGCTGTGCTCTACTCCCTGCAGAGATGGTTTGATCATCTCATTTTGGACTCTTCTGCATACATCAAGATGAGATTAAAGAGTGATCAGACGTTGTCATTGATTGTCAAAAACTTGGATCCCAGCTCCATAGAGGTGTCCAGACTCAGTGACTACGTCGCATCTCAACTATTTAAAAAACTTATTGGAGGTTGTGTCAAAGATTTTGGATTCGACAGTGTTCTACTTCCTCTGGCTGATCTTTTCAAAGGTATAATCTCTAACGATTATCCACTGCTATCTAGAGAGACCAAACTACAACGCCATCAAGTTGTCTCCTCGGTGCCACCACCTCTACAAGTCGGGGTCATGCCTTCTCCGGCTAATGTGGTGCCATTCATGCCATCCACCCTCCCACCTCAACCACCTCAACCAGTGGTTCTGCCACCTATTTTACCTCCAATCAGTCGGGATATTATGACCGTTGTTCTTAGATACGGATCAAGAGATCTCCGATTTGCATACTCATCGAGAAACAACGCTCCTCCCACTCTACTAGAGTTGATCACTAACGGTCGAACCGGTTTCGGGATCGTGAGTAAAGATCGCCAGTTGGTGATCAAAAATAATGGCAGGCAGGTCTGCAACGATGTGGAACTTAATAAGATATTCAGGGAGTCTAGGGATAAAGTAGAGTTAGAGTTAGTTCCACTAGAGAAACGGTACCTCAGTTTAGAGCCTGAGGAGAGGCATGCTACAGGGTTTCAAAAACTGTTATGATGATAATGACTATTTAATAATGCATAATTTTGAATTGAAAACTTTATAAAATTGTCGGTCCATATTCACTCTGTTTGGACCGGCATCTTTGATGTATCTGTCTCTGTCTCCGACTGATCATCATTTTTGGTTGGAGTCACTTCTTTCTCATCCGTTGTCTCCTCGAGCTTCTTAGCTTTGGCTCTTTTTTTCACTTCATGACTTTTCATGATCTCTTGAGGTGATTTATCGTATCTAACAATCAACTCTCTGCCTTCAAAAGTAGCACCGTTGAATTTCTTGATTGTTTCTACAGAGTCTTCTGCAGAGTCTGTGAATCCTAGTGCAAACCCTTTGAAATTCCCATTCATTTGACGTTGCATTACCAAGCTCTGAAGCTTACTCTCGTTGGTTTCGAAGAACTGCCAGAGATTGTCAAACGTTGCATTAAACGGTATATTACCGATGAACAGTCTTCTTGGATCGACATGAAGCTGATCGTTGAACACTATCAGTTGTTCTGTGGTCAGTGTCGAGTCGTCGATCAAATCTTCCATTAATGACTCGTCGTAATTAAAGTTTGAATCTGCAACCTGTTGAACGGGTCTAGTTGCAGCTGCTGCCACCATCTGTTGGGGAATTAAATGAGCTGTTGGTGGTTGTGGGGCATAATAGTAGTATGGCATCGGCATGTACATCATTGAATAACCGTCCTAGATGTAAGGAACCGGTTGTTGGTGGACACATTGCAAAGTTTGACCTTGAAAAATATATCCATTCAAACCTGCAACCAGTTGATGAGCGTCCTGATGATCTGGGACGTTAACTATACACCAGCAGTCGTTCCCACCGGCACCACTGTTCTTATTTAGTTGAATAGTACCTTTAGGATCCCGTCCTATTGTCTGGATAAGCAACTGCCTAACAGTATATTCGGTCGTCGTACGTCCAGGTAGATTAAATATGGTCACTTGAGCGGATGATCCGACCGGCCTCGGTGGATACCCACCACTAGACGTTGCATAGGGTCGATGTGATCTTCTTCTACCTCTATTAGTTCCGGCAGATCTATCCATTCCCTTCAGTTTCCACGAAAACTTCTTCTTCTTCTATCGATTATATTCTATAACTAAACTGACGCAACTTCGCTGCCAAGCCTAGGACCGGCCTCGACTTGAGTCGAATTTTTCACCGTTTTTGGCAGTGCTTATCTAAGAGATAAGGAAGTGCGGAGGGGGGAGGTGCAGTACAGGTGGGGATGGACCACCGGGGATGGAAACTACGGGGGGAAAACTAGCACACCACCTTAGATGCACACTACTGTGTATTTAGCCAATCATGCATGTCCAACGGATAATTACAATGAGTACAATATAATAGGTCGTGTATATTTATTTTACAGAGCCGTCACCTTGCAGATCCAGCTAAGCAGGATTTACCTCAGCCGCGTATGATGCGGATAGATCGACCACAAAGCTTTAGACAAGCTCAGGCAAGCTCAAGCAAGTTCATGTAAGAACATGCAAACTGCAATCTTTTAGTTGGTTCTTTCTCTGGCAAATGGATGGAACCGTTGACGGTTTCTATGGCGTCCATGAACTGGAGCTTTCTTGGCCTGTTGTTCCTTAGCCTGTTGCTTCTTCTCTTGTTTTTTCTCCTCTTCAGTTTTGTATCCAAGTTCGTGTGCCAGTGCAGATCCTCCAACAACACCAAACTTATTCACACGGTTCAGCACAGCTTTCAACTGTTTAACGTCTTTCTCGAGCTTAAACCGTTCAGCTCTGGCAATCTTCAATGCAAGCAACTTGAGAGCAGCATCTTTCAATTGTTCCGGAGTGAACACTGGTTCAGCAACCTCTTCGACAACAGTCTCGGTTGGTTTGGCCTCGGTAGGTGCAGTTTCCTCTGTGGCTTTCTCTGTGGTCTGAGCAACCTCGACAGGGGCAGCAACTTCGGCAGCTGGTGCAGCAGCAACTGGTGCCGTTTCTGACTCAGTCTTTGTAGCAGTCTCTGTCTTTGGCTCCTCTTCCTTCTCAGCATCCTCGTCCAATTCAGCGTCAATCTTGTCAGACTCTTCCAATCTGGCAATCAAGTCAGCCTTGACTCCATTGACCGGCAATCCACGTGTCTTGAGAATCTCTTTGAGTTGTGGAACTGTGTGCGAACTGTATGCAACCATTCTTGTCTTCGGTCTATATATGCTTCTTTCAATCAAGTACGTCTGCTAGAAACAACAACTCGTGCTTAGTTGGCCAAGTTTTTCAAATATTAAATTCGCGTGAGTTACTTCCAATGAAAAAAAAAAATTCTTGATCAGATTCGTATCACATCGTTCTTCTCTCGTTATGTCCGAAGTTACACTTGAACCTGTGAAGACA
Organism: Xiuguozyma insectalens; assembly: GCA_030574155.1. Taxonomy (NCBI): domain Eukaryota; kingdom Fungi; phylum Ascomycota; class Pichiomycetes; order Pichiales; family Pichiaceae; genus Xiuguozyma; species Xiuguozyma insectalens. The sequence goes on along the minus strand of JAJMEL010000032.1, from coordinate 39,358 downwards.
TTGTATTGTGGGGTGTGCACCTTACCAGTTGAGTACTGTGAGTTTGGTAAACAGTTGAAGAAGTGCAAAAAATGGCTTGCTGAGAAGGATCCGGCAGAATATACCAAATTGTACGAATCTAACGAACCTGTTAAGTCGTCATTATCGGAGGAAAGAGAGGCCAAGATCAATGAATCGCTTGCTAAGATGCAGTTAAAAGAGGAAAGAAAGGAGGAACGTCAATTGGAGTCGTTAAAGCAACAGAAGATCTTGATCAAGCGGATCCCTAGAACTAAGCGTAAGAACATTATAGCCATCTCGAACTTGGACCAGTTCGACTTTGATATGAAGAAGTTGGCCAAACAGTTTGCATCGAGATTTGCCACTGGTTCATCCGTCTCAAAGAATGTCGAAAAACAGGATGAGATTGTCGTTCAAGGTGATGTCGGTGAAGAAGTTCAAGTTATCTTGGAAGATATGCTTAAGAAGAAGAATCTGGATGACGTCAAGGTGGAGATTGTCAACGAGAAGAGGGGATATGCCAAGAAACGGTAGTGTGTAATCTGTTAATATAGGTATGGTAATAGTGTGTAGCACTATAACTGTAGTGTACTGTAGTGTACTGTAGTGTACTACCTGAGGGTGCACGAGCTAGGTAATTTTCACCGCTCCCACTCCCTAAAAATCTCCCCCGGTACTCATCACTTTCTTCTTCTTGGCAATGTCGTTCTATGACGTTCTTGCCCGAGGAGACGATACTATTGTTGACATAGAGGGCCACCCTTCGCCGATCCGGAACTTCATATCGCATCTGACGTGCGGTTTGGTCGTCGGTGGTTCCAAACTGATCCTTGGATCTTTATATAAAGTTCAAGTGAATGGACTAGATAACGTTGAAACGGCATTGAAAGATGCAAGAGACCAAGACCGTGGCTTGTTGACCATTATGAACCATATGTCTACATGTGATGATCCATTCATGTGGGCATGCTTACCCTGGAGGTTCTATAAGGATCTAGATGATATCAGATGGGGGTTAGCTGCATCTAATGTCTGTTTCACCAATTCAATCACTAAATGGTTCTTTGCATTGGGTAAGATCTTCCCTGCAGATCGGTTCGGTAGAGGACCCTATCAGCCTAGTCTGGACGCCTTTGTTCGTGTCTTGTCGCCAGATGATACTCTTGACGCCGATCATATCTACCATCCAGAGCAAACGCCTCTGCAAAATCTCGTACCTAAGAGTATGCCACCTAGACATGATTTCCTCAACGAACGATACATTTCTCCCATCCTGCGTGAAAAGACCTCGTGGGTTCACATCTTCCCTGAAGGTTTCGTCTGCCAACTCCATTCGCCGTTCAATAATTCAATGAGATTCTTCCATTGGGGAGTGGCAAGGCTTATCTTAGAACCAACGGTAGCCCCCATAGTGGTTCCGATCTTTTCCGACGGCTTCGAGCAAATCAAGCCAGAGAAAATCGAGGAGAAAATGTTGGATGCCTTTGAGTTTCACAACCATCGGTCACAAGTGACTGTCAACTTCGGTAAACAGTTGGACCCTGTTGTGATTGAAGGATTCCGTGAAGAATGGAGACAGCTCTGCAAGAAATATGAAGATCAACTTAATCCGGCCAAAATATCTGAAAAACTGATGTTTGGAGATGAAGCCAAACAGCTTCGTTCAAAAGTTGCCGCATATTTGAGAGAGCAGACATCTCTATTGAGAGAACGGAAGTTTGGTCCCGAAGATCCTCGTTTTAAAGACGTTCAATGGTGGGAAAAGTATACTTCCTCTGAAGGTAAATCTTCTCCGGATGTGAAATTCTTTGGCCTCAATTGGGCGAACAAAAAATACCAGAAACACGTCAAGTTCTACAACGAACACGGTGAGTTTGTTGGCGAAAATACGGACGAGACTTCTGAATCCACTGGGTCCACACGTTCTTCCTCCAATTAATTCTATTCCTCTCCTGTCATATAATTCTAACTTAAACTCCGTCCTGAAATCCTTGATTTCCTTCCCCCTCATAAACCCTCATGCCAATTGAAAAATTTCTTAACTCATCATGTACCGCAGGATCTTCTGTCGAAGGTTGCTGGGTTCGACCAGTTTATTCAGGCCGGCCGGGCTGGCATGCCCTCTGCCTGTATGCAGATCATCATATGTGATCAGTGGCCAAGTTTGGTGTCCAAATACCCTTCCAAACACTGGTTGTCGCTATGCATCGACTGATATACAGACTGACGAGAAGTTATCGAAGCTTTGGTTCGACCTCCAGATGCTATACAAGGACAGCAAGATGAACCCCAAGACAAAGGCAACAAGACTTAAGGACCTACTGATGCAACTGATTGACGAAGAACCGAATGGACAGTTCTCAAAAGACCAACTGCCACTCGTTAACAAGGTTATCAACTTCATCGATCAAGGACAGTCTCCTACACAGTACTTCACAAACGATGAGATGATAGCTGTGCTTCGAAGTGTACTTCCGGCAATGACGCTTGATGACGTTCATTATATGGACTTTTTCCCAAGGTTTTACACGGCCTTGAGAGATACCAAACAGTACGGTGAGAATAAGCATATGAGAATGGAGTTATTTGAGGTGTTTTTAAACTATGCATTGCTCAGCAACAATAGAAACAGTCTCGTTGGTATATTGGATGCATTCATCGATGAAGAACGTTCTATGCATAACGATGATGTTAAAGAAGAGGTCATTAACATTGTCTTGGAGGCCTTCCATACGGTTCCTCCTGATATGGCAACCGTCGTTCATCTCGGTGAGATCTGTCAGAACGAGGATCAAGTCACCCCTATTTTGGCAGACTTCTTTAGGGCTGCAGATCTTGCACTTGTCGAAGACTATGATAATAATGACGTATCCTCCGAACTCTTGCGACTATTGGACGTGCTCGAAACAAAGTTGAAGAATCCATTCCAAGAATATATCAATCTACTCTACTTTGCTACCAAGAATTCTCTTGATGACTGCTGTCTAACCATTATGGAGAAAGTTTCTGATGTCACCGACGAGTTTGAAAACATTCCTACATTGCAAGGTGATGAAACTATGGCTTTGGTGTCTGCTGCGCTTAAGCTCGGTAATTATCAAGGCGCTGCCACCAAGTTAGTTCAACGGTTACAACAACCTTCTGACCTCGGGGAATGGACCGCATATCTTCAATATCATGTCTATTCAAGTGATGATCCGTTTGAAATATTGAAAGAGGTCAATGAATCGACCGACGGATCATTCACCGATATTGATGCATTCAACATCATCTTACAGACACTCTGTTGGGCGCATAAGACTCCTGAAGCCATCAACGAGTTCACTGAAAATTTTGAAAATGAGTATGGACTCAATAGAGATGCTTTTTCGTACGCAACGTTGATTGACTACTATCTAGCAGCCGGAGACGTTCGCAAGGCGGACCAAGTGTTTGAAGATTCTCTTGGTGACTCGGTGAATTGGGAAGATGACTATGCCGGTGCCTATATGCCAACTCTTTTCAAACTTTTGACCAACTATTTCAAGACTGAGGATATCGATCTCTATTACTGTGCACAACTTTACAAGAAGATCAAAGTGTTTGAATATCAGATCGATAGAGACGCCTTGCATGCCATGGTGGGTCGGTTCTTGAAAGGTGATTTTGTCGGTGATGCTATGGAAGTGTTTGAAAGAGAAGCTCCAGAGGGTAAGCATTCTGTTCGTGACTACCTGTCGATATTTGAACTTTACTACAAGTATGCAGTGACTAGCTGCGAAAATTTAGAGAGTAACTGGTTACTCTACCAATTCCTCGTTAAGCATTTCGATATTCCTTACGAATTCTACCCAGGATTCCTCAAATACTGGATCGATGTTGGCTACCCTGACAAAGCGTTGCGTATATTTGCCGATATGAAACAACTTTGCAAAGATAATGCCCTGCCACCACCGGGTGAAGACATCTACATCTACCTATTACAATCATTCTCTGATTCTCAGTATGAAGATGGAATATTCAAGCTTCAATTGGCTGTCAAGATGGATCTATCGCTTGATCTAGATGTTAAACTGTTGAATGCATTGATGGAAGGATTTTGTTCTTTAGAAGATGCGTTCAAGGTTAGAGATGTTTTCAACGAGGCACAAGCTTTACCCGCCAGTTATGGACTTAACAATGAGAGTTGTTACTGGGCATTAAAGTCTCTCAAGTATGCATCGTTGGGCGAAGTCAATACGTTCTATTACTCGCTTTCCCAATATGATGTTCTGCCTGATTCGAACCTTTTCGGTGAATATCTCATTGCAAATTGTTACTATGAACAGTACGGAACTGCATATGACAAACTGATAGAGTCATATGAAAGTGGTGACAATCTGATCGATAGAAACGTCTTGAAGAATGTCTACAACTTCTGTCTTCATGATAAAGTTCGTCAAAGGATAGAAACTTTTGCCTCCAAGAACTATCCACAGATATGGACGGAGCTCCAATCGAGTGGTGAGCTTACAGATGGTAAAGAGCAGCCTTCATTACTGGAAAGTCCTTATAAGAAGATCCAACTGAAGCTTCCACAAGTGTTGCTGCCTAAGAACCTGTGATACAAGGGGGAAAAAATGATCATATAAACTTACATGTATATACCGTTAACCTTTTCTGCAAACCGTAAACTGTTGAGAGTCTCATTAACTTGTTCCGGTGAGATGTTAACAAACATCAGAGTCTTGGAATCGCCTCCAAGAGACCTCTGTAGTAGATGTGTAAGTTTGGAGTTTCTGTATGGGATATGCTGTTGGTTGGTTTTAAGTGAACTCACGACATCACCTAATGCGCTGAGCGACTTGTTAATATGCCGGGTCTCTTCGAACCTGGACCCGGTTTGATTGGTGGCTCTTTCAGATCCAGCAAGGTCCACCAAGTTCAAAGTGCTTTCAAAATTAGGTCCATGGATGGTAATCATGAAGATTGAATGTGATCTCGATGATTTCTCGTTAGCATCAGTAGCGGCAGTAGTTCTGTTATTGTTGGCACGTTCTAACACTGTTTCAAAGTTATCTTCCGTGAGGGTAACAACTTCAACATTTTCCACGCGGCCTTGAACAATGGATCCTTCGTTATAACTCAATAAGTCGTATATTTTGTTGCCATAGATCTCAACGAATTGACCTTCAATTGTATAATTTGATCCACGATCATGCATGCTTTGGAAGACTTGTTTCAATGAACTTGGTATCATTCCATCATTGCCAGACATGGTATAAGTCTTACCGGAACCTGTCTGTCCGTAGGCAAAGATACAGACATTATAACCATCCAGAGCGCTTTGAACCAATTGACTGATCTCCTGAAAGATTTCAGAGTTCCTGCTATCGGGACCAAACACTTGATCAAAATGAAAGGTATGTTTGCCCAATTGTATTTCCTCATTGTTCCTAACCTCTAATTTGGAAGAAGATCTGCATGGTTTGACCCGGCAAAACACTCTGATGTTCCCCTTCAATGTCTGCCATTCCTCGTGAAGTTTCCGACGTAAAACTTCTTCATTCTTGGCATCAATCTGGTACTGTATAGTTTCATTTTTTAACCGTTCTATCTCAGAATCTATTTGACACTTTCTGTCCTTTTCTGATTGTAATTCCTGTTCCAACTTCTCAATCTCAACTCTGACAACAGATGTCTCTTGATCGAACTGAGCGGCCCTTGTCTTCAAATCCTGGCACTCTTTCTCTGCGGAGACATTACCTTTTTTTGTACTAACCAATGCAATCTTCAACTGATCCAGTTTCCCATTCAAACGTTTTATGTCACTTTCCAGTTCCTTCCCCTCGCATTCGGCCTCCCGAATACGTTTAAGAAGTTCTAAGTGTGCATTCTCACATTCTAATTCAAACTTCTTCTCTTCCATACTACACCGTTCATCGTGCTGAGACTTCAATTGTAGTATCTGCTGGTTCAAATCGTTTTTTTGTTCTTTCAACAACTTCTCTTCCTTCTCAAACTTTTCCTTCTGTCCATTCAATGCTTCTTCAGCCTTCTTGTTGAACTCCTCACTCATCTTCTTCACCTCGTTATCAAATTTCATCCTTTCATCCTCCTTAATCTGTTCAAACAGTTTTTTCAAGGCACCTAATTGCTCCTGCCTCGACCTGGAAACACCTCTCAGTTGCTCCTCAGCAACATCCAGTTGTTTCTGTGCATCTTTCTGCTCAGCCTGTGCAGTTTCAAGCAGTTGTTGTGCCTCCGATAGCTCTGTTCTAACTTTCCATACTTCCTCCTGCAATGCCTTCAATACAAGCTTTCCTTCGCCTCTGTTTTCAGCACCCGCTATCTTTCGACGCTTACTATCCTTCCATTCTGCCCGATTGGTGATATTACCTAACGGCATTAAAATATGTCTCGTCTTGCAAAAGAGTAAGTGATTGAAATCTTGTTTACTTTGAGATTTCAACTCTGTGTGCCGTATTAAGGAATTTTTCAGGGATTCACAGCAGGGTGGATAAGTATATTGGTATCACTGTGATGAATCCTTCTGTTTTGCCTTTGTCTGGATCACTTGTGTACTGTATATATATATATGTCTTTTGATTGTTATCTTTGTTTATTTAGTGTAGATTTACAAATGCATGACAACGACAACATACTCTTACCATAGTTCTCGACATTAATTATCTAATGAGGTAAATACAGTGAATATCATAATAATCGAACCAATCTAGACAGTTTCAAGGTATTCACTATAGAAACATCAAAAAACAGTCACATAATTCATGTATGGAAACAAACACTTTTAAATAAAACACAATAACATCAAGCTATCCAGCTCAAAGACATCATTAGGCCTGTTCAAGTACAGGTTCTCAAAATTCTGCCATCTACTAGAATGACAATAACAAAAAACTTTCAAGAAACTCCGATATGGTGTAACGGATATCACATCGCTCTTTCACAGCGGGAACCCGGGTTCGACTCCCGGTATCGGAATAAATTTCCAATTAATTTTTTTTTTGCATTTTTTCGTTTTACTTGCATTCACTCTTGTATTTCTTTTTCGGACTAGATTTTTTTTTTTTTCGGGCGGGATTTAGTTTAGCAAGCAAGCAAAGTCGCACATGTTGGAATTTGGGTTTAGCTCCAGTGTTGACGTGTACAACCCTGCGTCATTAAACTTCTCTCACTAACCCCACCACATGGATGAATTCAAGATTCCATTGAATTAGGAAATCAAGCAGACGGTGTTTGAAAAGCCTTTGCTAAACTTCAACCTGGTCTGCATTGCCCTATGTTACTCATGAACGGCTGAAAATTGTTACTTTTGCTTTGGTTGTAGACAAACAACATGCTTTCACATTTGATTAACAAGTTCTACAAACTTCCAACTTAAACTGGACTCAAATTAACATAAAATGTTAAACGAAAGGGCTTTGCAATTTAACATATAATAGATTACCATTTCCTAATTAAGAACGGATTCCCGAGATTCTATGCGCAATTTTTCAATACAAACGCATTCAAGAAGTTCGACTATCCCCAACAAACAACATATTGTTTCATTGTTGCATCTAATATTCGGTTGCAGCTCTTTCCCATTTTTGCTACACATTGATTCAAGGATTTCTTTTTTTTTGCGCATTCTGCATTACCACTTTAGTCACCTACAATTGAATAGGAGAATCAATTTATCTGGAGAATTCACTTTATGTTCGAACTGTTATCTGTTCCAAATACGTACCACATTACGATGCTTGGTAGAATATTTACAACATTCATCTAGACAACACCGAGATCTGCATCGGATTATCTGCAGAAATTTCCGAGAGCAATAAATTAACTTCTTCGCCGTACATATATAACTCTAGCCGTATATAAATGTGTCAAATTTGTCCAGGATAACTCATTAACTAAAAGTTTCTATATTGCTCTTTCCATGATGATTAACCAAGAAAGACTTCCGTCAATTAGAGAGATATTCCATGATATTCCCGAACAACAACTATCACAACCGAATCAGAGACTCAGCTATGCACCACCTCCATTCCCACAGATGGTTCCAATGCAACAGAACTATTCCTCCCCGCCTCAGGTCACCACACCCATTACTCCGACTTATTCCTATTTCCCCAACGTTTCTTCAGAAAGGTCTTCTATAACTTGCAACACATCGATGGGGTCGATCTCATCCTCCAACGGATCAGGTGTGATGCCTTATCCACCTTCACCTACATACGTGCCTCAACATTATAAACCATTCCCAGATACAGCAACTAACTATAGCTTCTATACAAACAGGTATAATGGAATCATGATGTCTCCTGATACTCAGCTTCCATCACAGAGACGTCACTCTCTACCACTAACACCTGCTGCTCCTTATCAGAATCATGTGCCAGTGAAGCGGGAGATGAGGATAAGCAATACTGAGCCAAAGAGAAGAAGAATTAATCACGTCCATTCAAAATCTGATACACTTGTCACGCCTATTAGTGACCATATAAAGCACAGTCTAGATGGAAGACTATCTGAAGAGTTTATGAGCTTGGCACCAGGTGAGACAATCACATGTAAAGTGGAGCCTCCGAAATTAGACACTGGTGGCAATTTTAATTTTGAACCTCATGGTGTATTGCAACAACATCTTAGTATCAAACCGAAGACTAGATGTATGCAATGTGGATCTCAATCGACTCCTGAATGGCGTAAGGGCCCAGAAAACGCAAGGGTTTTATGCAATGCTTGTGGATTGTTCCACAACAAACTGGTTAGGAAAGTTGGCTCTGCCAAAGCAGCAGAGTTCATGCTGAAGAAGAGGAAAAGTGGTAAACCTAACGATCGTGTCGTTAAAACCTAATTATCTCCAACTCTAGTGATGACGCTTCGAAATGTGTCCATCTCTTCCTCCATGACGACGACCACGACGACCACTCTTCCTTTCAGTCTGAATCTGTTCATAGGTTCTCTTGAACCATTTGTTTGCCTTTTCGTCATTCAAAAGCTCATCAACAAAGCCCTTACCTTGTTGCTTTTTAGTAAGTCTGTTATAATAATCGGTTGGTCCTCCAACTATAGTACCCATTTCAAACCTTTCCGGTATAGTCCACTTATCCTTTTTGTAGAACCTCTTTGGATCAAGGTACTGTCTATTCTTGATAATCATCAGTTCTCTCTTAACATCTTCTGTGAGTTCCACTTTAGGCATAGAGAACCATTTATCAGACGCTTGCTTACGTCTCGTCGTCCTATCAACCGGTTTTGATTGCCCTAGGACAGTCTCAACTGGGTCATCGATCTTTCTTATATCGTCTGTCTTACCACGTTTTCCTATTAATTCAACCTCCTCGATCTCAGGAACCGAGTTCACCTGCTTCGTTAAGTCTTCAACAGTCTCCTTCTTCTTACTAGACTCCTTATCCTTGCTAACTTTCTTTAATTTTACAAATATCTCGTCAAAATCCATCTTGATAAAAGAAGAAAGTTATGTATAGAAGATTAAAAAAATTTATACAGGTTTAGCCCGTAGGATATATATATATAATGTGTTTGCGCAGAGTGGGCCATGAAAGAAGCAATAAAAGTAGTAAGAAGTTCAAGGGTAGCGCTGAGTAATTGCAATGAGCTTATCAATAGAGGCAAGATGTTTGCCACCGTTTGTCTTGGAGATCATATCCAAGTATTGACGGATCTTATAGATAAGTAAAGTCCGACGGTTAACATCAACCAACTCCACCATTTTCTGAACAACGTAGTTAGCAAACTGATCTTTCATCATCAAGTAAAGTGCCGAGGTTTCATCCAACGGAGTCTCTCTGTCGGAATTCCCCTTCAATAGTGCCTCATACACTTTTTCTCTATTGGTAGAGTTCTGATGAACAATACATTTCTCAACAGCGTTTGAGGCAAACTTATGCTTCGATAAGTCAACAAGGTTTTCCACCACGATCTGCAAGATCAAATCCTGGTACTCATCGGATCCATGTTCAATGATATGTTGGATCACATAGTTACCAAATTGATCTTGCACAAGGTAATAGACATATCCTTTCAATTCTCCCAAGATATACTCGCTATCCTTATCGTCAGAATACTCGAGCAATCTTTGAATGACACGACAACCATAAGGATGGGTGGACAAGTGATAGATTTGGTTCTTTAAAGACTCCAATATAAACGGAGTCTCTGCAGATGGTATACATTCAATGACTTTCTGAATGACATGGTTACCATTCTGATCTTTCACCAGTCCTAAAATGTTTGGTTTCAATTCTTCCACGATAACTAGCTGATCCTCCAACGGGATGCTCTCCAAACATTTCTGAACCACACGGCAACCATACATTTGCAATGAAAGGAAGTTGAAATTGCCACGCATCGATTCAAACAAGATATGACGTTGAGTATCGTTACCATGCTCAAAATATTTTTGAATCACATAATTACCGAAAACGTCAGTCATAAGATCGATGGCATAGTTGCGGATCTCATTGAAGATAACCTCTTTATCCTCATCAGAAGACGTGACAAGTTGCTGCTGAATGAATCTGGAACCATGTTGATCTTTAGAGAACTCATATCCATGTCCAAATATATCGCGAAGTGTATATTGACGACCAGATTTGTCGTTACGGAATTCTTCCAACAGAGGTGACCGCACAATATGCTTCTTTGACTTTGGAGTACGAGATCCACGCTTGTTATTCACTTTAGGGGAAGAACCGTTGGCAGAAGATGAGACAGGTGCAACAGGGATCGTGTCCTTGTTAAGATCTATTGAAGCAGATGGTGGTGTAACATTAACAGTGGGAGGAATGTTAGCAGGGACGACGGCAGGTGCAGAAGGAGATGTTTGATACATGTAAGGTTGAGCCATGTACGGAGACATCGGAGGTGCTCTTTGGGAAGGAGTTGCAACGCCAGGACCAGCACTAGTTTGGTGTGGTTGCCTAGCTGCAGCAGCATTTGGATCAAATATTGGAGTAAATCCGGGAACCATAAACGATGTTGGAGCTATACCTGGTCCGGCCATTGCAGGTGGGAACCCACCAGGCTGTGGAGCTTGTGGGAAGAAAGCCTGTGCAGAAGCCGGGTTCCAAATAGCACGAGGAGCATGAGAGTCCTCAGAACCTTCGGAACCTTGATGATCAGAACTGAAAGAAAGATGACGAGAACCAGATGGAGAACTGGTCTGTGTTGTCGACATATAGTTGTCTAACTTACTAGAGAACGATCTATGAGGTTCGTGGAACCCAGATGGACCGTCAGCGTTGTTGAACATCGACGACCGACGTGAAGTCTCTGCCAACGACAGTTTGCTCAAGTTTCTCTCCAAATCTCTAGTTTTTTCAGTGACAGAGGCAAACTTCTCCATGAAACTGGATGAACCGGTACCACCTGTAGAAGTGAGCTTAGATACACTAACACCCCCTGCCACAGAGGCCGGACCAAACATATTGGAAGCAGCCAATCTGGTTTGACTATAACCTGCAGTAGATTGTTGGTGTGGTGTATGGGTAGCAACAGCTGGTGCACTAATGGCAGATAGGGCATCTTTCAGATTAGGATTAAAGATATCAGAACCAGAATCAGATATCACAGCTTCATCTAAGTTCATGATATTCGAATGCAACCCGTTCATACCGAGAGAGGCGTTGGGTTTGCTAAAGATGTTGGAATTAGCAGTCAATGAAGAGATAATGGATGCAACATCGTTATCACTACCATGCCTTGACTGATGGTTAGGTGACTGTGGTAACTCACTGAATCCAGCAAATCCACCAACAGAACCTGCCGCATCACTCCATCTGCTTCTTGATCCGTCAATATTTCCGGTATTACCATTTAACCCATTGGAATTGGCCTTCACAGAGGTGGCGGCCGTAGTATCCCAAGGGCTGCTCCTTGAAACTGAATCAAATTCGTCCAATGACATGATAGACCTCTCTTATCGCTATAGGTCTGTTCGTATATACAAGTAGTTGATGCAAGAGAGGTCTCGAGATGCCTTATTACGGGTTGTATCTCTAAAGAAGGAAGTGTGGTTTATCAAAGATAAATCTGCGGAGAGTGGGCAACGGGGCCCGGCATTTAAGGAGGAGGAGGGCCACAGGTGGGATAAAAATTTATGAGGGCTTATTTTTAAAAAAAATAATTCAAGTCCTTCCAATCTCTCCCTCTTAAGCTGCACTCCTTTTCTGCAAGATGCCGGTCAACACTGCTCTAGAGGCAGCCAAGTCGGGGAATTCGACTCTACTGGCACAGATATTACAGAAGATACTGACCAAAGATCTCCGAAACATAGAAAAACTAGGGATAAAGAAACCATTGGATGACTCTCCTACCTCTCCAATGTCTAATAGATCCATCCCACTGTCGAGTTCATTACCGTTTGACAGTAAAGTGACGAAAAACTCACCAATATTGCAATTGAACCAGAACAATGCATTCATGAATGCCATGGATTTCACACGGATCATTCCGAAGGAGTACCGGAAACAACTACAGATCCAACAGGTTATCAAGGCCAGATTCACCCCCAATTTGAAGTCAACAGGAACGTATTATTTAATCTTCCAAAACTTTGACGATGCTGCCAAGTATTGGAACCTGGCTAACAAAGGGGACGTCAGGCTCAACAATAACTATACGAGTTTTGATTTTGTTGCCGATTTTGCCAGTTGTCTCAGAAAGATATACACTCCGTTCTTGCCAGACCTTCGAGGATTACCTGAACTGATCCAATTTGCAAGAGGTAAATCTTCAGATGATGAAGAAGTGGTGAACGAGCTATTGAGAAGACGGATGCAAGCCGCCAAGAACCAACCTTCTACCGTTTTACAAACATTAAACGAGAGTTTACTCCTGGATAAGTATACGAACGAGGAGATTCAACTGGGTAAGAAACGGTCCACCAAGTTTATCGATCGATCCAATTTCGTCATCCTGCGCAATATACCAGAGAGTATAGCTGAGGATACCATTAGAGAGTTCTTTTGGGATTTGAAATGGTACGAAGTGGAAGAGTTGAATTTAAGGAAGATCTTTGTGGACCCGATCACTCATTTGGTTACCTATGTTCTGGTCTTCGATACAACCAAAGACGCAAAGAGATGTGTCAAAAAATGCAACAACAAGCACCTTTTCTACAACGAGTCGTTGCCAACTGTGGACGCCGAACTACTTGATGATCGGATCTAATCCATCATTAAAAAATTCAATCGGCAACTGTATATATATTTTACCTAAGTCAAGATACGCATCGATAACTTTTCACCCCGGCTTACATCACTTCTTTCTTTTCTATGCCTCATGTATATCGGATATCTTCAGGGATAATACCGGCCGACCGTGCGATACCGCGAGATTTACCTACACAGACAACGTTGCTGATTGCAAACATAAGGAGGTTCCTGACTTCGAACCCTGGTAGCCTCTTAGACGCTATCTCTATATACGTATTCAATCAAGCTATGGCTCACTACGTTTTAGACAGATTGAAGGAGGAAGGGTTGATCCAGTTGATACCACAGTGCCATGTTGTTGGTTGGAGAAACGGTATACTTGTAAGTGCTGATGTTTCTGCGGTGTTCCCGAGACTTGGGAGCCCGAGACTGTGAGTGTGATAACATAGACGACAGACGACAAACTACGATAGATGATAGATATATAATATAATCTTGGGGTTACGGGTAGCGTTATTATTATGTACATAGATAGATTGCATCGCAACGCTAATCAGAATCACTAAAGCTTCTCCAACCTTCTCTAACCAACTCCTTGCCCAGCCTCCTGGACTCAGGATTGGTTTCTTCCACTATCACATACTTCTCCCAAATTCCTCCACGTTTCCATAAAATGATAACAGAATCGTTGTCGGACCACCCAAGGACTCCAACATCGATCGTGCTGCTCTCATGACGATCAACGTCTTTCGACACAAACGACCAGGTTGATTTGAAATAGTTCGGCATCAAGGGGACCTTGGATAGAATATGTGATTTGTTATCCTTGAGACAGGCCAGATCGTAGATATGTAGCGTATTCTTATCGCTCAGAATAGCCAACCTTGTATCATCAGGAGAGAATTTAATCGATTCCACTGTGGCCCGATCGATTCCACGTCTAAACTCGTATAGTAAAGCACACGAGGCAGTGTCATGGATCCGAATTAAAGTTCCGGTTTCTGAAGCACTTGCCACCATTGAGCCAGAATTCGATAGACTTATACACCGGATCATTGACTTATGTGCCTTGATGATAGAAACCAAGTTCTTTGTCTCATTCTTTGGACTTATATCAACCAATTGAATCTGTCCCACGACACGACCAGGGAACGCCAATATACTGTTCTGTTCATTGACAGACAAGTCACACACGCCAATTGGATTGTCACATGTCTCATACGAACTGATCAACCGTGGCCGGCTCTCAAATGCATGCACAAGTATAGCATTCTGTAATGTCACCACTATCTTGATCCGTGACAACAATACGTTAAGAACGGGACTATCAAACTCTAAGAATATCGATGACTTCTTCTTCAAATCGTCCCAGATACACACCTTGTTGATAGGAAATCTCGGATGCTTCCCACCGCCAACAAGTGCAACATAGTTTGTTCTATACAGCATTGCTATCAATCCGATGCCGCAATGACCTGATGATGATGCAAAGTTTCGTTTCATTCTTAGATCCATTGGGTCCGTATTATAGACCCTAAATCCATACTCATGACAGATCGAGAAACAAGATTGATCCTGGTTGAATGCCGCATTTAGAAGCTTCGGTTCCTCCTTAGTAGACTCGGATAGTTTCCTTTGTATGTTCATCTCTGGAGGGGGCGCAACGCGGGAGAGTTTTTAGGGGCTTGAAATTCTTAAATAGATACGAGACCAGTCCCTCTGCCTATTTTTCAATCTCTAAGTAGATCTAAATTTCCTCTCTCTTTTATAAAACATGCCTCTTCTTGGTACAGACGGACAAATTCCCCCGCCAGAAGGGGTGTTTCCACTGAATGACGAGGAGAAGGCAGTAAAGGGACGTACAGACACAAACACAAGAATCCTTCCCGATTTCAAAGTCTGGAAACACAATTCTCGTACCAATTCTGTCATGCAAACCCATCTCCAGAAGGGATACTACGAGCCACCCATTGTGGGGAATGAATGCCATTCTGGTCGGCAGAACATGACACAACTTTTGCATCGAACAGATACAGGGTCAGAGACAGGATCGAATAACATCGTGCATGCCAAGCTGGCCAATCTCAGCCAGGTACTTGTTAAGGCATTGAATGAACGTCGAAAGATCAATCAGGTCCATACTAAATCTACTTATAGGCCACCGCCAAGAGTCACATTGAACGAACACAAGAGAGGACTTTGGTTGAAGAACTTGGCAAATCCGCAGATTCCATTGCGGCAATTGGCTAGAGCCATCCCACATGGGTTGCGTAATAAGGCTCTCTTTGAACAGTGCGTGGCTTTGAATGTCCCTACTGATAGAGCCATCTGGCTGATCAAGTGTGTTGCAAGTAACGAACAGTTACAATTGAAAAGAAAGGGAGCTAAAATGAGTACTAAATGGGTCATGGAATGGACAGAACAACTGACGAGTTTCATTGAACAGATATACAATTACTGTTATACTCATCGGTCTCTGCAGTCCGATTGGAAGTCAAGGTTGAACTATACCATCGATCTTGTTACGAACATCTACCTCGAGAAATTGGTCAATCAAGAGGCCTTCTTGGCATGGATTGTCCATTATTTGTCCAAGATCGTCACATCTACGAAGGACAAGTCATTCCTTAGTTTGCGCAACCTTTCATTGCATTACTTGATCTTGAGATTGTTCTGGTTCCGTATCCTCCAAGTCGATTATCTCTCCAAGGAACTCGGTGAGTCACTGTTACAAGTCATGGCCACGTTGAATAGTTTGCCTCAGAAGGCAAGCTATGAAAAATTGCTTGCAAAACTGTCCAACACTTACAAAACATTGGTCAAGTATCTTTTCTACCACAATTCTGATAATTTTGTTCTTCCTCAGAGTTGGAATCATTTAAATGTCCACCTTAAGAAGGCTCTGAACATGTCTATTCCTGCAGTAACTGAGCAATTCAAACTTGTCACTTACAGAAACGAATCCCTTATGATCGATGAATCTGATCGCCTTAGGGACAACTCTTCATTCTGTCATAACAGGCAGTCCCAGGAGGTGAAAAAGCTCGACGAGTTCTCCTCTGTTGGGGTAATACCAAAGGATTCTTCTGAAATCCCCGAGGGAGGTTCCATGAAACGTATCGTTAGCTTCAGTCAAGAACTTTTTGAATCTGACTGGAGACAGCTTCTTAACTTGATGCTACATTGGGCAGCCACCACCGATCGTGAACCGCGCACTGACCACCAACGGATCTGTTTAACTTGTTCGATATTACAAGTGCGTTTGAACCAGATCGCTCAGCAGAGAACTAAACGTGCCAAACAATTAACAATCTCTCTCGAGTCTGAAATTACTGACGATATCTATTCAATGGCCAGCGAATTGGCACTGGAACAATCATCAAGTCTTTGCAACTTTTTGGTGCTTGTCACCAGCTTACATCAAATAGGACTATTTGTGGCATCAACCTACTTACGTCGTCTCATTGCCTCAGGTCTCATCTATTTGCCACAGCCTGATAAATCTTGCAACGTTCATTTATTGGTCTTGCACTGTTTGAATCTCAATGATTCTAATGCGAACAATATCTTGAAACGGCTTTCAGATACAACCAACATGCCTGTCCCAACGGATCAGGAGAATACCATGTTGACTGCATCAAAGGAACGTCTAACATCTTATATCGATTCTCTATTCGACGATTCGGCGATTTCTGATGATCTCTTCTACGATTTGCTCTATAACTGTGGATGGATCGAGCCCGAGGAACCAATGCAGATTGGACGTAAATTGGAACTAGGTACTTGGTTTATGGATACTCTTTCTCAGAAATTTGAGTCTGGAACGACGATGAAACTCACAGCGTCATCGTTAGTGACTCTTTGTAGGCTTTGTGCCGATCATTTCCGCCAGACCCCAAAGCTGTTACAACTCTTATTTGAACAGAGCGATCTAGAACATGTTGATATCTCAGAAGATGCATTAGTATTATTGCTGCAGGCGGCTGCAGCTAATAGTATACTGCTATCAAGTTCTTTAGTGGAAAGTGATACTTTGTATACTTACATTGTTCATTTCTTAAACTCATGGATTTCCACAGACAAGTTTAATGTGAAATGGGCAATACAAATATCAGGAGTTTCACAACTTTCAGAGATGGATATCGTGTCTCGGAGAGGTACATTCTATTGCGAGTTGACTCAATCGGACTTGTCACAGATAGGTGTGATTTCCATGGAACGTCTCAGCAATGCCGCTGAGTACTCACACCATTTCAATATGGGTATGGCACAATACTTTGGTGTTGTGAAAGGCTTCAAACCGGAACTTCGCAAACCATTGTTGAGTATGTTGAATACGTTGAAGAATTGGCATCCAAAGGATTTCAGTACAATGCTTTTGCAATACTTACAGAAGTTTGTGCAACCTACTCTATCTTTAGATTATGAGGTTAATTTCAGGTTGATTTTCAGGCTGTTGGTCGATCATTTGATTTCAGTGACTGAGATACGTCAAATGTATGAACAAACAGAGGACGAATTTGCTAGACGAAGTTTAAAGCGGTTGCAATGGGATCTCTTCTTCAGTCAGGACCTTGAAGTTGATGATCGTGATTTCTTCTTGGTTTCGTTTGAGAGAATCAAGTTTAGGGACATCTCTTCAAGGAAGTACTACCAGATTCTAGCAGAGTACCTTGCCAATGAGACCGTTAACCAACCCACGACAGCGGGGGATCCTATCAGCGAAGTGGTTCCAGTAGATATGATGAATTTGCATGACTTGGCAGACGTTTCAATGTCAGAAGATCATAAACAGGCAGTGGATTACAAGGTCAAACTAACTGCACCTTTGGTGGATTCAATTTGGCATATGATCTCAAATCATATGGACCTTTTCAAAGAACTTTTTTATGATAAGGAAGCAGGATTGGATCACCATGAGTTCAAAAGATTGCTATTTGAAGGAGTCTTGAAGTTGAAACCTAGCGGTAACGATCACGAGGATATACAATTGCTTCTTCAAGGATTGAACTATTTCACTTTACCGATCTGCCAATGGATTTACCAAGATACTGTTTGTGCCGGATTTGCGGAACAGACCGAGCCAGGTGAGATTTCTGGTGCTGCCACGAGGTTTGTCACGGAACTGTTACAGGACATTTCATCGATGGCTCCACAAAAGGATCCATACTTGATAGGTGAGCTTTTTGAATTCATGCCAGACGATGATAAAATCAAGATCTTATCAGCTTGCGAGGACATGTTTTTAGGTTCAGACAGTTTCCCACGGTTTTCGCTGGAGCCGGAAGGTGTGAACCTGACCAGTTACTTGACAAATATCATATTGACATGTTCTAGATTACAAGGCTACGATTACGGTACTGTACCAATGAGTGATGCCTTGATTTTCGCTTTGAACTTATCATTTGAGAAATTGATCTCGTTCTGTCACAAGTTAGAGAAACGGAATAATATCAACGTTAAGGATTTGGAAGACGCGATTCGATTAATCTCGAAACTTGTGCTCATACATAAGAACTTCTTGGTTAAAGTGATCATGAAACGGTCGGTTAATATGCAGAGGGATGTGCTTCTGGTGAATTTGATGAAATTGTTTGGATCGAAAGCGATGGATAAGAATCCAAAGTTGAAGAATCTACTCTACGATATCTTGATTTCGATTAAAGTGTTAATATCTGAAGCGGTTGCACCACAGTTCCAGAGGCAGCAATCGATCTCTACACAGTTCTCACCGCTACCTATCAGGGCATTGCAGACACCATCAGCATTTTCTCCATCAACTGGATCACCAAATCCGATCTCAGCTGCAGCTACCCCACAGGATTCTAGTAAGAACAATTCGTTTATTGGATGGAGAGATATGGGTATTCAACCACCTAATGTCAACAACAAATTGAAGTTTCTTCTGGCAAAGTTTAATATGCAAGATGCGCTTGCAGAGAAGGAGACCAACTATTGGATGGTGGATGAAACTACAGAGCAGGTTTCCAAGTGTCGATTCAAGAACTTTGATATGATCGAGGAGGCAAGTCCAAGAGAATCATTAAACGACACCAGTTTGGGATTACAATTGTTTGGATGTTCTGTGGAACGCAAGAATCCTCCATAAGAAATTAAGTACGACCTAACTAGCAATAGCAACTACATTTAGGTGACCAAAAGGAGTAAAAAGAGGAAAAAAAATTGAAACCTCCTCGGCCCGCGAATGGGTTCGAAAAAAATGGAACTTTTAAATTGAAACGAGGACGTGTTACAGAACGATATTTAGAACAATATTTGATTATGAGTTACACAAATGATGTAATGATAGTAGTATCCAGCCTTACCAATAAAACTCTACTTACATAGCAGCAAGGAGGGTTCCAACAGCGAGGAGACCAGCAAAGAGAGTGGTCATCTTGGCACCAGCACCAGTGAAGTTGACGGTTGGCTCAAGGGAGACACCGGCAGCAGAAGAGGTGGAGGATGCAGCGGAACCGTTAGAGGAAGCGTTGTTGGTAGCGTTGTTAGCAGCGACGTTGATGACACCGACGAGAGAAACAGAAGTAGCCATTTTGATTATAAGTGATGAGTAATTTCTTGTGGAACTAAAAGTTAAGAGAAAAGGAAAGAATTTAGTGTGGGATGAGCCTTCCTTTTATATACTTCACGCGCGTGAGGAGTTGGAAGGAGTTTCGCCCGATTTGGATGTGTTCTAAAAATAAAAAAAAAAACCACTCTTTCTTCGGGCTGTGCATGATGCGTCTAGACCTTCTGTCTTGCTACTGACCTTACCTGTTTTAATTGGATATTGACGGTAGAAACTAGGGAAAAGACAGAATGATAGGTCTATAGTTCTACATCAGTATCGACATTATATCGTTTCAACGGACAAATTTGTACCATTAGATCTAATTCTACGAACTGAAACTCGAAAGTATAGACACGGCGGACGCGATTTTTTTTTTTTTTTGGCTTCTGTGAGACACGCTCTTTTTGTTAGCCCCCTTTGGTACAAAAAGGGGAAACTAATTGGTTCAGAAGGCAAAATCTCCTAATAGGGAATTAAATAAACAACGCTCCTTTAAGATTAAGGAGGGACTAGAACGAGTTTGGGAAAGACGCGATCAGGGGATTAATTTAATTGATTGGGAGTAGTGGGATATGATGAACGAACCCGTTCTTCGAACGCGCAACGTGAATGGCGAGCCACGATGATAATTGTGGATCTGTCCGAATTAGTCTAAATTAAATAGCTTAGATAGGAGATCGAATAAGGAATTGGTCTAGATTCTTGCAGTCTTGGTTTCGATACCTACCTTGGACCCTACTAGGTAATTTCTGGGGTGATTCATAGCCGTTCGATGTTCCAGATGTGAATGTTATCTTGCACTCGCTTGTTTAGGTTAATTGTCAACTAATCAGGGGTAATATCGATCAAAACGACGAATCAATTTCCCGATTAGGAAACCTAATTAATTTTTTACTTGACACAACTAAAAATAGAAGCAGCACTAAACCAGCCCCCCGGATTCCGGGGAAATTTTGAGATGGCTGGTTTGATCTCTATCTAGATCAGGAACATCATCTCTTGGCGAAGTTATTTGTTGATAGTTTACTTCATATGGTATAGAACAAATGAAATTCGGTATTCTAAGAAACCGAGGCTTGGCACCCGCATTCATTATATATATTTGCCAATTCTTCGCCAAGCTTTACCCTTCATACCTGTTATCAACACACCTGTGATAAATACCTGCTATTAATTGTATCATAATGTCTTCTCTCTCAATTAACCATGCTGGAATCTTTAGTGTTGGCCTTGCCATGGCCCACTTCTACAGTCCCGTCCTTGCCGACAATTCTCAGATCAATGCTGGAAACGGTGGATTAGACTCCAATGCTGGAGGTTCTGCCGATTCTGAAGGAGAATCTGAATCTCAAGCTGCCAAGACCACTGCAGCCAAGACAAACGCTGTCAAGACTGCTGCTGAGACCAGTGCTGCCGAGACCAGTGCTGCTGAGACCAGTGCTGCTGAGACCAGTGCTGCTGAGACTGCTGCCGCAGAAACCAGTGCCGCCGAAACTACTGCACAAGCCACTGAGCAGGCCACTGCCCTGACATCTGCCAATGCTAAAACCACTGCCGCTGCATCTTCTCAGGTTGCACAGACCTTAGCCAGCGTTGCTACCGAAGCTACTGCAGAGGAAACTACTTCCGCAATCTCTGCCCTTCTGGGTGTCAGCTCGATTGCTGCTGCATCTACCGTCACTTCTCTTGCATCTAAAACTACTTCTACTGCATCTTCTTCTAAATCTGGTACATGTGGAGCTGCATACGATCAATGTGGTGGTGCCGATTGGACTGGTGCTACCTGCTGTCAAGACGGACTCAAGTGTGTCTCTGTTAACGACAACTGGGCTAGATGTGTCTCTGAATCTACTTTGTCCACATCATCTGGTTCGATCACAAGCAAATCAATCTCTGGAACCATCACAAGCTCCGATGCATCAGAGACAGCTTCTTCAACCGGTTCTGATGCTTCCACTGATTCTGATGCTTCCACTGACTCTAATGCTTCTACCGACTCAGACGCCTCTACAGACTCTAACACGGCCACCGATTCCGAGTCATCTACGGACTCCAGTGCTTCTACTGACTCAGACTCTTCCAGTGAAACTGCCAGTGATGCAAGCACAATTTCAACAACTAGTTCTGATGGTGCATCACCACTTGGATTTGGAGCCAGATATGACTCCCAGTGGAAGCCAAAGGCTCTCATCTCTGGATTGGTTGGTCTAACCGTTCTTCTTGCTGGAATGTAAGCATACCGAAGCAAACAAACAGACGGCTTATAAAAATTGTCGCGTTATCTTTTCATCAAACAACTTGCCTGCATTGTATTTACACACATATAACTATAATGGTTCATTTATTAACAAAACTCAAAGTAACTTAGTAAAATCCCTGGTACCTCCTTCCCAATTGGGAATTTGCCATCTTCATCCTCGCTCAGCTATAAAAAGGTTTTTTCAGGCCCAAGAAAATTCTTCCCTTCTTTAACAACCTCCACCGCATCTCAACTCTGGCCCATAGTTTTCCCTATGGGCTCTTGTCTTCGGACTACATGAGCGATGTGAGTGCATGTCGATCCTCGCGAAGCTAGTACTGGATTATGGTACAGGCCAGCTCGGTCGAGGGGTTGGAAATAGAGGTCTAGTGGGAGTGCTCGTTTCACGCAAGTGACGCTGACCATTTGAGTTCTCATTCTTCGGAGTGATCGAATTCGTGGTTTGGTGAGGGGCGCCATTGGGTCACGCGGTATATTCCTAATCCTTGCGAATCCTTCACGGGACGTTGACCTTGTGTCTTACGGTTCTTAATGGACAATTATCGTTTGGGAAACAGCCATACCTGCGGACATCATTTTTTAAAAAAAAAGTAATAGTAGATAGAGTATAGTAGAAAGATATAGAGAGAGGATTATTTAACAGCAACCAGAAGCAGCACTGGAAACTGAACCACTCTTACCAACATCGACACCTCCTTTCTCAGGTTGAGCAGATTCATTTTCATTTCCTGATTTCTCCAAAATAAGTCCGGCCAATTTGTAGAAGATCTCTGACACGTTGTAACCACTCTTTGCAGACGATTCCATGAATGGGATATTTAATTCTTGAGCTAAAAGTTCACCTTGTTTGGCAGAAACCTGTCTGCTTGCATCATCATCAGCCTTGTTACCAACGAGGAACAACTGTGCATCGTCTTTAGCGTGCTGTTTAACAGTTTGATACCACTTTTTGACGCTTTCAAATGAATTCTCATCACAGGCGTCGTAGACAATAATGATACCCATAGCTCCCCTATAGTATGCGGTAGTGATCGTTCTGAACCGTTCTTGTCCGGCAGTATCCCAAACTTGCAACTTTATCCTTTGTCCATTAAGTTCAATCGTCTTGATTTTGAAATCGATTCCGATAGTTGTAATGAACGAAGGGTTGAATTTATCATCAACAAATCTTAAAAGAAGACATGATTTACCCACACCAGAGTCTCCAACGAGCAACAATTTCATCGTCTTATCGAATGCTTTACCTCTTGTCGACATTTTGTTTCTGTTAGTTCAATTGATTCAAAGAAGAAGTGACAAGCGGTAAGAGGGGAGAGTTCGCGATAGTTTTTTTTTGCCAGCGTTTTACGGCGCGGGACTGAGGCAGGGAGGTTGCAGAACAGAGGCGGAGATAGTGATAGGTTAGGAGTAACAGGACTGGAAGGATGGGGAGGGATGCGGTGTATTGCAATAAACTGAAGTGATACCTCTACATTCATTTCATTTACATTTACTGCCCACTCTGCTCCTCTAAAACGAGACCGAGCACCTTTGCGGAACTAAAGTCCTCTGTTCAGTCCCTCTTTCCTCTTCGGGCGGAATAATTATTCTCTACCCCCCCCCATTAATTCCCACCACCCCCATAAAAATTTTCAACCCGATTAACTATCACTACCGTCTTCAATGCCTACCATCCCTGTCGATAAGCAAGATCTATTCGACCTTTTGGGCAAGGAATACACCCACAAGGAGTTCGATGAACTCTGTTTCGATTTCGGTATCGAATTAGATGAAGATACCACCGAAGAATGTAAAGGTACTGATGAAAGACCTCAATATAAGATTGAGATCGCTGCCAACCGTTATGATATGCTGTGCATTGAAGGAATTGCAGAGGCACTTAATGAATACATCGGTAACAAAACTGCTCCAAAGTACACTTTGTCTCCACCAAAGCCAAAAGTTTCTTTGACCATCGATCCATCCACTGAACAAATCCGTCCTTACGCTGCCGCTGCCGTCTTGCGTAATGTCACTTTCACCCAACGTGGTTATGACTCTTTCATGGCCCTTCAAGAGAAACTTCACAGCAACCTCTGTCGTCAAAGAACCCTTGTTGCCATTGGAACTCACGACCTCGACTCTTGTAACGGTACTGACTTTGTCTACAAAGCTCTTCCACCAAAAGACGTCAAATTCGCTCCACTCAATCAAACCGAAGTTATGGACGGTAACAGATTGATGGAGTTCTATGAAAACGATAAGAACCTCTCGAGATTCCTCTACATCATCAGAGACTCTCCGGTTTACCCTGTGGTCCTTGACAAGGAAGGAGTCTGCTCGATGCCTCCAATTATCAACTCTAACCGTACCAAGATAACCCTTGATACCAAGAACGTCTTCATTGAAGCAACTGCCACCGACAAGACTAAACTTAAGATTGTCATTAATCAGATGGTCGCCATGTTCTCCCGCTACTGTGCTGAACCATTCACCATCGAGCCGGTGCAAATCAACTCCGATCATAACAAGCTCACCCGTGTCGAACCTGACATCTCTGAACGTGTCGTGTCAATCCAGATTGATTACATCAACTCTTACTTGGCTCTTAAGCTTTCATCCGATGAGATCATTAAGCTTTTGACTCGCATGTCATTGTCTGCCAAGTTGTCAACCTCTGACCCTAACTTGTTAGAAGTCACAGTTCCAATTACAAGACCGGACATTCTTCATCGTTGTGATATCATGGAAGACTGTGCTATCGCATACGGTTACAACAACCTTAAAAAGACATACCCTCAAGTCGTTGCTACCACTGGTAATCCATTGCCAATCAACAAAGTTTCTGACATCATGCGTCATGCTTCTGCACAATCTGGTTGGCTCGAAGTGATGCCTCTTACTCTCTGTTCCCACGACGAAAACTTCAAGTTCCTTAGAGAAGTTGACGATAATAAAACCGCCGTCAAATTGGCCAATCCAAAGACTTTTGAATATCAAGTCGTCAGAACTAGTCTTGTGCCTGGAATCTTGAAGACTATTAAGGAGAATAAGGATCATGCCTTGCCAATCAAGGTCTTTGAGACAGGTGATCTAGTTTTGAAGGACGATTCTTACGAAAGACGTGCCAGAAACCAACGTAACTGGTCCGCTGCTTACGCCGGTAAGAGCTCTAGATTCGAACTTATCCAAGGTTTGCTTGATAAGATAATGCAAACTTTCAGAGTGGATTGGCTCGCAGAACCTTCATCAGGAAAGAAAGGTTTCTGGCTTGAACAATCCGACGCTAAGAAGCTCTACTTCCCAGGTAGAGGCGCCAAGGTTCTATACCGTGCCGAAGATGATACCGAAGCTAAGGAAATTGGTCACATTGGTGTTCTTCATCCTGAAGTTTGTCAGAACTTTGACATTCCATTTGCTGTGTCCATCGTCGAAATCAACTCTGAGGTCTTTTTGTGAACTAGTTATCTAGATAATAGATTAGATACGTAGCAAAACTTTAAATCTACTTAGTGTTTCTAATGATCTCTTCTTCGACTCTATCGAAGTCGTCGTCGAAGCAGATCTGGATGTTCTCCTCTTTTGGAATATCGTATTCACCGTACTCATCCTCTTCTTTGAGCTTATTTTCTTCCTCTTTCTCCTCCTTCGGCGGCTCAGAGAGCGCTAAGTTTGCAATCTTGGGAGTTGGTGTCGAAACTTGAACTGCATTCAAATTCAACGATGCAGATCGTTTCCCAGGGCTTGAATTACCAAGTCTTAATGGTTTCATCCCGTCAGAGTCCACCTTTGGAGATTTAGAAACATCAATGATAGGTAAATTCAACCCACTTCTTGGAGTCTTGGGTCCTGAAGTTTGGGATTTAGGTGTCTGTGGTTCAGTTTCAACTGTCTCCAATTCTCCAGCCATTTCTTCAATGTTCTTCACTTCTTTAGCTAGCTCTTCAACATTGAAGAGACCCGGATCCGTAGCTTCCTTCTCTTCCAATTCCTTGGTACTCTTCTCATACATCTCCCACCACTCTTTATTCTTCTTGCCAAATAACTTACCGTACCATGATTTCGGTTCGGTACCTGAAGCAGCCTGAGCTCTTTCAAAATCGTCGATCAACTTCCGTTGACGTTCAGTGGTCTCAGCGTCTGGCTCTTGGATCTCTATGAACTCTTCACTTAAAACTTCCCAGCCAAGCAGTTTTAAAAGTTTAGGCATCGCTTTCCTATATTCCATATGCCCGGTAACATACTCAGTGCAGTCGATATTCTCAAGACCTTCAATATCGGTTAAACCGGCCACCGTAAGAAGTCCACCCGAAGTGGCACGGAATAGATAGCCCAAGATCCAATCCTTCTTGGAGTATCCATTGACAAATCTACCACTGACAGCACTTCTAGCAAGAGCGACGGAATCGTCATTTATCACAACCGGTGAACCAAACATATACACATTCTCAACAAGTCCATAATCTCCAGTTTTTGCTAAATCTTGCAAACATGTCCAAATGACTCTAGAACCGAGCGAGAATCCAATTAAGGTAATTGGTCTCATTCCCAACTTGTTCCGTCTTAAAGTATCGGCTAGGATATGTCCTGCAGCAGATGCACGTTGAAGAGAAACACTCCATGGATTATCGATGATGTAACCGAGCTTGGCCAACCAGTTGGGCAGCATGATACCAGCCATCAATGTAGTCAAGAAAGTAGCACCTAAAATCTGTTGGAGAGATTGAGTCAACACTTCATTGGCTAAAATATTGATAGTCTTACCAGTACTTCTTAAAGTATCTGGCTCCCAAAGCAACGAGTAGATATCACCCATGACGGGGTCGACGGTACTGAACGGAAGACGAACATCGTCGGCCGTACCAGACATCCAACCCGAGATAGTAATAGTCAAATTGAAACGGCCGTTGTTATGGAGTGGCTTAAATTCAAACGTGTGCACAGATCCTGCCCTGTTGTTCATACCGTTCTGACCCATACGCATTCCAGAGAGGGTAGCTCCTGTAGTAATAATGGATGTACCAACTGTTCCACCAAGCATACCGGCAGTACCACCGATACCTATTGTAGAGAAACCTGCAGCAAGACCAGCTCCAATGACAGGTGCCAACGCACCAGCACTTAAACCAATGACAAGACCTCCTGCCACAGTGGCAAAGGCAACCTTGACCATCTTTTTGCCTCTGCGCTTCTTTCTATGTTCTTCGACAAGGCCTTTTTCATTCCAATCTTGCTGTGAATTGATCATAGCGGTCAAATCTTCCATCTCTAAGGCATTAGTAATACGTCTTTCAAACTGATACACTTCCAAGTTTTTGATTCCCAAATGATTGGCAAAATGGATCAACATTGACCGTGACCGGGAATCATAGACAGAGGACTCTAACAGTATCAAGAAGAGATCACATAACAGCGTCCAACGGATATCGATATCAAATGATTCTCTCTCTTTATCATCAGTAGTAGTAATGACATTATCAACCTCTTTCAGGTTATTCTTAACTGTAAGGTTTGAATCAAACCAGGTAACCAAATCCTTTGGTTCCACTCCATGACAGCTCAATTTCTCAATCATATCTCTCTCTTGAGGCTTTACTATGCCCAAATGGTCATATAAGCCATCCATAACTGATATGGACCATCGTGTATAAGATTTCTGAGCTTTAGAAAGCTTCTTCATAACATTCGTTGAACCAGAACCTGTAATTCCGTTCAACTTGTAGTGCTGTTCAACCATAGTGAGTTTGACCAAGGCAGCATATGCAATTTTTTGAGAATCGTTAAGCATCGATCTCGTGGTAAGTAACTGGTTATCAGCAGTTATCTCATCGGAGGCGACAAGAGCCTCATCGAACTCTTTGAAAATATCATCAACGTTCTTCTCTTCCAACAGAGTAGAGGAAGACCGTCTTAGAGTTTTCAAGTTATCGTGTTCTTTTTCAAAAAGGAAGTCAAACCGCCTATCCATCTCCTCAAACTTAGTAGCTTGTTCCTCAACGGCCACACGCGTATAGTCGGAGTTTGCATTCAATAACGACGCGGAACTGTCACCAATAGACTTATCACCAATGATAGATCTTTTGGCGACGTTCTTGAATGAAACGTTATTGTTGAACAGCGACTCTATTGAGTTACCCTTAATATCATAAATGTCACTGAACTCTATTTCAGTGCCCATTTCTTTCCATTCATCGCCATCCAGAGAAGAATCGGCAGTCATATCGCTCATACTGCCTCCATCTTCTTCAAGATCAACAACGTCTTCTGGTTCGTTTGATACCGCCAAGACCTCCTGTGAAGCTGCCAATTCACGCTTCCTCAACTCGTTTTCGATGTTATGGTCAATGATCTTCACATTCTGTTTGGTATACCTCGGATTACTCAGTTGGAACTCGACATAATCATCGTCAAAACTGGCACCTGAATCAACCGACTCAACTGCTTCAACAGGCTCAGGCAACGCCTGTATCAGATCATCGCTTTGTAATTGATGAAGAACAACCTTATGCTCATTATACCGCGGCCTACTGTGGTTGATAGCCAACCCTGGATCGGTCAAAGGCATCTATATAAAAAAGCAAAACACCTAATGAAAGGAAGAAAGGGAGTTGATGCGAGGAGGAAAGTCACAATTTGAATATATATTTTTGAAACGAAAATAGTCGCTAACTGTGAACTGAATGATTGACTACCAAAGGATTATGTTACTGTTTTTATTTTTATTAATGGGAGAGATATCTACTCTTCGTCTTCCTCCTCCTCTTCGTCATCATCGACGGCGATGGAGTAGAACTTAAGAGCGTATTGGTTCTTCTTCTCAGAAACGAATCTGATCCAGTCTCTGATTTGGTTCTTCTTAAGGTACTTCTTAGTAAGGTACTTGAGGTACTTTCCGGAGAATCTGGTAGAAGCAACAATGACAACCTTGGAGTCACCTTCTTGGGAGACAGTGATCTCATCACCGAGGTTACCGGTGTGGTTCTCGACCTTGATGTGCTCAACGAGGTACTTGACGTAAGAAGCTGGGTCAAAGACACCGTTCTCAGTTGGAGCGGAACAGTCGACAGTAAGAGTCTTGGTGGCAGAAGCCTTGTTGGTCTATATGTTAGTACGGTATTCCTGAGTTGGGCAACGAATACGAGTACCACTACTAAGATTTGTTCAGCTACAGAACTAAAGGATATAGATGGAGGGACGGATACCTTGGAATAAGTTCCTTTTTTAGATGGTTCGTCCTCATCATATAGTGAGGGGAGATGCCTACCAACCAGTTCCTTGTTAGGGGACGCTAGATTGGAATAGCTATAGCTGCATTTCCACTGGCACAATCCTTGAGCTCAGTGCTGATCTTAGAATGGTTCTCATGGTTCAAATACTTACGATTGGAGCCATTATGTGTTAGTTGAAGAAGTGAAAAGTTTTTGGAGACTGAATTTTTCACTTTAAAGAAGGAAAAAAAAAAATAACTTGGGAAAACCACAAGTCACGTGCTAGTTAAAACCCCGAATATTACGACCTGCAGACACGGTTGGTTTATAGCCGAAGAATCGGATCTGGACCATATTAAGACAGCATATGAGGATAGATTGGGAAGTAGTATAGTGAACAGAATTCTCATTAAATATCGTAGATGCACAAAGTTATGTACAGTTATTTAGAATACAAGCGACAAAAGTAGCCAAGCAATAAGTAAATTCAATTTACTATTGCCGAATTTGAGTCCCGTGGCCGAGTTAGATGCTGTTGATGATGATGTAGATGCAGAGTTTGATGATGATGCAGAAGATGACGAAGGATTCAATGAAGACGAAGCGGTGGCTTCTTGACGGTTATTGCTGGCCGTAACAACTGACATACCGCTCGATAATGATAGTGATGATGACGTTATAGTTCCAGTCGGAAGAGACACTTGGATAGAAGTGGCCTGCTGTAAGTCACTGAAGAACTCGGAAGATGACGACATAGTTTTGGTGAGTTTGTTCTGTTATTCAGTTGTATTTAAGGAATGAACAATACAACTATCTTATTTTGTAAGAGAGATCGTGATGATAAAAAATGCGAGAAGGTGCTTCAAGATCCCCACATATATATATGACGTCTTAATTCTTACGAAGAATCTGAAACTAAGTTCATGCGCGTTGCAGAAATATTATGCACTAGTTGCAAGCGGGAATGGTTCTGCAATATGCAGGGGCAACGAAAAAAACAAAAGGAGGAAACAATAAAAGAATTATTCGGGGATTGTTTTGTGTGGTAGCGAGCGAACAATACAATGCGCGTGGGAGAATATGTATAAGGGAGGAGGAGGTGAAGGAATATTTAAATGGTTTTGGTAGGAAATGTGATTAGATTTATGCAGTCTGTAATGCAACGTAATAGAACTGATCAAGCGTGATCAGCAATCAATGTACACAGTTAGTTAATGAACGATATGATATCTCTTCCCACCCTTCGGTTTTTTTTTGTAGCCCCGGCCTCGGCACAAATGATGCAGGTGCCGCAGCCACCCTTCGTAAATTTACGCCAAGAATAAGAAAAAATTCCCCTGGTACCTTAGAAAATATCCGTTTTAGGAAGTCAGTCACAGTTGAGATTTCTTCAGTATCCCCATGTTTGGTGCATATACCATTACGACACGGAGTCCACACAGATAATACGTGTGAAGGAACAGTAGATTGACAGGTAAACACAAATGAATTCACGCTTCATGCTAATGCTCCTGCCACGCGCCCCTGCAAAACTCTCGTGGCGCGAGTCTACAGCCCCCCCATCCACATCATCAGTCAATTGCATACCCGCACCAAACTCATGCACGCCGGTAATTAATTATTCCTCGGAACTCTGAGTTTCTCTTTCCTTCCTCGATAGATCCTCGATAATATTCGTGATCCGTTCTTTCGATCCGTTGTCAACCTGAGAGTACATCTTCAACAATTCTGATTTCAGACCCGTCTCTTTGAACACGGTTCCAAACCCTTCATCCATTACAACTGCATTCATCAGTCCCAACCGTCTCAGAAGTAACACTGCATCCTGAGTGTTTAAAAGATTGCTCAAAAATCTAGACTTATCGTGAATTTGGTCCGATAAACTCTTCAATGCAACTTCATTGTTCCTCAGCGCAGCAGCCAACGTTCTAGTGGCCATCTGTTCAATCGTTTCACCCGAATATTTGTCGCCATTGAATGCAACAGGGTTAGGCTCAATCCCACTCAAAGCTAGAAATGGTTGCGAATACTCCACAATGTCCGCACCAAATTTGATATCTGATCCAAGATCAGACAGAATTTCCATCCGTTTGCTCAGTTCTTCAATATCAGCTTTTTCTCCAGACTCGTACATGGTGATAACATACTCGAGACTCTCTTTGAATAGTTTCTTTTCGGAATTGTTAGACGAATCGCCAATCATCTGTCGATCTATGATGTCATTATCGACTTCCATAACCTGAGGAAGCAAATCTTTCCTATTTCCTTCAGCATCATCAATCAGTTTTGCATACTTCTCACCACTTCCATCCATATCCATCCGAACATCCAGTCCTGCAGGGATCACTTGTCCTTCTTCCACTTTCTTCCAACCCTTTTCAGCAACGAACAACTTATCGTAGCAATGTGATGGATCGTTGTCAGGACATATCATCTCATCACACAAACATATCGATGCAAAAATAGCCAATATAGCCAATATAGAACGCCAACGCATACTTAAACAACGTCAATACCGTGATAGAATTCACTGCGTACTTATACTTCAGAAATGACACCTGTTCTTGATCTGTTATCAATTGGTCGAAAATTCTAGTCAGCAAAACTGGGCTGTGCATATCCAAATTATTTTTCTATGCCTGCTCATACGGTAATTTCCCAAGCATCGATCCAACGTCTTTTTGGTCAAACAATTGGTTTTCAGAAGTATCCAGACCTTGACCAAAGATGTCTACAATCCAATCGGCATCGACCAACTCTGATTCGGTGAGAATCTTTGCCTGTATATCAGGATGCGGTGATTCTGCCATGCCTTTCAATATTGCAGGCCGATTAAGGATTTTCAAAATCTCTTCAAA
Organism: Xiuguozyma insectalens; assembly: GCA_030574155.1. Classification (NCBI taxonomy): domain Eukaryota; kingdom Fungi; phylum Ascomycota; class Pichiomycetes; order Pichiales; family Pichiaceae; genus Xiuguozyma; species Xiuguozyma insectalens. Next base: position 7,331 of record JAJMEL010000032.1, on the reverse strand, counting down.
ATGACACTCATCCCATTTCAACATGATGTTTTCTTTAGGGATATTCGGATCAACTTTATCCGAAGTTATATTCAACCATTCATCTCTGAGGAAAGTAACCGTCTTAAAACGAAACGATTCCACTTTACTTAAACGCCATGCGTAAAAGTAGTGGAATGCTAACTTGGAGTATGTGGAGATCATATCGGTGTAAATCTTGGCAATACAATCTTCCAATTCACCGATAACTTTCATTAATTGTCCATTAAGAGTGCAGTCTCTAGCCCTTGTATAGACCACATGCATACCACGTAATACACCGAGGCAAGCCACCGGACGGATCCTGTTTAATGAAAGTAACAATGTGGGAGCTAAGATGTAATCGAAACCAGGACCGAAATGCGCAGGTAGATTGGTAATGATACGTGTATTGAGAGAATAGATATCATATGATATCTCAAGGCACTTCTTCAATGTAGTAAATGCATTCTCTGGTTGCTCCTTACGTTCATAGAAAAAGAACAGGTGTGAATACAGTGAGATTAGAAGACACCTAGATTCGAGGTATATCTTGAACTGTCCAATCCTTCTTACACGGCTGGCCACGGGTTCGTCCGGTTGCAATTCCAACAGCGTCGTAATAGGCGGCAGTTCGCTCATCAAAGTCTCTAGTTGTAATATGGCCTCTCTTACTTCATACAACTTAGGCTGAGTTCTTCTGCTCATAACTTTTTGCTGTATAGAATCGTACACTTTTTGGAACTTGGCACCAAGACGGATCAAGAAAATGGTGGCTTCTTCTAGCGTCAAGTCGTTATTGTTGGCACTATCAGGACCTTGAAATAATGGAAGTCTGACAGTACTATTAACATCTCTTAACATTGACCCAGAGTTCAAGTATTGTGTAAAGAAGGTATCCGATAGGTTTCCCCACCATACTTTCCGGAGCATATTATTCAACCGTTTAGCTCCTTTCCTTGGTGGAAATCTATCCGAGGGGTCTCTGTTTAGACCCATACCCAACAGAAGATGCGTAATCAGATCTGCCAATTGGTGATTGTCAATTGGTTCCACACGCTCTGGAGCACACTGTAAGACGACTTTCAAGTAGATGTAAAACTTTGCCAGATAGATCTGAGACCTGCCCATGAATAAAAGTTTGTGAATACACACACGAGACACATAGATGGTCTTTTTATCCACTGGATGTGCCAAGAGATACTTGACATCTTCGTCATCGTTCTTATAGCTGCTACCCATACAGTCTTTCAATGTCAAGCTACCCAAATAGATCACCAAGAGCAAAGTACCAGTAGTGATATAGTCTCTTTCAGATTTTAGGTTCAACTTGACGTCTTTATTGTTGCGATCTCCCAAGAGGTTCACAACACTCTGTGTGAATGTCCGCTGGTCCACATATGGGTAAAAAGGGTGAACATATTTGAAGAATCGATCCAAATACAACCAGATAGCTCTCTGAGTTGGGAGCACACGACGTAATGCAGTCTCTGAATTGATATGAGGCATCGACGTGGGATCACCACTCACCACAGGCAGCTTCACATGCATTCTAGAAGCCTTCAACGACTGTGCTTTAAAAGTATCCAAGATCCGCCTTGAAAAGTTGTGCTCGACTTCTTGAGAAGAAACCGGATTTCCTATCTCAGCCACAGATTTAGCACTCATTATATTCTTGAAAGTTGTAGCGGTATCGATCTTCTCTTCACGTTTTAATGCTTTCCAAGCACCGATAAAGAACGGATCTGAGAAACAGACCCCCAAAGTGCTCAATTCCCCTGAACATTTCGCACATTGTGTCTCTGGATCAAATCGGATCAATGCAGGTCCAAAGACACACAGTTCTTGACCTTCAGTACGTTCTTTTTCTGATCGTAGCACATCCAACTCTTCTTCCAATTGTCGAACCCTTCTTTCAAGCTCAATTTCATGTTCCGTCTTAGATGTACCCGATAGAGCAGCTGCTATTCTTCCATTGACAGATCCTCCCGAGGAATCCGACTCATGACTACCAGCCCATACTGGTCCTCCGTATTCGCACAAATGGCCCACGCCATGGCGTTCACACACTTTACAGACAGGTCGAGTCTTGTCACATTTTACCTTACGTTCCCGGCAGATGCTACACGCTGCATGGATACGTGGCCTGAGAACCTTTGGCATCCTCTTTCAGAAGCAAGGCAGTGATGCTTAAAGGGGAGAAAAACTACCAGGGGGTGGGGGATTTTTATCATATATCTAAGGATTTATTGATTACAGATCAATCAGATTGACCGGAGCGGGAGCTTGTGCAGGGACAGCAGGTGCTGCAAGCGGATCCGAAGGAATAGTTGTAGTGGTAGAAGAAGTATCTTGTGATGGAACAGGCGCATACTGAATAGAATCCAACGAAGCCCTTGTTGATTGTCTGCGAGATGTTGGGACTTGTTGCAAAGCTGGTTCAGGTGGTGCAGATGGAGAAGACAGATGCGCAGTGTATTGGAAAGGCGACTGAACAGACGAGCGATGCTCGGGTTGTTGTTGTTGCCACGAAGGTAATGCTTGCTGTTCTTGGAACTGTTGTTGTAATTGTTGTTGCTGAAGCTGCTGTTGCTTCATTCTAGTTTGCAAGATATCGTCGTAGACTTTACTTATAGCAAATAGTTTGGAGTACTGTTCTTGGTAACGGTCCAATTCCGACTTCTGACGAAGGATCTCCGCAGCAATGAGCGGCCTAACATGTTGTAAACTGTTAGCCAATCCGGCAATTGATGCATCTTGAGAAATAGGCCCTTTTTGTTCGGGAGATTTCTCATACTCGTTCAACAGCCGTGTGAACAGTACCAGATTGTTTTCATCTGTAGATGTGAGTCCAACAGGTTGAGGTGGAGGTTGGTACTGTTGATGGTATTCAAACTGTGCTGGAGTTGCCTGAAGTGCCTGAGGTGGGATCGGTTGTTGCTGTGGTTGCGAATAAGAAAGCGGTTCTGGCTGCGAATAGCCAGCATATGGCGAAGAAGCATCGTTTTCGGATGGAAGAATGTTAGAATAGAAGTTATTAGCTGGTTGAGAAGGAGTCGCAATAGATGGCTCTTCTTCCACAATTGGAGCGGATTTGGTCTCCTGTTCTCTCTTCATGTCTGCTAGACTGGCAGCAATAGCTGCCTTCATTGCTTCATCTTCATCTGTGTATTCTGGAGGTTGATCGATAGAATCATGGGCAGGAGCAACAGATTGACCGGATTCCTCCAAAGACAATGCAATTGCTCGTTTCAAATCATCATCCTCGTCATATTTATGCTTGTGTTCATGTTTTGGCTTGGTCTTTGCAATTTTGTCCATATGTTCCTGATAACAATTATCACAGACTCTCACAGGGATGGTGATGCCCAATTCAGGTAATTCACAAGATTTAGAGGAATGTTCACCACAGAACACCCCACCACATGACCGACAGTGATGCTTCCGGTTGATAAACGAAAACAACTTCGAACAGTTCATACAGGCATCCGAATCTTCCCATTCCGGGGCAACTTTAGATTCGATCAGCGAGGAGTCCACATGTTCGGTAATTTGTGGGAATTGGTAACCTTCACCTTGCAATTTGTTGTAGGCATCATTAACATACGACAACTCTGGGCGCACAGAGAACATAATCGACCATTCCTGTATCAGTTCTAAAAGATACGTTTTGACGCCTTCGTTCAAACTCTTATCATGCAATAAACCAACGAGAGGATCTATAAATTCTTTGGATGAGATGTCCTTTAAAAAGTGACTACCACCATTCTTGATACAGAAATCGATCAACTTCAAAGCCGATCTTTGTTCGTTCGGATTCTTCGTACCTAGAACTCGTTTCTTTAAAGATCTCATGGCATCTTTGGACGCCACTCTTTTTGACCGTATGGCATCACTAACCTCCAAGGCAACACCTAAATCGATGTCTCCATTAGGAATTGACTCTGAAGTGGCTTGTTCGATCAGAGAGTCAAAATCCAGGTTGTCTGAAGATCCAAACCAAGACATTTTAAACCACTCCAGGAAAGAAACAAGTAATGATTAATGCAGTACAATTTTGAGATTCGATTTTGAGATTTTATATGATAAATTTCTTTGGGATTCTCTAGTGGTTTTTTTTTTTCAACCCCAGCCTTTTTTCAGCCAAGGACTTCAGCAGGGCTTGGAGTTGTCATTGGAGCCAGAATATTATGGTCGACCAGACTTGTAGTTGTCTTAACATGACCTATAGGAGGTTCAATATCATGTCCTAACTGCTCCATATCATTGATTCCGTCGTCAATGGATTGGTTGATCAGCACTACCCAATTCGTAGTCAGTACAGCAGTGACAGATCCAAAACAGACAGTAATGAGCGCGGCAAGCATACCTATCCAAAGTCCAACCAGTCCCAAATGTAGTGTGAAGCCACATAGATAAGCCACTGGCAAGGCCACTATGTAGTAACTGATCATATTTAACCAGCCACCAATGTACTGTCTTCCTTGACCCCTAAGGATTCCACCAGAGACACAGGACATAACGTCAAAAATTTGATATGCAGCTCCTATTATAAGCGCTTTAGCGGCTAGATTGACAACATCGGCGTCTTTGGAGAAAAATGACGCAATTTGGCTTCTGAAGTTTAGTAAAGTTAGACAGTTGAAGAAACCAATTACAACTGAGATACAGAGTGATGCATGAGTGGCTATTACGGCAGCCGACCGGCATGCAGACCCTATATACCATGCAATACGTGTAGATGCAGCGACAGAAATGGCAAATGGAATCTGATAGAGAGAAACACAAGTTGTTGCAACGACGGACTGTGCAGCCAATGCTGTGACACCGAATCTAGAGGAGGCCACACCAATGATCTCGAAGGCTAACCATTCAGCCTCGATCATCAGCACACCTGGACCAGCTAGTGAAAGCAACCTCCCCCAGTGATGGAAGATTTCCTTAGTGAAACCTGGCCAGCATTGATAGCCATCAATACAAACTGTGTACACCAATAGAGATATTGCCATGAGCCAGTTTGTGATAGAGACAGCAGTTGGAGCACCTATGAATCCCATTCCAAATCTAGGACTTGAAACGAGCTCGATGTTCAACCAAACATTCAAAGGTGCACATATGAGAAGCACATAGGTAGATGCATGGAAAATTCCCTGGGCTTGCAAGTACTGTTTTGTGACTTCAAAGATAGCGAATCCTGGAACACCAAACACAAGCCGTCTCAGGTACTGAGAAGCCAAGACAGCTGCTCGATGTTCAGGGACAAGTCTAGTGAATAACGGATAGGACCCCCAATACCACAGAACAAATATGAAGATATAGATTAATGCAAGAATGCAGCTGCAACGAAGAGTTTCCAAACCAACTGCACGATATTCTTTACGACCGTAAGCCTGTGGACACAATGTAGAAAGTGCAGATGCAGTACCTTGGATAATTCCATACGATGAAATACTAGCCAATAAATTTGATAACGACACAGCTGCAAACTCATCCGAGCCCAAATTTCCAACTGCATAGACACTGGCCACGGTTAACGAATATTGCAGCACGAACGTGACTATCAGTGGAATAGCAGACTTCAACAACATTGTAACCTCCTTGCGGAACGTTGTTTCCACTTCTGGAATATACCCTGATGCATCCGGACGTGAGAAAGATAAACCTAATGATTGTGCACGGTCCGAGTAGATAGAATTAGCTCGAGTTCGTTGGACGTAGTTATCTTCTTCAATAGTGCCGTAGACTTTGACAGAAGAAGCTCGAGATGACCTTGTTTCTAACAAACATGGAGTTCCTGAAGCCGAATGTATCGACCTTTCCTCCATTATTGCTGGATGAAGTAGGATAATGTTATGACGCAAGGTTCGCGCATGCCAATTTCCAACCTGATGTCAATTTTTCGGTGAGATTTCATGCACAGCCTTCGTTTGATAGGGGATCCCAAATTTCTACAATAGGCAATGGGATTCTCGGAAAACTGATTCTTTTATTTATTTCTTTTGGCAAAATCTACTTTACTCTATTGTTCTATTTAATATTGTAATAACGATTTCCAAAATGGGACTCCACTGCTATTGAGAAGCTGCCTTCTCTTCTGCTTCAAGGAATGGATAGTTTCATTAATAAGACGGACCTCAGCGATCACATCTGATGCCAGGTTCTCTGTAGGAGGTGTGGGTGAAGAGTCCAAAATGAAAAGAGATGAGTCCAATGCAGACGAATCTGAACCTTCCAATCGATCTGAAGTGCATACATTTATAGTTGGAGAATTCACAGTTGGAAGATCGATCTTGGTGACAGGTTCCGTTTCCTTCATACTTGTAGCCTCAGTTCTCTCCATCCCTTCTAAGTTAGCAGAAGCTAACTTCATGGGTCTCGAAAACGATTCATCTACTCTTGGAGGTCTCAAAGGAGAGTCTCTTTCATTAGGAGCAGTGTAACATGTAACAATTGGAGGTTCGGGTAACTTAAATGAATACAGTCTTTGACATTGTTGGTTCCGTTTTTGTTTTGGCTTGAAAACGGCGAATTCATTTGCTTTTCTATGTTTCCTAATTCCAATGGCACCTCTTGGTGCATCTTTCATGAATGTATGTTCTTCTTCGGTCATAGCGCTTAAAGGTTAAATTATTATCGAGGAGGTGGGGATTAAAATCCCTAATATCCAAAAAAAGATCCCGCTGTTTAAAAAAAAAAACCCCAAGACCGGACAGGTATCGTGCATCGCGAGAGGGCTACGCAGGCCCTCTCCCCCACCTGAATTAAAATCCAGCGTAAAATTGGTACCGTTTAAGACTGTTTCCGCATAGTACCGCTACAATTTTTACTGTGAAAATTTTTACAATTGCCTATAGTCAATACAGCTGAGTATATAAGTGACCCATCGGCTCCAAATCATTTCAGCCAGCTATCTTGCATTCGATCTTCATTTATTTGAGTTTTAATTGCATTTAAATTAATATTTACAATGGTAAGTAATTCACAATTACACATCAGTGACAATCCTATAACGAGCAATTCATGATAGGTTGGGTCCCAGCCTTCACATCCGAGTTCTATATTCAATTTGATACCTTTAAAGTCATTTAGAGGTTACAACACATTGAATTTCTCCTTTAATTTCTGGAATTTTTCAGTTAATTTTAGGACCCCCAAAAACTCCCTGTGCTAACCCCTGGTCACTTTCCTTAATTATAAGCTCCTTCCCGATTGGGAAATGTTAGGATTTTTTTCCCCCCTCCTATTTTAGTCAGTTATACTAACACATCCACAGGGTAAAGAAAAGCAACACGTTAACGTCGTCGTTATTGGTCACGTCGATTCCGGTAAGTCTA
>JAJMEL010000031.1:0-98638 GCA_030574155.1 Xiuguozyma insectalens | reverse complement strand
CTATGATCAGATTCGGAATATTTTGTCAGCGGCTCAGATTTCCCTGTAGCCGACATAAAGGGTGGAGGTCCATAAATTTCAAATCTCTCCGCTCTAATGACCACACACTATTCTCGGACGAGGTCGTCAACGAGTTTGAAAGACGACTATCAGAAGCGGAAACTGAAGCAGTTTCCCGCTGGGAAGCTTGCTAGAAACAATTCATACACCAAGTTGGTACGGATCCGATCGAATGAAAGCGGGAACCACCCTGAAGGTGCAACAGACCGGCCCAAATTGGGCAGGTCTAGGTCTTCTGGCGATGTATTGGTTAGATACAACTTGTCTAGCAATCGATTGAGTTCTGCGAATAGGACAAAGAGTTTGACCAACATAGCGAACAACGGGGCACGGACGGGCCGGCATCGAGTGACGTTGGACCTGTCCAACAGGACTCAGGAGAGTAATGAAGACTCCGATGATGAGGAAGAGGTGGATTCATTTGACGATAATGCGAAGGTTTTGTCTGTGGATGTTCCTGAGACTGTCAAAGAGGTGACAAATGATCAGATCCCATCGCCACTAAAGGAAGATCGAGAGGAGGAAGAGAAGGGAGAAAGAGAGGACTCGCAGATGTCACAGAGGCAGAGGATGGTCTATCAGGATAGAAGTGTGTCGCAGAATACGGACAATGAGAGGGAGACAGACACAGAGCCTATGGAATCATCGGAACGTACAGAGGAGCTAACTGCCACAACTACCGATCAGACAGTCACCTCTTCTACTACAGAGGTGGCAGACGTTCCTGAAGAGCTGGTCCCACAGGAAGCGCGCAGATCAACGTCTGCAGTAGGAGCTACGTTGCCTATGGCACAACCATTGGAACCAACTTCCAGGGCTGTGGGCCAAACTTGTCCATCATACCAATCGGATTTTTTACTATCACAGTCGACAGGTCAAGAGAGACAGGTCTATGGCAACAGCAACAATTCATTGCATCAACAGGGGAACAGTGAGTCCGACGACAGAAATCCATCCAGAAATGATGGGTTACTCACCCAACATAGCAGCTCATCATCGTTGATGTTCCAACCTAGTGGATTGAACCTATCTTCGATGCAACAACGGACTCCTCATACCGATAACACTATCCGTTTCAGCAGTGCAGGCAGTGCTGCGGGTAGTTCAGGCCTGGAGTTAGCATATAGAAGCCATACGGCGGCCACACCTTCACGTAAGACCAGCCTGCTACGCATGCAACGCTTACCATCGCAACAGAACATGACTCCTTTGGGGAATTCAGCTTCAACTCCTCCAGTGACCAGTACCGGAACCGATGATTTTGCAGACAACTTTGATGCTTTCCTTTCAAGCCACGGAGGACCAGAGGATAACTCGCGGACTCAGCAACGTCTGTGGTTACAACGTGAAAACATTAATTCACTAGCGGAGTTCACAGATACAAGTCCATTTGCTACCAATGCTACTAGAATGGAGTACGAGAAGCTATCTCGAGAGTTCCTCAATATACGTCGTTACGAGAACCCGATGTATAAATCTTTAGAGAAGTTGAAACCGACTTCGACGCATCAGAAATCGCCCCCATCATCACCATCACAGTTGCAACAGCATATTAACGAGACTGACAGTTCAGGAACGTTCGAAGGTGACTTCTCGCAGTTCAATAAACGTCTGACCAAGTTTTGGAAGAAGAGTACCCGGGAGTTCAGTTCAGAATCGATGTCCAATCCAATCCCTGGCACTTCACAATCTTCATCAAGCTCTAAACTGGGCTATTCTCAATCTATGCAGAATGGATCTGGTCAACAGCATCAGCAACAGCATCAGCAACAACAGCCGCAACAGCAACAGTATTTGCCGTTTAATAGATTGCCGCAACAGATGCAACCGACAACTCGTGCCCAACAGAAGGTTTCTCAAGGTTCTTCATTGAACATCGTTAATCTACAATGATAATAGGTCAAATATATCTATAAATATCTACATATTTATAATTCTAATGTACACTTGTTTGATCAAGGGATGCGGAACCGTGACATCTGGCCCTCCAGGTATATGTTCTGCAAAGTGGACTCCAAGAGTCCAGTCCTCTCAAGCTCTAAGTACTTCTTATAGCAACGTAACGCAGAGTCGGCATCTTCAATGGAGTCATGATTACCAGTCTGAACGTTGTCGTGGAACAACTGATAGACGAGGAACTTTAACGACAATTTCCTCTTCTGCTCCTTGATATAGAACAGTTCAGCTGTATCATGGACTTGCTCCGGGGGAACTTTGATATCGATCATCCGGAAGTCTCCTTTCAACGAATGTCCAACGAAGATACAACCAAGGTTCAGAAGTAACCACATTTTCCTGTATGCTGTTTGCAACGTGACGACTGTACGTTTGGAGACATGTGGATCAAGATCACCAGGTTCAATACCCGAGAACGATGTGATGTAATCGTCGATATGCTCTGTTGCCACAATGTAATCGTCGATGAAACACACACCTTCCTTTGGTCCTTCACCTTGAAGAACGGATATACGTCCCAATGCAAGTAATTTAGGTCTAGTGATCCGTGTCTGCTTATGGAACGAGATTTCATACTCTGGAGGCCGAAGTTGAACAAATTCGGCATCTATAGCAACCAAAGATCCAGGTTTTGGAGCCTCACTACGTGTCAACAACTCATACTCCACGATCTTACCTTCACGAGTGCCCTTGGCAAAGTGATCTTTGTAGAGAATGGAGTCATCAAATGGTCTCCAAGCCTGACAGTTGATCTGAGGTGTAGTAGATGACGACTGATAGACGACGATGACAGGTCGTTTCCACCAGCGAGACATGTCGAACACCTCTTCACGAGGTAATGGTGTGACCAGGAAATCATTGAAGAGGTACCACCCACTGCCCTTAATATCTTTGGAACCACCTCTTTGATTGATCTCTGTAGCACCACGGGCAATTGTAACCAAATGGTTTCTACCAGCACGATCAGTGATCTGGGCAACATACCCAATCATCTCATACTTCTTCATACCCATTGTTCCCGCAATCACATTGGTTCTGAGCACTGGCATCCCAGTGCTAGAGACAGTTACATAGAATTCAGGAACGAGCCAGTCCTTGAGCAATCTGACTTCATTCAATTGTTCATTGGTCAGATCGATGTTCAACATAAGAACCGGAGGAAGTCCACCAACTGTGAGAGAAGCATCTATAGGATGCTGGCGTTTACAACTTTCACAAGAAACAGTATGTTCCACTTTCTTGTTCAACGATGACTCGATGTAGTTGAGAATAGTCAAATTAGATGGAACCGTAGGTGGTACCGGTAATGAGTTGACATCCATCGAGTGGAACGTGGTATTACGTTTTTGAGACATCGAACAGAAGTTAGAGAATATAGCTGTTTCAGTTGGAACACCGGCTATAGAGTCTATCTTTTCAGCGGTACGTGTATTCAACAACACCTTTTCATCCTGAGACATCCGTTCCAAAAGGAATCTGTTGAACGTTTGCACCAACCGACGCTGCCCATAGTCATCATACCGTTTACCATTACCATCGACGAGTCCCAGCATCTTCGTCTCTGCGATTGATGCAAACACTCTTTGGAAGTTTGATGCGGCACAATGCTGGCCTCTAGCCTTGAGAAGCATATCAAAAAGATATCCCAATTCAATTAACAGTAAGTCCTTCTGGGCCACATCGTATGAAAGCATCTTTAAAATGTAGTCACACAGGGGCGGACAGAAACGATACAATTGCAAGACACAGTTGGTGTAGCAGTTACCGTCATCAGTTTCCAAGCCAGAGTATGGGGTCTTATTGTAGAACGAGAAATCGAAATCGTCGACACCAAACTTCGAATATGCAATCCGAACCGGCCGGAATGCGTTAGGCACTTCGTCTGATGGTGATGAAGTGGCCAAAAGGTCCCTTTCAGATTCATCCATTGGAATGTTTTCCAGATCATCGTCTTCGTCCTTCTCACTGATAAATTTAGGAATGTTCAACTTGGTAGTTTTCTCATACTTTGAAACAACGTTTCGTGCACCAAACTTCTCCTTATTGTAATGAGCGATTTGGAATCCATGAATGACTTCCAACCCACGGACAATCTCATGATCGATCGGTTTAGGTTGAACGCCGACTTTGAAAACCATCTCTGCAGGCCACGCTGAGAGAAGCATATCTTCATAGTGCGGCAACTTGATACTGCTCAATGGTGGATCAAAAGAATCAAATCTTGGTCGACATTCAGGTGGAGGAACTTCTCTATCGACAGTTGGAACATCGACGGGGCTTGCATAGACGGCAAAGGAGGGTAATTGAGACATTTGAGGAGTGACTCTTGCCCAAAGATGTAACACTTGCATGCTATCGATGAATGCGAACGCATCACCGGATGGAGCCATATCGATGAGCGTAAGGTAAGAGGCAATATCGGCCTGATAGATCTGCATTCGAGTCGGATTGGTCATGTCAGTGAAATGGAATTGACCATTATGTGAAGCTATTAGAGCCAGATCCGATTGGATTGGATGAATAAACACATGAACAGGCCCTGCAGGGAATGCCAATGGACGCCTTGAATTGAAAGGGTCCAACGAATAGACATTGACCAAAGGGTCTGAGACAAATCGATCTTTCTTCAATGAATAACCAGTTGTCAGCAAAGTAGAATCTTGCACAGCAATCGAAGAGATGCTTGCCGAGTGACAGTTGTAAGTATGAACTATACGTTGAGGTCTTGGATCGACCACATCGATAGAACCGTCACTCCTTGCAAGTAAGACATACCTCAAATTGGTATCCATGTAAAGTAGGTTAGACGAATAGTCGAAAGTACCAATCAATTTCCCGTTTAATAGATCGACCTGGAATATATTGCCCAAGTTACCACCTATCCAGACCTCAGTTTGCATGTTTGAAGTGTATGACATGCATCGTAACCCACCGGTTTCACTCAATTCAACGTTGTGTATACTTAGACCGTTGAACGAAGCAAGTCTAACTCCGGTCTCACTCAGAGTCAAAACACCCTTCTTGTGACTCAGTATCTGTACAATCGCACTTCTATGTGCCCTGTACGACGTGTACGGTTGCAACTTCAAGCTGTAGTAGCTGTATATGTATCCCTCAGAGTCTCCGACCCACAGAAGATCGTGGGACGTGTCAAACCGCATGGCCGTAGCCCCCTTCTGAGGCCGCGATCCACGCGGTACCCGGACCGCTGGGATCTGCGTTAGCTGATTGTTAGTATTAGGTTCTAAACCCTTTGTTGATATCCCTTTGTTTATTCACTTACCTCTCCCCAAGAGTCCATAGCAAAGTGACAGTTAGAGGTTGGAGATTTATTTGGGGGTTTGGGAGATTATGAGGGGGACAGTGGGGTTGGGATACGCCTGGTGGATATCCCGGTGGTATCCCGGTGGTATGCCCGGTGAATACACCCGGTGGATATGCGTCCCCCGCAGAAAAAATCCCCCGTCGTCAAGTGAAAAATTCAGTCCTAATTTCTCCAAGTTAACCATCACGATGTTCTTCAAGCTGATTCCACGGATCGGGACGAACTCTGCGTTTGAAGCGTTCAGCCAAGCCAGAACCTACAAAGTGCGTACAAGTGTCAAGAAAATGTGTCCACACTGTCACATCACTAGACGTAAGGGAAGAGTGTATGTGATTTGTAAGTCCAACCCTAAGCACAAGCAGAGACAGGGTTGAGCATGTTTGAAGGGTAGAAGGGTTGAAGAAACAAGTTTGAGGAAGGTGTTGTTAGTTGCATACCGATCTGTACATACGATGAAATAATATACATGTCTATTATTATTATTATTATTATTATTATTCCAACTTCCAGGTAGATATACCTGCTCCTGCTATTAGCAGAGTGTCTTTGAAGAGAGCCATACATCCAGGATCCGCCACTGTAGTGTAGTAGTCTTCTAAAAGCTGTAGATCCGTGTCCCAGAGACGTAACTTCTGATCCACTGATAGTGAGATCACCTTGTGGTCTGGCAGGACGATCGTACTGATAATCGTAGACGCTGCCGCCAAGTCATGTGTATGTTGCACGGAGAGTCCCGACCGGGTTAGGCAGGAGAGTTTCAATGCTGTGTCATCACCACCAGTGACAACTAGTACTTCTTCATCATTCAAAGCCAGGAAATCCACTCCTTTGATTGACGATTGGTGAACTGCTATATCCCACAATGGTGCCGGCAGGTTCAACGGTTCAGAACCAGTAGGTCGGCCCAACAGTTGATCATCCACTGCATATAACGTCAAGTGGCCGTTAGTCGAAGCAATTACAATGTAGTGCTTACCTCCCAGTTGTAAGAACTTCACGTGCAGAATACAGCACGTCTTGTACCGTCCATGAGCAACCAGTTTGAATCCGTCACCATCAAAGTACCAGAATCTGATCTGAGAATCGGAGTAAACCACAGCAGCTATAAAGGCAGTGTCACTAACTTCCAAAATACTTAGGTCCATCACTCTAAGGTCCGGTTGTTCGCTCAATGGAGCCACTTTTTCTACTAAGCTCATCTTTTCGTTTGAAACTTTCCAAAGGAAAACCTCCTCACGCCCAGATGTACTCATCAAGTATCGGTCGTTGACATAGTGCACAGACATGATACCCGAACGATGCTGTCTTTGGGTCCATGGCACTTGCAATTCTCCACTAGGCTGCATCTTGGATAGTTTCAAACTAGTATCTTCACCACCAGTCACAACATAGTCTCCTCTAATATCAACACAACGGATCTCTTCTCCATGCGAGCCATTAACCAGACACTCTTGGAACTCGAAAAATGCATTCTGGGTCGTACACACAACAGAGCTGTCCATGTTCGAAGATGAAAACCTGTATCTGAGTTTACCCTTGTCAATCCAATGAACAAAGTCCCACTGGTTACGTGGCCCACCGCATGGGATGCTGGCAAACTCATACTGGGCAGTCTCATTCCAGATATAGAAACGGTTCGACTTGAATCCATATAACATCAGGTCGTCTCCATAGTTGAATATTCCTTCAATGTATCCGCCAGCAACCTTGTTATTTTCCAAAATCTCTAGATTTGTACCATCAGTCTTCATAATGGCATAGGCTCCACTGATAGTGGTAACACCGAATATTGCTTCTCCAGTTTTCTCTGTTAATACCAACAGACCTGTCACAGTATCTCCATTGAGTAGATTTCTGAACCTGACATTTTCACCCGTCGTCATATTACATTGATAGATCCGATCATGTCCTGACCCAACAATAGCCCAATTATTCTTTGGCAAGTAGATCATACAACTGATAGATCCTTTGAATCTAGGGAGATGCACACTGTCAGTTGTGCCTATCTGTTTCACCACGATCGGTTCTTGCCGGTTTGGAGACTCGATACAAACGAGAGGAAGTGATATTGCCAAATGCTCGACTCGAGTCAACCCAGAATCGAACTTCTCTTTAGAAACAAGACCTTCACTATCAAATTCAACCTTCAAAATCGTACCGTTCCGAATATTACCAATTATAACAGTACTTCCTGAACTTTGCATCGTGACAGTCGAGTCAAACTCGTCATCATTAAATGCAGGTTCCCAATGTTGGAAATCCCTGCTGAAATAGAACTGGCCTTTAAAGTCCGCACTTAAAAGACCGTACTTGCAATCACAATATAACCTGATACCTTCAAGGGGTAAAGTACTATTGATGTATCCAGATCGACCGCTAGGATTAAGATCGTACACTTTAATCTTCCCGTCGGCACCACCACTAAACCCCAGTTTCAACTTATCATTGACACAGCTGCTCCATATGTTTTCACCGGTATGACCAGTTTGACACTGTAATTCTTTCAACACAGAGTCACCCACAGTATATTTCCAAGACCGAACAGTACAATCCTCAGAAGAACTGAACACTTTGAAACCATCGTCAGCAAAGTCATAGAAACTGAGATTCCAGATCCTAGCACGATGACCCCAACCTGTCGCCCGCTCTTTACCAAGAGCCAGGTCATACACACGGATAGTTCGATCGTCAGAACAACTTATCATGTACTTCCCAGCCATCTCTATGTAGAAGATCGACCCTTCATGCTCGGTGAAATTGTACAGGATTTCCTCAGATTCCACCGACCAGACCAAGATACTGTTCATCACTGTACCAGCACACACAACCAGCTTACCATCCAGTTCACTGATACAACCAGCATATAACAGTGCCGGCCAGTTACATTTGTATTTTGTGCACACTTTCAATGTCTGCAAGTCAATACAGACAACCATATTGTGAGCTGTCAGGCAGTAGAGCTTAGATCGATCTTTAGAGAACTCCACAGAGATAATCCAGTCTCCAACACCGTATTCTTTCGGAAAACCTCCTTCTAAATCATCCAATGATACAATGGCAAGACTTCTGCCTCCATACAAGACAACCAGATCGCCAGACAGTTTGATCCCATGAATCTTGTTCCTGGCAAAGATCCCTTTCTCCTTGACAACCTCTCCAGTCCTGTAATTCCTCACTTTCAAGACAGGTCCTTCACCACAGAGCAGCAATTCATCATCCAACACCTTCAACGAACATACCGGACCCGTATGATACAAAGGAACAAGAGCAGAAACCTGCTTTACATCGTCTTGTCCAACCCCCATCGGTGTGAAGCTTAGGAGGGAAAGAAATTTAACCAGGGTTCAGAAATTTATATCGGAGAGTTTGAAATTTGAAGAAGTGAGTGGTTTTAAATTTTAACTTTTCAAAGGTCACTTGGTTCTTCCTTCAATGAACAGCAACTATGGAAGTGGTCAAGGTGGGCCTGTACAGAGCAAGTATCCAGTCGCAACAGGTATTACTGGTGGTAATGCCGGTGCCAATGGAGGTGTAGAGGACCCAAAGAAGCCCCAGCATCGACGTACTGTGGACTACTTCACACCTCTGGGTAAATATATGATCAAGAAGAATGTCTATAATAGACGGCGGGTGAGGGAACCGCTGGGTCGGATCCGGCCAGAGATGTCATACTTGACGCATTTGTTACCACCGTCGGTCGAACAAGAGACTATCTTTGATGTGTCTACTAAATTTGTTCACGTTTCCACCAATAAGGCTCGGCATGCTATCCATGCCATCAAGTGGACGCCAGATGGACGTCGGGTGCTGGTTTCATCCTACTCAGGGGAGTTCACGATTTGGAACGGACTTACATTCAACTTTGAATCGATTATGCAGGCTCATGATAGTCCCATCTTTGCATTACAGTATAGTCACGACGGAGACTGGCTGTTATCAGGAGACCAGGAAGGTACGATCAAGTTCTGGCAACCTAATTTCAACAACGTCAACATATTGACGAAGTCTCACGATAATGCGATCCAGGACTTGGAATTCTCGCCAAACGATACCAAGTTTGTGTCATGTTCGGACGATCAGACGTTGAAAATATGGAACTTCTCCACTGCTACCGAAGAAAGAACGTTGAAAGGACACCACTGGGACGTCAAATCGTGTGATTGGCATAACGAACTCGGTATGGTGGTGAGTGGATCAAAGGATAACCTGGTGAAGTTCTGGGATCCTCGTGATGCCACCTGTATTACCACTATGCATGATTTCAAACATACTGTCACGAAGGTGAAATTTCAGAAACATGGATCTCAGAGGTTACTAGCTGCATGTTCTAGAGATCACTCAACTAAAGTGTTCGATATACGTACTATGCGTACTTTATACACGATCAGATCGCATGATGATACGGATCTCACGTCGATCTGCTGGCATCCTGTTCATAGTTCTCTTTTAAGTATAGGTGGATACGACGGTTCACTTTCATACTACGATCTCGATCGCGCATTGGATCCTGAATCGATCGTTGCACCACAATCAGATGATCAAGTACACCTTTATGGAGCCACTGCGAAAGTCGAAACTTTGGAGAATCCAATGCATATAGTTCCATTCGCTCATGAGAAGGCCATCTACACTATGGAGTATCATCCACTGGGACACGTACTATGCACTGCTGGTGCAGATAAGTCACTCAGGTTCTGGTGCAGAGCTAGACCGAACGATCCAAACGGATTCCAACATACGGCATACACAGGTGAGTCCTGGATGGAGAAGCAGCAAGAGTTTGGTAACTTCCACTATCAACAGCCTGGAGACGATGAGTCTGAGGCCAGAGCTCCACCTCCACCACCTCAAACACTACCTGGATTCAGTATACCTGGATTATCGAATTAGATTAGAAGTACATTTTATAAATTAATTATTATAGCGATATCATTCTCTTGGTTGTGATAAAACTTTCATCAGTGGGACAGACTTGGCCCTAGCGAAATTGGTGGCGACAGGTTTGTAACCACCTTTGGTATAGAAGTCATCCACTCGTTGCAAGTAATCGATGGCGTAGACGAACCGATAACACATGATGAAGTCATAGATGAGATTAAGGGTGGCGCTCGAGAATTGTAGATGTTGATGAGCCTGCGAGTCATGGTGGGCGAGTCCACAGTCGTAGCAGACGCATTCACCGGCGTTGGTGATGCTAAAGTATTTTGCACCTAGATGGTTGATCTCATCCAAGGTGACCTTCTCGTAGATGGATTCATATTTTTCGATTCGGCGTAAGAAATCAACGATAGCTTGATCCTTTGGGGTACTAAAGTAATCCCTATTAGCAGCCTTCTGTTCGATATTGAAACGACGAAGAGATTTGTTGGTACAGCGAACCTCCAATATCAATGTTCTGATTGGAACGCCTGTTTCCTTAGAGACCTGATGAACTTGTTTGAAAACAGCTTCTCTGCGAGCTCGAGTGGTATTGGTAGCGTCCAAGACACCGACATCGATAGTATCATCGACAAGTGAACTGGTTAGATTCTGCAAAGCTTCGAGGGCATACTTCTCACGTTCTCTTTGGGCATCACCATCCTGTAAATCAAAAGTGAATCTCTTCTTCTCCTCATTCTCATGCTGACGTCTAACGTCACCTGCATTGAAAGACGCCACTCGGATACCATCTTCACCAGTCTTACGTTTAGCGAAATCGATCAACTCCTTGACAACGGTAGATTTACCAGAAGCAGGCAGTCCGATCAAACAGACAAACCACTTTTTATGGAAATCAACCTTGGTTGGATCATATTTTTGAGTGTCATTAACTGCTCTGTTAGCGCCGCATAACAGATCATCTAAAAGAGCCTCCTCAGACTCTTCCTCTGTAGAACCGCTAGACCAACTTCTCAGCTCTTCAGTGGCGGTATTATCAATACCATCATCGATATAGTCACCAGTACCTAGTTCCAAGTCATCTATTTGCAACAAATCTCCGACTTCAGTATCGATTAACTGAGGTGAATAATCAGGAGTTGTAGCAAGGGAGGAAAGCATGGAAACTATCGAATTAGTTGACTGAGTTCTGCTGTTTGGCAAACTCCCTCCGTTGGAATTAGCATCCGAACTTGCAGACCTCGACAACGGCGTTAACGCGTTCAAGTTGATGCTATGCTTATGAATAGTCATACCTTTCAACTAAATGGAAAATAAATGCGAGTGAAAGATGCGAAAAGAACTTCGGGTGGGTCCCAGATCTCCGACTCCGAAGACTTTTATAATGGCGGAAAAAAAGAAAAAAAAAGTCGGGTATTGCCTGTTTCGGGTGTCAGGCACCCTAGGAGAGGGAGGGGTAACAGAGCGGGCAAATTATGTACGATGACGATCTACCCCTCATTTTGAAAGCTAAACAGACGCAACCAGAACGGTATCAGTGCATTTCGGTTCGGAATGGGCGGGATTCATTTAACTCCGGATGTTACATCGCCATTATATTCCTTGGATAACGGTCCGATTTAACAGTTTTTCCGGAAAAACCTTCCCACATGGGCAAGCCAAAAAAAAAAATTTGATTAGTACCCAAAAATGCGGAGCTAAACAGGGAATAAAAAATAAGAGCAAACAGAACATGGGCACGGCTTTAAGACTCTTGCATTTCCTTTTTAACCATGAAGAAGGTTCCAAGTTGCAGTTCACGGATAAGTTCGGAGGAATGGTGGGTGTTCTGTTCGACCAATCTGGTGATAAACTTTTGGCTGGCTCGGATATCGCGCGTTGTTAGACGCAGGTAGTGGATCGATGAGATGCAGACGGATTTGGAGTCGGAGTCCTTAGAAAATAATTTCATCCCCGCGTATTCCAAGTGCGGGCAAGCCGACTCATGCGTCAAATGTTTGAACTTGCCGGTTTCGGTAATGAGCAGCCGACCTTTTCTCGGATCGGTTGTAGTCGAAGAAACTGCAGGAGAATGCTGATATTCGTTGTAGATCATCAATCCGTAGACGTCGCTGTCGACCAGTGCTTTAGCCGGTGTAGACTTGTAATGTAAGGTGAGGAAGTGGAGAAACACTTTAGTGAGTCGATCCGGGAACCCTTTGCCTGTGATAAAGAGGGTTGTATCTGTAGAATTGTCGCATAGATGCCTGAAAATAGCCTCTTTTTCCACGATGACGATCTCCTTTGGGGCCGGAGAGTGGAACTGGAAATCCTTGCTGCATGAATTGAGAGAAATCAAAGGGATCAAAGTGGGACCTGAATCCCTATTGATATCAAACTTGGTGCCTTTGTAAGAGAAGGAGAGATCACCGTAGATGAGTCCCTTTTGAGATGCTACGATCCCGAGAGACTCGATACTGACACCTAGGCAGTCAGCTATCTGGTCGATGCATTTATCAGAGACGGACTGGTTGCCGAACAGGCTAACGTTAGAATAGTAGAGCTGTCTCTTTGTGGTTGTTTTACGGGCAACAAGGTTTGTATGGATCGATTTCAGCAGTTGCAGGTATCGTGCAAACCGGATTGGTTCATGCGGGTCCATTGAGGGGAACTTGACACTGATTGTCTTAGCACTGGTCTTGAATCTGCCATCAACACCTCTTTTCCTAGTCTTGGGGGAAACTTGCAACGTTAGAGACAACGGTTGACCGTTCTTGAGCCCGGATTCGATCAATTGTAACGAGACGGCAACACTACTAAGCGGAGAAGTGGCTGTGATGCCTGCAGATAGAGTAACTGCACGCATGAATGGAAAGAAGCAGTTTGTGGTAAAAAGGGATCAAATAAATTTAGGAGAGGTGTGAGAATTACTCCCCAACCCAGATGTCTCGAATAGGAAATAGTGACTGAACGGGATTGGGGGTGAGGAGGGGTAAGAGGGTTAGGGTTATGAGCCAATATGTAATTACGCGCTTATATATAAATTGGATGGACGAAGTATAGCGGAAGTGACATAGTTAGGTACACACGATAGTTAGGTGTGCTGATGTCATCCAATGTTGCTGTTCTGGTCACTGTCATTCTGCTGTCCATAGTGATAGGTTTGGCGTTCTTGGTTATCGTTTCAGGAATCAGAACGAAAGGTGAAAATTCTGAATGGACGTTGCCGGTGAGCCATAGACTGGCAAGATATTCCTCACTGCCTTCGTACCACGAAAGCTTGAGGGTTTCTACTCCCGGATCGTACAGATTGAATCAGGTGGCAGAGCTGGGTGGATACTATGACGAGAATGGACGGTTCAAGAAGGTGGAAGTAGCAAGGAAGAGAGATGAAGTGACAGGGAGGTACCACTATGAGATCTGCAAGCCGATCAAGTCGATACAGAACTTACAACAACCTCCACAGTACAGTGAGCATGGTGAGCACGGTGAACACGACGGTGAAACACGGTGAGCTTGGAGAAGTTGGAAGGACTGAAAAAGAAATAATTGTCAAGTTGAGCCGCACAGAAGAATTTCAGCTGGGGGTCCGGACATTATGGGAATTAGTAATGGGAAGGAGAAGAATAGGTGGGAGGTAAGCGACAACAGGAGTCAGCGCCAGTGGACATCAAAGAAGATGTACTATATACTTTAAAATACGGCAGTAAAACAGTAATAGCCAACACTACTTCACCTCTACCACTCCACCTCTACCACTCCCCTACTACTCCACCCCTACCTCCCCACCCCTACCTCAGCCTCGACAGTCGTCATTCATATTCTGCAGTGAGCAGATCAGCTACATATTATATTTTTTTCAACAGACCTAAACTCTCCCCTCTAAGTACTACACAGATGCTCACGAAACGAGATTGGTATTACAACACAGGGTCACAAAGATATGCATTTTTCGCATTTCTGATCGCCATCTTGGTCGTTGTGTTGGCTACAACGTGTGCATTGAACGTGAGAAGGATAAAGGCGGGAAGACAACCGATGATTTCACGGTACCTGGCGCCTCCAAGTTACAGACAGTCTCAGACCCAATACAACAACCAGAATTTGGCTGAAGAATTGCCACAATATACGGAGTCACCGAACCCTGTCCAAGACGCTGGTTATTATGACACAACGGGCAACTTTGTTGCTGCAAAGCCGTCTGCACCACTAGCTTATGACAACGGTGAAGGTCAAGGTCAAGGTTCAGCCGATGGCCTGTCACCGCCACCTGCAGGTCAACAGAGTGCGCCTATTGATCCAGCAGTTTCAGGAAGAACATATCAGCAGTCGTCGTCCAATCAAGCGCCTTCAAAGGCCAACTCTGAGATACCACCTGCACATTTGGACACTTCAGCCACTGGCTCACCTTCTATGGTCCAGTCTACTCAGACAACGTACTCCCCAAGGCAGGGAAGTAGCGTGCAAACACCGACATATGACTCTCCACAATACTATTCTCCTCCTGCAGGACCGCCTCCGGCTCACTCCAAGAACTGATGACTACTACCTAATGATATACTAATCGACTTTGGCTAATACAGCTATAAATAGTAAAACACGTCGATCGACGCGTCTAACCATTATCTACCCCTCATTATCTCCACTCTTCACCGACCCCGACTAATCTCTCCCCTTTAACGAATCCCTCCCTTTTGACGAATCTTTTTTCTTCATGACAGTATACCGAAGCGCCATTGGAATGGCTGTATTCGGAATTGCCTGCTTGTTTCTGATTATTCTGATCTTTGTACATGTGACGAAACCCAAGAATTCTGGGAGACTGGTGGAACCCAGCTCTGGAAGGCTTTCTCATGAACGAGGGGAACAACATCGCATGGAAGACATAGAAGCAAACCCAAGCAGTGAGAGTCGAAGCAGTGGACATAGAAGTAGAGCCAGACAAGATGAAGAGCCGGTGCCTACCTATACCGAACATGCAAACCCTGCACAGGATGCGGGTTATTACAACCTAGATGGAACGTTTGTGCCTGCAGGTACCAAGCCAGACAGTGATGAACCGGTGGATGAAGGTGCAAATACAGACAATTCCCAACCACCAGGATACGACGGGATTACGAGGCCACAGCAAGTGGCCATACATGATTGATAATGACCGTACTGACCAGTTCCATCGATGCACCGATTATTGCTGTTCGGTTGTAACGGTTAGAGCCGTGTGCCAGCCGCGGCAGTGCGGGGGGAGCTGAGCATTTCAGGGGCCCAAGATTTTTTTTTTTTTTTTTTGATTTTCTATTTTCACTGAGCAGCATCAGATGAAGGGAAAGTCAGGCGGCTCAGGGAAGTCGATCAACGCGAAGTCGATCAACGCGAAGTCGATACGGCCGAAGTACGTAGAGACCTCTACCAAGACCATGGGGAAGGCTCCAACCAATACTAAGAGGACGTTGAAAACTATCCAGGTTCAGAAGATGTTCAAACCGGTTCTTTCCAATCCATTTACAAACAGAGACGTCTGGCCATCTACTACCGCTGAGACGATGCAGAATTTCGCCGATTTACTAGTAGGGCAGGTTTTGACCGATATCGGCAACTATAACCGGTTGAGCAAAGATGATAGGGAGAAGATGAATATGGTCGTGCCCGAAGAGACCAAGCATATTTCTTATGGTTTCAACAGCACGATGGAAGCGTTAGAGAAACAGATCGATTCAAAGAGGAAAAACATTGCAGTGGTTGATCCAATTGCATGTGTATGCGTTTGTAAAGAGGATATTACGACAAGTCTGTTATATTCGTCGTTCCCAGTTCTATGTGAACTGGCACAAATCAAATTGGTTGAATTACCAAGGGGTAGTTCAACAAGACTCCGTGAAGCAATTGGTTGTAAACGGAGTGTGGAATTCCTAATTATACGTCAAAAAGTCGTTGCACAACATCCTCTATTACAGAGACTGATTGATGGGATTGCTAACGTTGACGTTGGATTTTTGGATCACGACAAGCTCGGTACAGACATCAAGTATCTGTTGGTTGATAGACCTACAGGTAAGGCTGGCAAGAAAGGTGTGAGTAGCAAATAGGTAATGATTGTATTTAATGATGAGATAATTTACGCAATGAGCCTGTGAGATGTCTACCCATATTGGACAGCAATCTCGTTAGGTTGGTAGAGTTGAGCGATGGTGGTCGATGCAGTAGTCGTGTAGTTTTATTCATCATCGAGGATGGTTCATTGTAATGATTGGTGGCATGCATTTCGAGGACTCGGCGCTCCACTGAGGCCAAGTCGTTGGATGAAGGTAGTGAGGGAGCAAAGTTCTTTTCATCGATACCCATTATTCGCTGATTATGCAACCGGTTGAAGTAAAGCAGTGCACTAGCTCTGGTGATTCCAACGTAGAGAACACGGCGTCTCTGCCTGTTGAGATAGAAGTTATTTGGAGACAGAATGAACACGACGGGGAATTCCAGTCCTTTAGCCATATGTATAGTGGAGAAGTTGACCTCGTTATCGTTGTATAACCGGTCAAAATTGGAGTTTGGGTTCAGTAGAACGTGGGAGTTGTAGTTGTTGAGATAGAAATGGAGTAGAGTCTGATCTGCAGGCTTCAACTCCAAATTCCGGCATAGAGACGAATGGATCGATCGGAGACATCTCTCATACTCTTCCAGTTGCTGATCAGATACTTTGCTTGTGATGAGACGGTTCTTGAGACCGAATTCACGACCGATGGCAAGCAAAGTGTTCATGATAGCATTTGGATCGTTTTGATCGAGCTGTTGGATCGAATTATCCAAGAATTCGACAAATGGTAGCACCGACCGCGGCACGCGCGCTTCTTTACAAAGTTCTGGAGATTGTAACAACTCCCAAACTGTCACATTGTGGCTTACAGAAGTAGTGAAGATGCGGTTGATGGTAGCCAGACCGACTCCATGCACCAGATTGAGTGCAGAGAGTAATGCGAAACTTTGATGTGGATCGATCAGGATCTTCATATATTGTAAGAGGTTGGCCAGCTGGGTACGTAGCCACTGCGGAGTGCTATTTAACCGGTTGATACCGATCTGACCACCGTCAGTCAGCTTTTGGCGGAAGAATCGGCTTGCGGTGTCAACTTCTTGGTTAGTGAAGGACAGAACAGCGACATCAGAGTACTTGATCATGCCTTTAGATTCACGAACCAATCGCTGGATCTCATTATAGACAAAGTTGAGTTCTTCCTCGGAAGATTCAAACGACATACGAACCGTAGGCAAGCACGAGGACTCCTTGACACACTCTTTGACGTTTGTATGACTAGCACCAAGGATTTTAGCTGAGAGATCTAGTAACTCTGGAGTCGACCGGAACGCTTGTGACAATGTAACAAGTTTCTTTTTATCAGGAGAAAAGCATGAACCGATCCGTTTCCAGTTCTTGTCAGCGGTAGCACCCATGAATGCATATATCGACTGGTTCGGATCTCCAGCAATAGTAAGATGTCTCTTTTCGGAGAGAGCAACGACAATATCTGCAATCAGCGGGTAGACGTCTTGAAACTCGTCGACAATGACCACTTTGTAATTGTTGACAATCGGCAGCGAGTCATCAGAGCGGATCATCTTCCCGCATTCATAGAGTATATCGTCGTAGGTGAACATCTGAGACCCGATAAGCGTCCGGATCTTACTGATAGTGGGGTCGTTATCGGAGGTTGACGACTGGCGTGATTCACGGATGATCTGACGCATCCTTGCCAGGGTTTCACCTTGTGCTGGTGAGGATGAAGAAGATGAAGAAGAAGAAGACTGCGATTGCACCCGCTGACGCGGTTGCTCACGGTCCAACCTCGGTATCAGCTCGCAGAGCTGTCGTAAGTCCTGATCTTCAATCAGTTGCCAGTCATCAAACTTCTCGGCAATGACAGACGCAGCAAAGGCATGGAAAGTCATCACATGTGCCTGATTAGCAGTCTCAGCACCAATCAATTGCACCAATTTATGCTTAAAGTCATCGACGGCTCGATTAGTCAAAGATAGAACCAGGATTTGATCTGAAGCCAGATTCCCACCCTGTTCACTCATCAGGTAGGCTAATCTAGCGCAAAGAGTCCTCGTTTTACCAGAACCAGGTCCGGAGATCACGTTAAGCAACGTACCCTTCTCGTAAGCCGCTGTGATGACCTCTTTCTGGGACTCTGTGCACTCCACTTCAACCATTCTCCGTGGGGTAGAGAGTGAAAAATGCACGCGTCCCAAGTAGAGGCAGCAGCACAGCCCTGCAAAAATTTTGGCGCCCCCCCGCCCCTGCCCCATTCCCCACGATACTTCCATATTAAGACTAATTGAAAGAGTGTCGAGTTTTTCTCCCTGCTAACGATGTCTGCTTCTTCTTCACAATTCCAACAGTTGGAGAAGCTGGGTGAAGGTACTTATGCTACGGTGTACAAAGGAAGGAACCGACAGCTGGGTACACTTGTTGCGTTGAAAGAGATCAACCTGGACTCGGAGGAAGGCACCCCTTCTACTGCGATTCGAGAGATTTCACTCATGAAGGAGTTGAAGCATGAAAACATCGAAACGTTGTACGATGTGATCCATACAGAAAACAAGTTGACTCTTGTGTTTGAATACATGGACAAGGATCTTAAGAAGTATATGGACAGTCATGGCAACAAGAATGGGGCATTGGAGCCGGAGATTGTGAGGAGTTTCATGTATCAACTCTTGAAAGGTGTCACCTTCTGTCATGACAACCGGGTTTTACATAGAGATTTAAAGCCTCAGAACCTGTTAATCAACGATAAAGGTGAATTGAAGCTTGGAGATTTCGGATTGGCAAGAGCTTTTGGTATTCCAGTTAACACTTTCTCGAACGAGGTCGTCACTCTGTGGTACAGAGCTCCAGATGTTTTAATGGGCTCTAGGAACTATTCAACCTCGATTGATATGTGGTCCGCAGGTTGTATACTGGTAGAGATGTTCTTGGGAAAGCCGCTGTTCCCAGGATCATCCAATGAGGACCAACTTCTCAAGATCTTCAGAATCATGGGTACTCCAACGGAACGTACTTGGCCTGGAGTGTCCAACTATCCAAACTACCGGTCCAACTTCAATATGTTCATCCCTCAGGACCTCCGCGTGTTGATTCCAAACATTGATAACCTGGCCTTGAACCTTCTCCAAGGACTTTTACAGATGCGGCCTGAAATGAGACTCAGTGCTCGCCAGGCTTTGAACCATCCTTGGTTCGATGACTACAACCACGGTGCTAATCCGCTTGGACCGCATCAGCAGCAGCAACAACAACAACAACAGCAACCGTTGCAACAATAACTACAACCGTAATAACCGAGTGAGGACTCTACAGTCGTTCAGAGTCTTCTGGTAAGGCTAACTAAGTATAAATATATGATCGAAACCTCAATTGAGTAGCATAGGTAACACATGAGTGTCAGGGTTCACTTTGTAAGCAGCCAGCTTTTGAACATAGTCAAATCTATTCGATTCTGCAATCTTGGACCACAGTGCGTGGTTTCCAGACAGTGTAGTGGAGTCCAATTTCTGCAACAACTTGTCCTGCAACTTGGTGCTGTCAAGGGAGAGTATCGCCATCACCAAATTCGTGTTGTCGATCTTAGCTGTGGCTTTTTGATACTTCATGAACATCTTTACCGTCTTATAATCGACATCGGTCGTGAGAATGATAGCCAGCAGTTCCTGCCAGTCACCAACGAATCGAGCTTTCAACTTGAACAACAGTGGTAGCAGCTCCAGATGCTTATAAGGGAACCGTATAGGACACTCTGACACGTACTGGCTCACTATAGCATTCTTTCCAATGATAACTTCGACACCAGAGTCGGAAACGTCTTCTAATTGAGCAGCAATGGCAGACCGCATCTCCTCGATCTTCTCATTAGTGAGAAACAGATCGACTCCAGTCAACGTATCTGGAGTCACATACTCAAGATCCAGCACTGAGTCATCACAAACCACCAAATTTGCATCCGAGGCACCTACCAGGTCCTCATCTGGAACATTTGACAGGTTCAATCGCCTCTTGTAGTAATAGTCCACTGCCCCTCGACAGAGACTATCGTAATGCTCATCGACAAACTCGTTCATGTATCGATCTACCTTTGACATGCCGCTTATATTCTCAGACATCAGGATTATAAGCTTCAAGATCTCCGGTGGGAGTTCATCCAACTTAGAAACCCTTTGAATTGGCTCATTTGTACCTTGAATAGCCTTGCTCACGGGCTCTTCTTCATCCAAATCATAACTCTGAGATCGATCGATCTCCTTAGACTGAGCACCATGCTCGCCCCATCGCCGGTTGAAATCCCGTATTTCACTGGCTAGTACTAGACACCTTCCAGACCACTTCTGCGGCTTTGGCTTCTTCTTTTCGACCCGCAAAACAGGCGCTTGCAACTGATACCCAGGAAGAAGAAATGCCATATAGAGAATAGAAATTAAATTTGGAGATTTATTAGTTAAATATGGATCTATTTTGATGCAATTAAATGAACGGAATGAAGTTACAATTTGTTGGACTCGTATCTGAGAGGCAGACCACCGGTACCAAGAAGGTGTTTGACAGCAGTTTCGTCAGGATGGTCCAAGATGACATGAATGTGTGGTAAAGCACGGACACTTTGCAAAGAAGCCCAGTTTTTGAACCAGACTATTGCGGATTCGGGAAGTCCCAGTTGAACAGTGAATGTCTGTTTGATGTATCTATCGACCAAACTTCTATCGGAGGCAGAGATATCACCTTTTGCAGAGTTTGGATCCGGTGGTAGAGGCGATCTAACCCAAACACAGAGATGAACAACTCCATCTTCTAGATAGTAAGGGAAGGAGTTAGGTAAGATCGTCGTATCCTTAACGTTGGCAAACGGTCTAACATCTGCACATTTCACCATTGGAACCGACTCCGCTGCAGGCATTGTGATTGGTACCGTATCTGGTAACCAGTGTAACTCCTTCACCAACAATCGGGTAGTCATATCAACTCCTAGATCTTTCAACTCCTTCCGAAACTTATCATACTTCGCCATACACTGCGGCGAACGATAGAAGTTCGTTATGTCACCTCTAGCAACGAGGTTCTTCGCCTGCGCAAACGTCATAGGAGTGTTCCCCACCGGCATTTTCCTTCAAATGATACCAATAGATAGAGATTGACAGACAGCTGTAAAAAAATGTAACATTTTTTTTTTCCACCTGCCTCCCCTTTAAAGCCGTCTTCATGCACGTGCACAGCCTGGAAGTCCCAAAAGGGTAATTCGATTAGGATCCGTAGCTGGTTAGACGGTGTACTTACCACCGGTGTATTGAGATTCGGTCTGGGTATCCAGTTTCTGAATCACGGTCCGCTTCAATTGATTGGCGGCTTCCACAACATTCATTTCTAAAGGACCTTCCACTTGAAGGTATAGCTTGGGTTCTCCGTGGTCTGTCACCTTCTGTCCTGGTGGATAGTATCTTCCCTTGGTGGTGATTGAAGTAGCAGTCGAGTCTATAACTTTCCTGATATTGTCTGCACTTGCCACACTCCAACGCACTTCCTGTGGTAAATCGTTGATATCCAGGTTTGCAAAGAAGTGACCGTCTTCTGAACTGTATGTGATTTTAAAGTTAGGCAGATCGGCTTCGGCTGCTGCAGCATCAACAGGATTCTCCGCGGATGTTTGCTCAGTACCTTCGTCTCCGTCTTCTTCACCAAACGCTTCCTTCTGTAACTTCTTCCGTTCTTCTCTAATCGCTTGCAGTTTACCAAGCCCATGCCCGGCAAATCCACTACTGAATTTAATGTCACCACTCTTGATGCTTTCTCGAAACCGGTCAGACATCGTTTGCAATTCCTGTGGAACAGGTTGCTGCGATAACGTTAGAAGTCTCACAATGTCAGATGCGGCCTTATCCTGGTCACAAAGAATGAAGGTCACACTGTTACCTTCTTTTCCAGCACGTCCCGTACGTCCAATACGATGAACATAGTCTTCCATATGAGTTGGAGCGTCGTAGTTAATAACCAGGTTCAAATCTTCGATATCGAGTCCTCGTGATGCAACAGAGGTGGCTATCAAGATATCAAACAAACCTTTTTTAAAATAGTCTGTGGTAGAATCACGGTCGTCTTGACTGTGTCCGCCATGCAACGACATCGCAGCGTATCCTCTTGGACTTAAAAGTTTCACCAGGTTGTCACATTCGTCTTGACGGTCCATAAAGATCAAGACTTTGCCATGATGGTCATTCGCACGGAACCTACCGAGTGTCTTCAACAGAGCTGGGAATTTGTCAGCGGGATCTTTCACAACCTCAAAACTCTGTTTGATCTTCTCATTAACGAGGTTTCTTTGACCGATAAGGATTTCCACGGGACGATGCAATACTTTCTTTGCAAGATTTTCCATCTTGGGAGGGAAAGTAGCCGAAAATAACACCGTTTGCCTATCATGCCGTAAAACGTTCACAATCCTCATCACTTGAGGCTCAAATCCCATGTCGAACATCCGATCGGCCTCATCTAACACCAGATAGGAGACTGACGATAAACTCAACAGCCGTCCACTGTTGGCACATAGTAGATCGATCAATCGGCCAGGTGTAGCCACCAAAAGATCACATTTCTTTTTGATTTCACCGATCTGTTCAGATATAGGTTGTCCTCCGTAACAACAGCATCCTTTCAATCCAAGTTGAGCCAAAAACGGTCTACAGGATTCAAAGATCTGCAAGGCCAGCTCTCTCGTTGGTGCCATCACCAACGCTGCCGGTTGAGAACCACCCCATTTGGGAACGGCATCATACTCGTTCGATATAATATGCCTGAATAAAGGTAGAAGATATGCAAGTGTCTTACCAGAACCGGTCTTGGCAATACCTATCAGATCGTTACCGGCCATGGCATTGGGGAGAGTCTCTGCCTGAATTGATGTTGGCGTGTCAAATTCCAGCTTCTCCACGACCTGATTGATACTTTGAGGCATGCCCAATTGCGACCAAGTGAAAATCGGTTTCATGACGTTCTTCCCATGGACTATCACTCCATCTCGTAATCTTAACGCTGCCACTTCTTCATCTGAAACTGTCCTCACAAACTCAGATTCCTGGTAGAGGCATTTCTCAATCGGTCGCACGCTCAATTCATGATGAGGCAAAGACTTACTGCTCTTCTTTGCAAGAATATGAAGAAGTTCAGAGGGATCTTCCTGGTCCTCAGGCATGATCTCAGCTTGGTCTTCAGTGTCTATCAATTCACCTTTCGAGTGATGCTTTTGTTCCAATGACTCCAGGTATTGATCTACATCTACATCTTCATCTTCATGAGTATCAAAACCACTCTTCTTCCGTTTAACAGCCTCTTTCTCCCCATCCTCATCCGCCTCATCCCCATCAAACAACGACCTCTTCACCACTCCAACCATCTTGGATCGCACCTTCGCCTTACTGTTGAACTTCATCAACGACGATTCCTTCTCCTTCTTCTTCTTCCATGCCAACAGCTTCTTCTGGCGCTCACTCACCACCTTTTTGCGGCGATCTTCGTCAGAAACTGTCATCTTGCAGAAGAAGAAAGTGATGTTTAGAAGTGAAAGTTTCTGGCCCGGTAGGCTCAGAATGAGAGGGGAAAATTTACCGGGCCCTGACGCACCCCATACTTTTAATCTCTTGGCTGCTGCCAAAATTCTCCCCGATTCAGACAACTCGCTTCTTCCTGTTGATGGGCAGCTTACGACGCAACTATGGTGCGATCCGACAGGATGTCTCCACTAAAAAGCCCGCGAAGCCCGAAAAGCTTGGTACACTTGGCGGTGTGACGATGCCAACTATACTGAACGTGTTATCGATCCTTATGTTTGTTCGTTTTGGATTCGTTATCGGCCAGATGGGATTGATGGGTACTTTGCTGCTTCTGTTGATATCGTACAGCATTGATCTACTCACAACGCTGTCTATTTCTGCAATTGCTACCAATGGTACCGTCAGAGGAGGTGGACCTTACTACATGATCAGCCGGTGCCTAGGAGTGGAATTCGGTGGTGCCATTGGTATCATTCTATACATTGGACAGATCTTGAATGCATCGTTGAACGTTGCCGGTTTAGTTGAGCCTATATTATACAATTTCGGCCCAAATGGCCGGTTTGCATCGATACTACCAGCTGGATACCTATGGCAGATGTTGTACTGTACTACTCTACTGGCAATGTCTACTGTCGTGGCATTGATTGGAGCTGGTCCTGTTTCACGTTGCGGCACGTTCTTCTGTGCAATCTTGCTGCTGGCAACGTTCTCGATCCCGATCTGTTCCTTGGTCGCTAGCCCGACAGATATTCCGGATTTAGGGTTCTATTCTGGTCCCTCTTGGGCTACTTTGCAGGGCAATATGTGGCCTCACTATACACGAGGTGCAGCCGGATCTCAAGCTCCAGTGTTGGAAACGTTCAATGATCTGTTTGGAGTCTTCTTCCCAGCCACTGCAGGAATATTGGCAGGCTCATCGATGTCTGGTGACTTGAAGAAACCATCGGAAGCTATTCCTAAAGGCACTTTACAAGGTATATTTGTCACTTTCGTCTGCTATCTGATGGTGATCGGTGCAATGTGCATTTCAATCCCTAGAGAACTGCTTTATAAAGACGTTGAAATCATCCAGACTGTGTCGCTTGTGCCAGTTCTGATCACGCTCGGTGAAGCGGCCACCGCACTCTTTTCTATTATTGTCGGTCTTGTCGGTGCAGCACAATTGTTGCAGGCTATTGCCAAGGACAACATCTTCCCTCATCTTTCGATGTACTTTGGAAAAGAAGATCAATTGCCCTACTGTGTGGCCATTTCTTGGTTATTCTGCCAGATCTTCCTATTGCCCGACGTTAACCAGTTGGCTACTCTTATCACCATGGCATTCTTGACCACTTTCATAGCCATCAATCTTGCATGTGCTCTATTGAAGATCGGAGCAGCACCAAATTTCAGACCTAGTTTCCGCTATTTCAGCGCATATACGGCCATTGCAGGAACAGTGTTATGCATGACCGCAATGTTCATTGTCGATGGTGTGTGGGCCTCTCTGGTCATTCTCTTATTTGCCATCTTGATCGTCTTAATCCATTACGTTTCACCTCCTAAGCAATGGGGTGATGTTTCACAGTCCCTTATCTACCATCAGGTTCGTAAGTACCTGTTGAAACTGCGTCAAGATAATGTCAAGTATTGGCGGCCACAGATCTTGTTGCTTGTGGATAATCCTAGAACTACTTGGAGACTGATCAGTTTCTGCAACCATTTGAAGAAAGGTGGATTGTATATCCTCGGTCATGTCCTGCAAGCAGAGAGTTTCCAGGCTCGTGCTGGTGAATTGAATAAGCAACATAACGCATGGGTGCAAGTTCGTGATTTGAGTAAAATCAAAGCGTTCATTCAGATCTCGATTGCCCCCACATTCGCTTGGGGTGTTCGTAATGTCTACATTGGAAGTGGTCTCGGTGGTATGAAACCAAATATTACAATCTTGGCATTCTACGATTTATCACATTTCTCACCGGAGGATCTACGGTTACCATCGAATTTGACATTCGAGAACAGAACTTCTCAATATAGGACTCAAGTCAATGTGGCGATGGATTCCCTGCCAACAGACAAATGTTCACCTGAGAAGAGAATCAAACTGACAGAATGGGTTCAAGTCATTGAGGATTTATCACTTTTGAACAGTAACGTTGCCGTGGCCAAAGGTTTCCCACGTTTAGATATCCCCTCTGAAGACGCCTCTTGGTTGCCAGTGAGTGAACAGAAGTTTATTGACCTGTATCCAATCCAGATGACATCCAGAGTGACAGATCCTAATGGTGATAGGAATATATTGACAACCAACTTTGACACATACACTTTGATTCTACAACTGGGTGCCATCCTTGACAGAGTGGACTGTTGGAAAAGAACCCATAGACTTCGTGTGATTGTATTTGTGGAGTATGCGAAAGACGTTGAATCTGAACGTCAAAGAGTGACCAGTTTGCTTGAGATCTTGAGAATAGATGCCGAAGTGATTGTCAAATGTTTGAGCGATGGCTCTTTGGAAACTTATAAGTACATTGCACAAGGAGAAGAGGAAGGAGTGAGTGAAAAAGTGATGACCGCCGTCGATGAAACACTAGTGGACGAAGAATGGTGGGAAACCGTCCGTGATGCTAGAGATAAAGAGACTGCATCGAGGAAAATGCCATCAACGGATGGTGTCACCATTGTGAATCCTCGTGCGATTCGTAAGATTGAACAGTCGAGCAATCGTCGTTATTCTTTCCTCAATATGAACAAGCTAGGAGTGTCATTGAACATGGTGGCCAATAAGATTCCTAAATCAGACATCAAACGTATGACTCAAGAGAACAATGAGGATTACTGGAACCCAGTTTCTGACACCGAGTCTGAATCGATCATTTCGAGAGCATCAACACCACCTGCACCATCACAAGTCAACGCAACTTCCACAAGGGGAATTTCGGCCGGATTATGCGTGGCAACAGCAAACAATAGTTCACCATGTAAACCTGACGCAACTCCGCGCAAGAGTTCTGCAGCGCATTCTAACGCTCAAGGTGCAATAAGGAGGCCGAAATTTGAAACTACCCGGTCATTGAGACAGAGGGATCGTTCTTCGATGCTGTTTTCGGCAGAGACGATGCCTAATTCACAAGTTTTAGAAGATGCACAAGGAAATGAGCCTTCCATTATATTTGTGAAAGATCAAGATAGTTCAGACGAGGAATTTTCTCAAAAGAACGAGAAGTCTTCAATATATGAAACGACGACGTCTCATAATGCAAGAGGTGGTGAGATCGATCCACTATCCGAGTCAGTTAGAAAAGGTGCGGCGGCGGTTGTGGGACCTGGAACGGCCGCAGGAATGGAATTCACTGCAAGCTCGGCAAAACCATCGGGTTCTGCGGCAGAAATTGTGGCCGAACGTATTAATAAGATTGAAGGAAAGTCTGGACGTGGACATGGATTTGCAGACGGTGTGCGCCTAGATTCCGACAACAATACCAATGCACATGCACTCGCGGCTTCATTTAATGAGCTACCTAATAGGGCTCAACTTGTCATTTTGAACGAATTAATGCTACATACGAGTGAAAAGAGCGCATTACTGTTCTCTACGTTGCCAATACCAGAGATTGGTTTACATAACAACGAACAGGACTGTTTGGACTACGCTTCCAATATAGAGGTTTGGTGCAGTGGATTACCACCGATCCTGTTGATAAACGCTCAGACAATGACCGTGACAACCAATTTATAAAACATTAGTAACGATGCATGTCAATTTCATCAACTGCATCTAAGAAAACCGAGAATTGAAAGAGAATGTCATCCTCGGCTACGCATCAATTCATAGATTTAATATTTTTTTCATGTTTGTTTAAGTTTCTTTTTTTTTTTTTTCCTTTCTCTTAAAGAACAAAAGTAAATCATGCATTGTGCGCCCCGCGTCAACCTGCATGAACTACTTTTGTTATAATAAGAGAAATTAATGCGGAATGTAATATTTGGTCCAATTACGCCCGTAACTTTTAAAACCGGAAATAGCGTCCTATATCGCATCAGGAGATTCCAAATTTGTCATATGCTGCCATACCAAAAGAATTTCAGAACAGGCTGGCAAAAGGATTTGGCGTGACAAAGAGACTAAGTATAAGTGGACGGGTCAATACTACATGATGACGTCGACGATTTGAAAAACAATGTACAATAAATAAGAGCTTAAACTGTATCGAAAAGTCTACTAGATAAAAGCAATTGATTGTATGTGTGCGGCGGCGGTAGATAGGTTGATCTTGTGTGGAGTGGACCGGAACAACCCAAGTCAAGGCTTATTCATGTTTAATGATGCAATTTGCGACACTCTGGAAAATGTCCGTCCGAACTTTGTAAGGGCCACACAACAATGACCTGTCAATGCTTTGTTTTTCCGGCACGCTATGCCATTAAGGGAAAGTATACGCAGTTACATGCCGATTTTCACCGACCGAGCTGTCACATACATATACAAAAAAAAAGAACTAGTAAAGCTCAATAAAAAGTGTCAGCAGATACGAGAGTAAGTGACATTCAAGTCGTATGAATACATCTAATGAATAGTGTTATGCCCCAGTTACCTGAATACCCTTAACACCCAAACAAAAATCCCCATCATCATTACTCCCTTCCTCAACTACCCCCCCTTCATGCACAGCCGCGAAAACCTTACGACTTAAAGCCCCCGTCCGAGCTCTGACAATTTCTTCTTTCGCCAACAATGTCGTTTGATCCCGTTCACGACAGCATCGAAAACAATAAAGAACCAGCTGTTCAACCCGAGGTCCACCAACATAATGCACCTCTGAGCTCATTGTTGAATCCACCAACTGAAGCCGAGACGGATTCCACCAACACGTCTAACGATGAGCATCCGACAACTCAGACAGGGGTCACTATTCAACAACAGGATCCCATAGCGTTCAACGTTCAATCGGTTGCTCCTACACAACAACCTTTACCGATAAAGATCTCCACCAAGGATACAATGAAGAAACAAGCCAAGAAACGTAAGATCAAAGACACGTCCAAAGACGGTGAAGGTAAGAGTTATCAGACTCTGCTCATTAATTCGAGAGCAAGACATTTGAAGCGCCCAGATGGTGAACCTTACATGAGATCAGAGATCCAGTTCGAGTTTGTTATGAGACTCTTCTTTAATAGAGATCGAGTGTTCACGAATCCATTCTATGATACTCCTGAAGGTTTTGATTGGCCCACCCATTTCCATGAATATAAAGATGCCGAGGGAATCAGCCACGAAAACGACGGAAAAAAGGTGACATTCTTCGAGTTGTATCTGTTGACCATGTTAAAGTCACCCAAGATCTCAAAAATATTGAAAGATCGCCTTATGGCCGATATAAACTATGCATTGAACTTCTGTGTGATCTGTTTGCTGGTTAACATCGGGAGACTCAATACTACTGTGAATTTCGACCATGAGATGAAGTCTCAGTTCCGTACATACCATTCGATACCATGCTTGCAAGTGGGACATCACTCTGATATCATCAATCGCTTCTACCACTTTAACGATGATTCCATTCACGTGAAAGATGCCATGATCGAAAAGGGTATATATGACAGCCCAACCGCAGGTAGAAACGTAATGAGCAATTCTGTCAGAGGTGGCAGTGGGTATACGATGGCTACAGTGAAACAGTTACAGGATACTCCAAGGATCAAATCCATTCTTAAATCCATCAACGATTTGAATAAAGACACCCCAAAGAGCTATAGAGATTTCGTGCTAAGCATCAACCAGGGTACTTTGAAAGCTCCATTAAATGTGGTCAGCCTTATCTTCTTGCTTTGCGTCCATGAGTACGAAATAGGGAAGGCCTTCTTTATGACCCCTTTGAAACTGGACGATGAAGTGATCAACGACCCCGAGGCCCCAGAGACTGCAGAGAATATTCCTGTTTCTACCGGTTCTCCATTCAACGACATATGGCTTAAATTGGACGTGACGCCTCAGGATAAGGTCTCTAGGTTCCTATGGTTGATTTATCTTTTCAGTGACACTCAATTCAAACCGGAGAAAGTGATGTTGAATCCATTCAATAAAACCGGTAACAACGTTGTCTTCGCTAGTGATGCCAACTTGGCGGATAAGATCACACTGAACGACCCAGAAACCTTGCTAAAGATGCGCCATACTATTCCAGGCTTCTCAGTGATCGATAAAGATACTCCAGTGAATCCACTTTGGAATGATATAGACACGGAGAGAGAGATCGATTTCGGGCAGCATATGAAACGACTCAGATTACAGTTTGTTAACGATGATCAAATCACACGGATTGATCCGAGTAAGAATGGAGCAGCGGGTGCAGACTATGCGAATATCAAGAGGAAGAAGATTCCTGGAGTTCCAGAGACTCAGACGAGTACGTTGAAGTTTAAAAATGTTGCTGAAAACGATCAATACACCGACGAGGCAGGGTACCAGAGTGTGATAGATGCAGATACTGATACAAGCACGATTGTGGAAAGGTCAGGAAAGAGACGTCGCAGGGGCAAGACTGCACCAGAAGTTGCTCTTGATGTTCCAATCAAATTATCATCTGTGGAGATGGAGAGATTGCTGAACAGTGAGATCAAAGTCATCAATGAGTATTCCAAGAATGCACAGTCTAAAAGACACAGGAACCATATATTTGCGATGTTCATGAGAGACATGTTCCAATATAAGATGTCGCAGTTCCATCAACGTCGTGTCAGTGCCGGTAACCTTGCCAGTAGTAAACTAATTGATCGGAATATGGTCTTGGAAGAGTCTACCAGCAACACGGATTCATTTGGTGACTGGGGTGAGTTCAAAGTGAGCTACTTTAAGGAATTGGACCGGGTCAATAACATGATCAACCATTCTGAATCGGTGAAACTTTCGAAGAAACCGTTAACTGAAGAGACCACTCAGCAGCCACTTACAGAAACTTCATTCATCTCGGAGGCTATTAAACAAATTAATTAGTACATATTTAGCAAAGAACAGAGGCATAAGTATGAGCGTAAAGCAACAACTAGTAGCTTAATGTAGCAATTCAATGCTTACGATCGAGTTACCACGTATCACGGCTTGTCCAATCTTGATAGCGTCAACAGAAGGTTGATCGTCACTCTTCCGTTTCTTCTTGGCAGCCACCAGCTCCACACAGTTTTCTATGTTTAGATTCAAGAAGAAGTCGTAACCAACAAGCTTACCTTGCACAGTACGACCGCCGTTCAGGCTCAACTTGATCTCTTTCGAGAGATACTTCTTCAACTCAGGAGAAGCCACCATGTTTAAAGGTGGGAAGAATTGAAATATTTTTTTTTTACTAGCTTAAATCACTCTGATACGCGTTATGGAGAGCAGTAGTCGGGGGTCTACCAGTGAATTGGAAGAGGCTGAGAGAATGGAGAGGATCAGTCTTGGCGGGATGCGGGTAAGGAAGGAACGACTACCCGAAGAATTGGAGCCCGAGGTGGTTTCCAAAGATGAGAAGGGGGAGAAAGTTGATGATGAGGTTGCGAAAGCAGATACGGAGGTGGAGGAGCAGGAGATGGAAGATGAGGAGGAGGATGATGATGATGAAGAAGAAGATGAATCCGAACTCATCAGCAAGAAAGAAGAACTTCTACTACTTAAATCTCAACTAACACACCAAATCAACCAACTAGAACATATTCAACAGGAATCATCGTTCGATATGGAGAGATACCTGGATCACTGTCGATTACTCCGCGACTATTCAAACCTACCGTCATTTGATTTTACAAAGCGACTCGAGTTGGCCAAGATGTTTTACCCAAATATGGTTGCCGAAGATATACGAAAATATTCAAACACAGATTCTGGTCAGGACAACCTTGAATTCAGTCTACTCTTTAAACATTTAGGGAAGTTTAAACTGATAGTGAAGTTTGATCAAGAGGTGGTAAGTGGTATTTCTATCACCATAGAGAAACTCACAGTGACAACTGAACTTGATCAGATCAATAGTTTGATCGTGTTCTGCCAAGATCGGAAAGATCCATCTCTGTTCATCTACTCCATCAATTCATACATGAACCTATGCAAGTCCCGGAGACAGCTCTGGTTAGACCTATGTATGAAGATGGATAAGACTAACAAGTTGCAAGCATATGCAAACTATGGGAACTCCGACCATTACGAAGTCCAAAGACTCGATAAGAAGTTACGAATCTCTTGGAAATTGGTCATACCTCTTAATAGCTCTTTCCAAGGTGATACCCGATCAGTTATCGGAGCTGCTATGATCGAACCCAGACCAACCGATTTAAAAGAGGCCATCAACGGATTGATACGTACAGAGGGAGCATACAGAGGTTGTATACAGCTCTTAGAAAGTGTATTATAGTCACAAAAGTGTCAAAACTAACTGTTAATGATGTAATTTATATAGTAAACGCGCAAATGTTAAATAGTTTCAAAAGTTTAGTACCGATACTGCATCTCGTAGCCAGTATTGCTGAGTCCACATTTCTCATAGAAGGGCTCATTCACAGGATCACAGTCCAAAATCACCTTGTAACATCCATACTGTGATCCCAAACTCATCAAGTTGCGAATCATAGTCAATCCCAATCTCTTTCCTCTCTGGTTCAAAGCCACGGCAATGTCTTCAATGTGTCCAACTTTACCGCAACAGTGGATCAATTTCTGCTCCACAATAAGACTTCCAACTGCCACAATACGTGCAGCCGTGTCTAAGATGACCAAAGTGTTGTAAATCTCAGGGTTACGATCCCAAGTAGCGATCTGCTCTGCAAATTGTTCGCGTGTTATCTTCCCCACGGTGGTTAAAAGAGCAAGAGTCTCCAAGATACCCTTGTCGTAGTCAGAAGCTTTCACACGACGAATACTGTATCCTTCAGGTAGTTGAGGAACCTCTAATGCAAGGTCCCAAGTTGATCCAGTCATTTTTTGGTTTACTTTTTAAAGGAAGAAGAACTGCCAAAAGATGTCAGATTTAAATAATTTAAAAATTCCAAGCGCGCACAGTAAATGCTTCTTTTTTTATAACAGGTGGCAGCTTCTATTGACATATTTACTAAAGGGGAAATCCAACTGCCTAATAAGGAAACCTTATTGGATTTAAATTGCGGGGGGAAGGAACTACACGAGGAGGCTGGTTTTTCAATCAGATCTAAGTCCGGGGATAGGTTTCTCCGATTCCAAGTTGCTGAATACAATTGCTAAATACAGTAATTCTATATT
Source organism: Xiuguozyma insectalens (assembly GCA_030574155.1). Classification (NCBI taxonomy): domain Eukaryota; kingdom Fungi; phylum Ascomycota; class Pichiomycetes; order Pichiales; family Pichiaceae; genus Xiuguozyma; species Xiuguozyma insectalens. The sequence continues at coordinate 65,627 of JAJMEL010000031.1, read as the reverse complement.
ATCTATGTTTACTTTGGCTCAACGTTGAATTTCATCCGTATACCCATAGCATTGAGTTCAGAGTCCAAATATTTCAAAACAAATGGTAATGCCACCGTTGTAGTATCATTTCCACCGGTGAACTTGTTACCTTGGCCATCTTCCCAAACGTCCAAATCATCTGGTTTAGTAGTAGCATCAATTTTTTGTGCACATCTACGACATCTCATACCAGAGTTGGTTCCAACTCTAGAAACTGATAGTTGTGTCGATAGAATCGAACCGCACTCGCGGCAGATTGCAGATTGTGTATAGTCAGAACAGTTCAAAAGACGATCTTGTAACAGATATGATGTACCATGACCAATCAGGGCATCACGCTCCATCTCACCCACACGGATACCTCCATGACGCTTTCTACCTTTCACTGGTTGCATAGTCAACGAATTGACAGGTCCTGTCGAACGAACTTGGAACTTATCGTTAACCATGTGACGAAGACGTTGATAATAGACAACACCAATGTAGATATCAGCTCTTAACTCTTCACCAGTAACACCAGAGTACATTGGCTCGTTACCGTAGTAGTTGTAACCTGCATCTTTCAATTGATCTCCAAAGTATTCCAGTGGGGTATCGTTTTCACCGAATTTCCATGGTGTAGCATCTTGAGCAATTCCATGCAATGCACCGGCTTTACCAGCCATAGATTCCACAAACATACCAATGGTCATTCTAGATGGGAAAGCGTGAGGGTTAATGATAATATCAGGTTGAATACCAGACTCAGAAAATGGCATATCGATTTGTGGCCATTTACGGGAACAAACACCTTTCTGTCCATGACGAGATGAGAACTTATCACCAACGGTTGGTGTACGACGCAATCTGTATTTCAATGCCACAATTTGGCCTTCCACACTTGGATTATCGTCACCAAGAAGTTTGGCCTCATCAATGTAACCTGGTTCGGCACTGTGGTAAGTCTTGATTCTAGTCTTACCCATAACGTCATCATAAAATGCCAAGATTGGATCTCCTTCGGTCAAATAGGTTCCAATGTATGGTAATCCATCGACATCCAAGAATTTACGCCATTCCTCTGGCCAGTCATCATCACCGAAACCAATATGTTGTGTGATTGGATCTCCTCTACGACGGTCCATTCCCAAATCGATCTTTTCGGTCTTGTACATGGAACCATAAGCGAATCCACGCTCAGATGTGGCCTTGTTGACAATCATACCATCGTCCATATCGTAACCGGTGTATGCAATGACGGCAACCACAGCGTTAGTTCCGTTAGGGAAGTTATCCATACCGAAATCATCGTACAAGTTGGCCTTGACAATCGGAGTCTCACCGGATTGTAAACGGTACAACTTGTTATCAGATCTATGAACGAGGGCAACACCTGGAGTACCCATAGTCTGCTTACCCATCTGACATTGGTACATGTTACGAGGAGACTGGTTGAAGTCAGAGAATGGAGTCAAGTTACCCAAGATCGAAAGCATATTAGTTGGAGCGATTTCAACATGGCTATGAATGTTGTTTTCAATCTCATGAGGTTCAACTGCAATGTTCATATAGACTTGTTCCATTGGTCCAACCATATCGATCTTATCCAATGGCAAATATTTGACAGGTCTGGTCATACGAGACCGACCTCCGAACAGATACAAACCAGGGTATTGTCCACTCTCAGTTGGTGGGATGTATGCAACTTCTAATTCTTGTGGGATACCATGGGATGGAGAGTCGACCTTCCAGTAACGAAGAGTATCGGCGACGATCTTACCCTGTTTATGCGAGCAGTATCCGATGACACGACCATCTAATTGGACACAACAGACGTTAGGACCAGATATGGCAGCTGCAGATGCAGTAGATGAAACACCCAACTTGTACAGAGCAGTTGGAACCTTAGAAGTATCGAGTTGTTCAGTGGTGACTTTACACTTGTAGGCAAGATGGTTCAACAAACCACATGGAGCACCATCAGGTGTATGCACAGGACAGACGAAACCCCAAGAATCTGGTAACAACTTTCTGACGGCAGTAGTCTTCAAAGTGGCAAAGAAAGCACCACGATGAACCATTCGGAAATGTGCTAAGAAACGGTGGTAGTTAATCTTTTCAGCAACAACTGTGTAACCACTAACTTGTTGCAAATCGAGACCAGTTTGAGAAACCAAGTTACCTGTAGACAAGAAGTATTGCATTTTTTGACCGATGTTCTCATTGATACGTGTGAAGATCCGGTGCATATACTTGCTGTCGGAGAAATCGACGGCAATACCTCTGTTAAGGTCGACTTGCACTTGAGCACGAATACCTTGAAGGTATTCATCGATCTTCTCTTTCAAGATCATACCGTAAAGGAAACCACCCAATAAGATCTCATGGTTCTGAGTAGAATCTGGGTTATCAGTGGAACAGTCACCGGCAACTAAGGCATAAAGTTTCCTCACCATGAACAGCAAAGTCCGGAATTTATCGGCGTTATCTTCCAAATGCACAAGAACAATCTGTCTGATGACTTCTTTACCAACTTCAACGTCCGTCTTATCAGGAGTAGCACCAAAGACAACTCGGAACTTACTTCCCAAGAAGGCCAATGCTTGCTTTTGTGAGTTGAGACGGTAGTGTTTGAAAGTTCTAAGCAACAATTCAAGACGATCGGTCAAGAAAGAGTTCTCAACGTCGGAACCGACGATACCATCGAAGATTTCACGGTCGTTAGTCTCAATCAAAGCCTTGAGAACCATAACAACAGGAACCAAATATTCGTTTTTCCTCCAAGAGAAACGCATGGTAACATTACCATCATTTAAGTAGTGCAAGACGTTAGTTTGAGATGTTTGATCTGGACGGACACATCTTATTTGAACACCATACTTGGAGTAATTGGCACCTCTGTTACCAAACGATGGCCGGACGATGGCCATAGGGAAGTTACGTCTTGGCACAATCAACATACGGATAAGTTTTTCAATACCGTTGACGATGAAATAACCACCAAATTCGTCAGTCTCTTCACGATGTTTAACCAATTCATCTGGTGACATACCATTCAAATGACAACGGTTAGATTGCACCATAACAGGTATCAATCCACCGTCTCTAACTTCACTAACTTCTTCACCTCCGTTGACTCTCCATGAAACTTTCAAGAGAAGTCTACCTCTGTAAGAAGTGAGTCTATCTCTACATTCGGCTGGATAGACGTTTCTGTTGAGACTGATCTTATCGGTAGGTGCAACCATGGGCTTGGTAATCTCAACTGAAGAGACACGGATCTCAAGTTTGTTACCCAATCTTTCCTCATCGTTAGAATCAAAGATTGTCTTTGAGCCTATATCTTTAACTCCAAGGTTGATAAGTCCACCATCTGGTCCTTCAGTCAGTGCATTGAACGAATCAATATGTGGCTGAATGGCCTCATACAACAATGGGAATGCAGACTTGTCCTTTGGCGGGTTCTTGAACCGACCTTCTCTCTCGAGGGTTTTGAACTCTGCGAATGCCATTGAAATCTAGAGATGATCAAAAAAGTTTAAAATTTTTTTGAGGAAAATTTATTTATTCCATAGGGATGAAGATTTTTCGGATCTTAAACAGGGAGAAACAAAAGAAATGAAAAAAAAAAATAGGATCGGGTCTACCTACATATTTTTTTAGGGGTTTATTTCTCTTACTACCAATCCTCACAATCTCATCCTGATGGCCAATTCAAGATACGAGTACGTGAAGACGTTTGAGCGAGAGAACATTTTGCTTCCAGAGACCCACCTCATTGTTCGAGTAGACGGGAAAGGGTTTCACAAGTTCTCAGACAAGTACAAATTTGCTAAACCTAATGACGATAAGGCATTGAAAGTGATGAATAAGACTGCGCTGATGATAATGGAGAAGATCCCAGATGTGTTGATGGCCTATGGAGACTCTGATGAGTACTCGTTCTTGCTTCGAAAGAAGTGTAACTTGTTTGAGAGACGGGAATTTAAATTGATTACAACGTTCAGTTCCATGATGACAGCCTACTACCAATTCTATTGGCACGAGATATGTCCTGATATTCCATTGGAAGTGGACAGGTTGCCACAGTTTGATGCTAGAGCAGTGATTTACCCTACAGATGAGACGTTAAGAGACTACTTCAGTTGGAGGCAGGTGGATTGTCATATTAACAATCTGTATAACACTACATTTTGGGCATTGGTTCAACAGGGAGATATGAGTCCGAAGGAGGCCGAGAATAGATTGATGGGTACGGTTTCGGCAGATAAGAATGAGATACTTTTCAAACAGTTTGGAATCAATTACAATAACGAGCCAGAGATGTATAAAAAAGGTACCATATACGTGCGAGAGCTGGACGATCCATCGATCCCTACCGAAACTGATTCGAAACTTTCCAAGGGTCAACTGGCACGTTTACAGAAAAGATTACGCAAATCACACATATCCGAACTACACTGTGATATCATACAAGACGATTTCTGGTTACAACGTCCGTGGCTGTTCTCATAATGATGATGATTGAATTATTATTCAGTTCTCCCCTATATACAGATTAGACGAATTTTTTGTCATCTAATGGAATCTCCTCTTTAACGACAACCTTTGCATTTGCAGAAGGTGCAGGCCATTCTGGATACAAGATACCCGCTTTCTTCAATAATTTGGCAACAGATTCTGTTGGTTGTGCGCCAACAGCAAGCCAATATTTAGCCCTCTGGAAGTCCAGCTTCACATCTTTGGTCGGTATATATCCAAGTTGTTTCTGCTCTGGGGTCATTGGTGAAGGAATAGGATTGTATGTACCAATAACCTCGATCGGTTTTCCATCACGCTTGGTACGCTTCTTTGTAGCAACTATGTTGTAGACAGGTTGTCTTTTACGACCCATCCGGGCCAACCTAAGTCTGACGAGTCCTTTCATAGTGGTTGGTTCGAGTATAAAAATTTTCGACTGCTGGATTTAATAAGTAGTGGGTGGAATCCTGGCAAATATGCCCCCGTAGGTTTTACCCCAGGGGATCTGGACAAAAATTCTTCCTAAAACTAGAAAAAAAAAATTTCAAAAAAAATATTGACCCCTAAAGCAATCCTTCTTCATTATGAGTTCGGACGATCAACTTGATGAGATGATCCAGATGAGAGCCAAGCTCGATAAGATCCGGTCTCAGATCAACTCGAAGTTGGACAACCAAAAAGAATTGGCATTAATTTTGCAAACCGTCGAGGAAAACTTGCAAGAGCAAGGTCAGGAGAAGACTCCAGCTGCCTACTTCATCTCTTTCTTAACATTGCTCGACCAGTGCTGTCAAGATAACAAGATAAAAGACTATGGACTGGCTAAAGGTGCCGTCTATTTCTTGAACCTTGTTTCTCCACATACTTCCAAAGCTTTGTTACGTCCTAGATTCAGTGATATACTCATCAAAGTCTCACCTACTTTAACCAGTGAGAAGGCAGATGCTGCATTGATCAGATCAAGTATCGGATTCTTGGAATCGCTTTTATTGGCACAGGATACGGCATCGTGGAAGAACTCTAATAACTACAAAGTTTCTCCTCGTAGAGGTCTTATGGGACTTCTTGAGTTGGGACTTGATCTCAGACCTAAAGTTAGAAAGAGAGCTCAAGAGGCTGTCAACACCGTTCTATCCAACCCACCTCCAGGTCCGACTGCGGGTCACCCGGCAGGTTCCTTCGCTTCAGAGTTTGCTCTCAACAGTTTGATCTCTATCTTAAAAGAATCTGACGGTAAGAATTCTAAAGAGACCAATGCACGCATCATCCATTCCCTTCAATTGATCTCCAATATCGCAAACGCTAACGCCTGGCCAACCAAGTTAATCAGTCAACTCTGTGACGTTCTCTTAGAAGTTTGCAAATCGGCAGATCAATACTTGATCTCGGCATGTTTCAATGCTTTCGAAGGTTTGTTCACCTCAATGGACAACGAAGTCGACAGTGAGAAATTCGTTCAAGTTCTTGACGTTATCTTTGGACTCAAACCTTCTATCAACGATCCAAACCTTGCACCTGCTTGGTTGGCTGTTATTGCTAAGGCTGTTTCTGTGTATGCTCAGAACATTGATTCTTATAAATGCTTTTTGCAATTACCAGAAATCTTCAAGACCATCACTGCCTACTTGAAAAGCACAAACTCCAATGTCTACATCAGCGCATCGCAATGTCTTATCGCTATCACCACTGATGCCGTTGATCCTCAGTTGCTTCTATCTCCTCCAGAAATCCCAATGGAGAAGTATGAAACCGTCGATCATATCATTACACAGATATCTCAGATCACTTTGGATTTACTTTCAGTGAAATACAGTCGATCTGCAAAGGAAGTTGCTGAAATTATTGCTTCCATCTTCGCCAAATTCAAGACTAGAGCTAATCCAGACTTTTTGCCCCATTTGGAGATCATTGGTGAATGGAGATCCAATGAAAAGGAAGGTTTCGATTTGAACTCTGTCTCTGAATTAGTTATATCTTCTGCTATTAGAGGCATTGGTCCTGAAGCCGTCTTGGGAACTTTGCCATTGAACTTAGATCAACCAAAGGCTGTTGGCCGTGCATGGTTGCTGCCTATTTTGAAAGACAACATCTATGCTGCCGAACTTGGTTACTATATCAAGAACATAGCCCCATTGACATCTTATTTTGAAAACCTTATTGCCAATGGTAACAGTGAATCCGTCAACAGCAAGATCTTTGCCACTATTGTGGATCAGATTTGGGCATTGCTGCCATCGTTTTGCCAGTTGCCAACTGATCTTAAAGATAGCTTTACTACAGAGTATGCTGCACATCTTGCCGAGTTGCTTTATCAAAAAGCCGAGTTGCGTCCAACTATTTGTCATGCACTTCGTGCATTAGTTGAATTCACTCAAACTTATGCTAATGGAAACATTTTTGAACCTCTCCTAAACCAAAGATTCCCAGTGCAGAAGGCTCAAGAGTATCTCGAGTACCTCTCCAACGAGATTGCGCCAAATATGCTTTCGGTTCTTTTCAACGTTTTCTCTCAGACTCCAATGGATCAAAGAAACTATGTTTTGGAAACTATCGACAAGTACTTGGAGATCTCCGGATCTGATGACCTTGTGGCTACCTTTAACAAGGTCTGCGGTCTTTTGAAGACTGCTTTAGATCAGCCAGAACAGAGCACTGATAGTGACGAATCTTTAAAGACCAAGACTCCAAGTTTGGCCATCACTATGATGGATTTGATTGTGGAAATGTCTCGGTATCTACCAGAGTCCTGTTACAATGCACTGTTCACCATCTTCAACCAAACCATCAAATCTCCAGATGCTCAAATTCAAAAACGTGCCTATCGTATCATCAGCAGACTTCTTGAAACCGACTCTGGTATTGAGAGTGTCAGCAAATACATGGGCGATATTATTAAAGTTATCTTGGAAACTTCTAATTCAACGGCTCCTACTGCTAAAAGTACCCGTCTTGAGACTTTGAGTAAGTTGCTTACTGTCTTGCCCTCTGAACACTTGTACTTGATTCCTGCCATTCTGTCTGAGGTGATTATGGGAACCAAGAACTTCAGTGAGCGTGCAAGACAAGTCTCATACGACACACTGGTTAAAATGGGAGAGAAGATTCGGGATGCAGAAGGTGCTGTTATTAAGAACTCTGTGATTGATCCAGAAATGCCAGATTCCACAGCCAGCTTGAAAGAACTGTTTGTTATGCTCTCTGCTGGTCTTGCCGGTGGTTCTCCTCATATGATCAGTGCTACCATTACTGCACTCTCCAGAGCACTCTACGAGTTCCACAAAGACTTACCAGATGACTTCATCGATGAGTTGGTTTCCACTGTTGAACTCTTCTTGACATCTAGAAACAAAGAAATCATCAAGTCTGCTTTGGGATTCATGAAAGTTGCTACCTTGATTTTACCAGAGGAGAATGTTAGACCACGGTTAAATTCGATATTGGGGGCTATCATGCAACTGGATAAGGAACAGAAGAGTCACTTCCGTTCTAAGATCAAACATCTCATTGAGAGATTGATTCGGAAGTTTGGATTCGAGACCATTGACGAAGCCATTCCAGAAGAGGACAAGAAACTGATCACTAATATCCGGAAGACACAAGCCAGAGCAAAGAGACGGAAGGCTGAAGGAAGCAAATCGGATAACGCAGGCGGTGATATTGAGGGTTCTCAAAAGAAGGAGTTTATGTCTGGATACGACGAAGCACTTTATGGAGACACAGACAGCGAAGATGAGTCGGATGAAGAGGTTACTGATAGAGGTTCCAGTCGATCATCTGCTCGTTATATCTCCGAATCCCGTGATGCTCCACTGGATCTTATGGATGAGCAAGCATTATCACACATCTCATCATCTAAACCACGGAAGTTCACTAAAAAGAAGTCTGAATACCACACCAAGAACGGTAAATTGGTGTTTGATGACGAGAATGCCGATTCGCTCTCTAGCAAGAACTCTATCGATGCGTACGTTGAAGCTGTTAAGCAAGCTCCAGTGAGAGGTCTTCGTAATAAGCTCCATTATAAGAAGGAACAAAGACAGGCAGATGGAATTGATTGGAACAACGATCCAGATGAACCTTCCGGTCCACCATCTGGCCCTAGCCGGACATCCACTGGTGCCAACTACAAACGTAATAGTAGAGGTGGCATTAGAGGCGGTTCTAGAGGTGGACGCGTTGGCAAGCCTAAGCAAAAGTTTAAGGCTAGAAAGAAGTTCTAGTTCATAATGCATTAATATGTATATATATATATATATCTATAGATCAAACTTATCCGTCTATTGATCCTCTGATATTGACTCTGACTGACCCTCATGGTCCTCACGATCCTCGTAGTTTTGATTGTATGGCAGAACTGATTGCAGATTCTCAGGTGTAGGACCTACCACTACAAAATCCTTGCTAGGTTTAGGCTTACCAGGCTTGATGTCTTCCGGCACATAGTCTATTAGAACAGTTCCATTAATCTTCAAGTCAGGATTCTCATTCAGTTGATGTCGTAGCACAAATTTAATCCAGTCGTTGTCCACAGTTAGATCATCTTCCTTAGGCTTCTTGACACCGCGGACCCCAGACAGGGCAGTACTCATTGGACTCTGATACGACGAAGTGCCATCATCCTGTGAGGTTACAGATTTCGTCTGCTCGTTGAATGCTGCAGTCAATGTATTCATCTTGGAGTTCACATCCATCATCTTATGCTTGCTCACCACCTTATTGACAAATTCCTGATTTGGTCTGGCAGTCTCTCTGAGCCTGTTATTCATTTCTCCCATGAACCAGGACTCAAAATTCTCAATACCCGTCGATGTAAGTCGGTCTATATCGTTCGGATCTAGCTTCCTATGTGGCATTATCAACTTCAATTCATTGAATGCATCTGATATGTCTTGAATGTTTGGTTCGGTGTCGTTTCGTAATTCGGTGTATTTCTCTACCGTGACAGTTAAAAGACGCATGAATTTGACACAGATATCTGTCAGAACATCCAGTGTTCTGTTGTCGGTCTTGTCAAATCCATGCGCTTTCAACAGCTGTACCATAGTAACCCTCAGCAGGTGGAAGTGGAAAGAACTGAGCGTCATAGGCGGGGAAGAAACTCAGTTTGTGGGAGAATTTTTAAATTTGAACGGGGTTTTTTTTTATTATAAGGTCAATTGGGACTATATACTTTTAAGGATTCAGTCAGTGAACTTGAATTCGTACACTTCATCGGTTGCTCCATTTGTCTCACCTCTCATATACGATTTGACAGCTTCACCCCAATGCACACGTCTTTTATAAACTGCAATATCACCCTTTAGACCGTCGATAGCTCCACACAGCGTATCTATATCGACATCTTGACGTAGTTTAGAGCACGAGGTCACATATGTACGGGTCACCATCATGATAGCATGTGTCTTGGGAAGTCTTGTGAATGATTGCTTCTCGACACGCATGAAAACTTTATTGAAATCTAGTTCTTTTGGATCGATTGTGGGGATTTGGTCCAACTCCTCACTCTTATAGATATGTGAGCCACCAAAGGGTGCACATAGATTGGTGTGCAATTGGAATCCCCAATTGTTGCGAACAATAAACTCGTTCACTTTCAAACGTGCAAAGAACTTGTTCATTGAGAATTGTAGTCGCTGCTTGTAACCAGGAACCGGCTTGTGGATTTTGGTGAGCGGCTGGTTCATCTTAGTGGTGGGATTGAATCCAGCGGGGAAACATGCGACACTAGCACGTAACACGTACTCGTCTTCCATACCAGGTTCAGGGTTACGTAACATCAGTAAGATGTCCTCTTCTATGTTATGTGATATGAAACCCAACAACTGGTCACCATCAAGTTTCGAACTGTCACCAGGAATAGTCTCCTTCCGGATAGAATTGTAGTAATCACCGTTATCGGTTTTCTGAAAATACATCGGGTATCTTTCGAGAAGGAAATTGAAGATCTTGTCATAAGCCTCTCTTAATGCTGGCAAAGCAGATTCATGATAACCCCAACAGATCCCTGGGTACTGTTCAAATTTTCTTTTGCGAAGATTTGTCCTATCAAGATAAGTATTCTCGATAACGATCCAGTCGTTCGGGTCCTGCTTCCTGATCCCCAAATTGATCTTGTACTCTTTGTTCTTGAATGGGCGGAACTTGTACGGATCACATTGAGTCCAGTCAAAGTCCTGGTCAACAGGTGTAACAACTGGTTCTGGGAGAGACTCTGAAGTGGAAGGAGGATTGGTATTCCTGGAAGCAACAGGAGTGGCTTTGACAGCAGGCGCATAATTGGACTTGAAGACAACGTACAACAAGATGGACATCGCCGATGCTGCAGCAACCAGCATTGTCGTCGGTGTAAACACCATCAATGGAATAAATAGATCCAGCATTACAGAAATAGGAGGAAGCGATGAATACTTAAGAAGATAAGAAAAAAAAACGTAATCGCGAAGCTTAAGTATGTACAACTATTTTTCAAGGCTTTAGATAAGGATTTCCTAATTTGGAAGATCTATTAATTATAACATCCGATCGATCTCTGTGGAAGTGTATTGATCCAATGAATCGAGGTGGTCCCACCATTCGAACAGGTGAGACTCACAGATAAGTTTGAACCATGGTGTGAAAACAAGCGAAGGGTCAGCAAACATTTTCTTCAATTCATCTTTAGTGACGTAGCGATAGTCTTTAACTTCGTTAGGATTGGCATTGACTTTACCGTCAGATTGAATAATCAGAATGTAATCGATCTCGTGCTCTCCCCAGACGGCATCACTTGGGGCAACGTAGTGGATTCTAGTCAAGAAATTGAAATCTTTCAAAGGTACATCCTTAGCAGCAATTCCGAGCTCATGGTCGAGCTTACGCTGAGCAGCAGCCTTGGCTCCGCGAACTGCAGTTGTTAAAAGATTGATGTCTGCTTGGTTATCCGTTGTCTGCTTCGATCCTGTATCGTTGACAGCCTCATAACCCAGTTCAGTTGGGATACACAGTGGATGAGAACAGCACGTATTGGTCCACATGCTTGGGAATGTGATCTTCTCATCGGCACGCTGTTGAAGCAATAACCGGCCTTGTGAATCAAACAAGAAAACAGAGAATGCCCTATGAAGCAATCCCTTTTCAATATTTTTCACAACATGGCACAACTTCTTGGTTCCTGAACCAATAGGGTGATCATTATAATCCAAAACAATACAGTTCTCTGCCATCAATCGAATTTGTTCTTCATCAGCACCTGCAAACAGAGATGATGCGTTACCTGTCGTGGCTCCAAGCTTACCATCTTTCTCTCCTGTAGTTTTCTCCAATGGAACAACTTCTGGGAACGTGTCATAGATATCTTGCTTTCCCAAAGATTGAACCAACCGACGGTATGGTGAAATATCTTGTGTCATTATAAAAGAAAGGAACAGACGTTAAAGGAAGGAACTTTTTTCGTATACAGAATAATATATATTTTTTTTTTCTTCTTCTTCAGACTTGGGAGGAAAAAAAAACCCCGCAGAACAGGGGCAGAATTCAATATACCGGAATTGGCAATTGGGAATTGTCTGAACAAGGATTTGGAAAATGGCTGAAATGCACCTGGGAAACTTGTAAACCATAAACATATCCGCATTTAATTGACATCTTGCAATTATGGAACAACCATCATGTAAACACAATGGCAGATCACAACCTGTTCGTTCCCCCCAATCACGTCAAAGAGTTTTCCAATTGGAGAATTGAAAAATTACGTGGTGTATGGAAGAATTTTCCAATATGCATGTGTTGTAACCTATTTGAGCGGTAAATGGTAAAAGAAAAATTAAGGAAAAAAAAAAAATTATTTAAAAAATTAAGTGAAAAATTTTTTTTTGTTTCCTTTCCCTTCTTCACTACTTGTTCTTTCAATATGGCTGAACATAAGGAATCGCATGCCGAGCAAGTTCTCAGTGAACTGTTTGACAAGTTAAAGATATCCGGAGAAGATGATGTTGACGAAGTGTCTGCCAACATCGCCAGTTTCTTGAACGGACCTATCGTTGAGCACGATGTTCCAGATGCTTTCTTCAAGAACCTTGATTCTGCTCTTAAGGACAAGAAGACCGCTGCCAATGCACTTGAGGCCATTGCCCACATTGCTTCCAGCGAAGACTTGTCTCCATCTGTTGAGCCTTACATTGCTTCCATTGTCCAAGACATCTCCAAGAAGGCTGGTGACAAGAACGAAGTTATCAGAAAGAAGGCCGAGGTTGCTTTGCTCGCTCTCGCCCACGCTGTTCTCCCATTCTCTTGTAAGTTCATCTTGCCAAGACTTGTTGACAGTCTTTCTAATGCTTCTAAATGGCAAGAGAAGATTGCTGATTTGAAGGCAATCTCCGTCCTTGTCGACACCGCCAAGGACCAGATGGCTCTTAGAATGCCTGAGCTTATTCCAGCTCTTTCTGAGGCTATGTGGGACACCAAGCCTGAGGTCAAGGAGGCTGCTACCAAGTGTATGACTGCTTGTACTGCCACCATTGATAACAAGGATATCGAGCCTTTCATTCCAAAGCTTATCGAGTCCATCTCTAACCCAGACGAAGTTCCAGAGACTGTTCACGCTCTCGGTGCTACCACTTTCGTCTCTGATGTTACCATGGCTGCTCTTTCTATTATGGCTCCACTTCTTAACAGAGGTCTTGCTGAGAGAGACACCTCCATCAAGAGAAAGGCTGCTGTTATTATCGATAACATGTGTAAGCTTGTCGAAGACCCACAAATTATTGCTCCATTCTTGCACACTCTTTACCCTGCTCTCCAAGGTAACATGGAGACCATCGCTGACCCTGAAGCTCGTTCTGTTACCTACCGTGCTCTCAACACTTTGAAGCGTGTCGGTGCTATTGGTGAAGACGATGTTATCCCAGAGGTTTCTAACGCTGGTGATGTCAAGGTCAACCTCGAGATTCTTAACAAGATTGTTGAGAAGACTGCTCCACGTTTCGATATTGTCAAGGAGTATGTTGCTTCCCTTGCCGGTGATCTTATCGATGAGAGAAAGACCAACCCAGATACCTGGAACGGTATCTTGGGACCATTCTTGACCATCTTCTTGCACGAGAAGGAGGCTCACGATGTTATTGACAAGTTCTGTTCGACCTCTGTTGCTAACATTCCTCAACCACCAGTCTTTGAAGAGGAGGAAGGTGAAGGTGAAGATCTCTGTAACTGTGAGTTCTCCCTTGCTTACGGTGCCAAGATTCTTCTTAACAAGACCCAACTTAGACTTAAGCGTGGTTCCCGTTACGGTCTCTGTGGACCAAACGGTGCCGGTAAGTCTACTTTGTTGAAGGCTCTTGCTAACGGCCAGGTCGAGGGATTCCCTGACCAAAACGAGTGTAAGACTATTTACGTCGAGCACGACATTGATGGTACTCACGATGAATCCACCACTACCGACTACATCTGCGAGACCCCAGGTATTAAATACGACCGTGAGCACGTTCGTGGTAAATTGAGAGAGTTCGGTTTCACCGAGGAGATGCTTGACCTTCCAATTCAAGAACTTTCTGGTGGTTGGAAGATGAAGCTTGCTCTTGCAAGTGCCGTTCTCCGTGACGCTGATATTCTTCTTCTTGATGAGCCAACTAACCATTTGGATCACTACAACGTTGACTGGCTTGTTAACTACCTTAACACCTGTGGTGTTACCTCTGTTACTGTTTCCCACGACTCTGGATTCTTGGACAGAACTGTCCAATACATTATCCACTATGAGGGTCTTAAACTTAGAAAGTACAAGGGTAACATGACTGAGTTCGTTAAGAAGGTCCCAACTGCTAAGTCTTACGAGGACATGAACGCCACCGACTTGGAGTTCCACTTCCCAGAACCAGGTTACCTTGAAGGTGTTAAGACTAAGCAGAAGGCCATTGTTAAGGTCACTGACATGAGTTTCCAATACCCAGGTACTTCTAAGCCACAAGTTACCAACGTTACTTTCCAATGTTCCCTTTCTTCCAGAATTGCCATCATTGGACCTAACGGTGCTGGTAAGACCACTTTGGTTAATGTTTTGACTGGTGAGTTGCTTCCAACTACCGGTGAAGTTTACATCCACGAGAACTGTCGTATTGCCTACATTAAGCAACACGCCTTCACTCATATTGATAACCACTTGGACAAGACTCCATCTGAGTACATCCAATGGAGATATCAGACCGGTGAGGACCGTGAGACTATGGACCGTGCTAACAGAAAGTTGACCGAAGAGGACAAGGAGGGTCTTAACAAGATCTTCAAGATCGATGGTACTCAAAGAAGAATTCTTTCTATCGAATCCAGAAGAAAGTTCAAGAACACTTACGAGTATGAGTGTAACTTCCTTTTGGGTGAGAACGTTGGTATGAAGAGTGAGAGATGGACTCCAATGTCTTCTGTTGACAACGCCTGGTTGCCAAGAGGTGAGCTTGTTGAGACTCACGCCAAGATGGTTGCTGAGGTTGATATGAAGGAGGCCCTTGCCTCTGGTCAATTCAGACCTCTCACTAGAAAGGAGATTGAGGCTCACTGTGCCTTGCTTGGTCTTGAGCCAGAACTCGTTTCCCACACCAGAATCAGATCTCTTTCCGGTGGTCAAAAGGTTAAGCTTGTTCTTGCCGCTTGTACTTGGTTGAGACCTCACTTGATCGTTCTTGATGAGCCAACTAACTATCTTGACAGAGACTCCCTTGGAGCTCTTTCCAAGGCTCTTAAGTCCTTCGAAGGTGGTATTATCATCATTACTCACTCTGCTGAGTTCACTAAGGGTCTTACCTCTGAGGTTTGGACTGTTCAGAACGGTACTATGACTCCATCTGGTCACAACTGGGTTCAAGGACAAGGTTCTGGTCCAAGAATCAGTAAGAAGGAGGACGATGGTCCACAAACTGATGCCATGGGTAACAAGGTTGCTGGAAAGAAGAAGAAGAAGAAACTTTCTTCCGCTGAATTGAGAAAGAAGAAGAAGGCTAGAATGAAGAAGAAGAAGGAGCTCGGTGATGCTTACGTCTCTGAATCTGACTCTGATTAGATGTTTAGCTGAGTCCCTACTCTATATCTGCTAGTTTATTGAATATTATTTGTTATTCCTTTTAAAATATACAACAGTTTATACTATAAACTTGGATGGCACTCTACCCATAATGAGCTTAGGCTGTGCATTGTAACCTTCCTTCTGTTCGTGTTCGATCTCGTGGAAATGATGTAAAAGTTCGTGCTCTATATCTTCTGCGTGCTGAATTTTAACATCTGGATCATCCTGCGCATGATGCTCATTCCAATGATGCTTTTCATATTCTTCTTCGAAATCATATTCATGACCGGCTCCAAGTCCGAAATCTGGGAACTCTCCTCCATTGCTGGAGTATTGTTGCCATTCTTTCAATGAGATTTCTCCGTCGTGATCTGTATCCATCAATTCCATCACTTTGTTAACAACTTTCTCCTTGGTCTCTTTACCGACAACCTCAGTTTCATCATGAGATCCCATACCGTTACCTTCACCAACAACCTCTTCTCTTTCCAATCCGTACATTCTAAGAATATCAAACGCATTCAATTTACCAGCGTTTCTAGTATCATGAAGTTTGAAGACGGAATCACTGTCGGCAGAATCTAAGCCATGCTCTTCCTTCATATGCCAGTTTTGCCACGATCCATGGAACTCTTCAGGGATCTCTTCTTTGTACTCGGAGTCTTTATTGACACCCTTGGCACTGTGTGCCAAAATAGGGGCGATTAAAAATGCAATGTAAATGAGTTTCATGGTTGGGAATGTGGAAAGAAAGTTGTCGTGTCAATGGAAATCTGATCCAAATCAGATCCGTTCTGAAAAATTTCACAAAAGCAAGGCTGTGCAAAGGATTCTATGAAGAGGAATGTGCTATGAATAGTAACTTTTCAGTTAGGTCGGCCAAATCATAGGCACGACCACTTTCAGTTGGCTTGACTGCAATGCATTTGATTCCATATGATTCAATGGTAGCAACATCGACCGGTATATCAGAAGTCTTGATATAAAGAACGTGGCTCACAAATGAACTTAATGTAGGTTCAGAATTTCTCACCTGCTTCTTTTCCTCGGGTAGGAACAACATCGAGTATTTCAATGCCTTTGAGATGCATTCAATGTAGTCCAATCCACTCATCCCCGCTGTCTCTCTATCCCAAGAGCCATTAATCAGTAAAACGTTGCTCTTGGTGCCTTGTAAAATGGCATCTCCAATGCCTTGCAAAATTAACACAGGAATTATAGAAGTCATGAGGGAACCAATGGAGTAGACAATCACGTTTGCATCCCGAAGAGTGGACGTGATCCGTGGTCTAGCCACAGGGTATATCTCTTCTCCGTAGGGAGAGACGTAGAAGATGCGATCGATTGGGGCAGACAATGGAACTGTGTCGTCCTTATTGAAATGTAGTTGAGACTTCTTCAATTCTGGATGGGTATAGCTTGGTATGAATTCTTCTTCGTCATTAGATGAATCTGAATCTAGCAAGTACTGTGGTTGTGAGTTTGATCTGATAGAAATAGACTCGGATCGGTTTGATTTTAGAATCATATCAGTGGTGAAAGATGCAGTGGAAGTGTTTGAAGCAAGTATTGGTTTCTCAAATTCAGGTTTCTTTGGCAGCGAAGGGTGTGATATTTGTGATTGGCCTGTTATCACAGTACCATCTTTCAACAGCGCACTGATGTGATAGGTGAAGTTGGTGTTGATACAGGGGAAGACACGAATATTCGAAGGCACACGAGTGATTCTAAGCACCAATTCAATGGCAGAATCAAGAGAACCACAGAACAGTCGTGCACCAGTTAAGAACATGTTTCCAACACTTGCTAACTCAAAATGAAAGTTGTTTGAAGAGCTTCTTGACCGTTTCAGTATCTCTGTATGAACATGAATAAGGAAACTTCTCACAATCTCTTTACATGGTGGATAGACGTCGTTCCACAGTTTATGAGACCCATCTACGATGCTGTTCCATTCGGCCTTAGCACATTCAGAGTCCTCTGGCAACCTGTATGCAAGCATATGTCTCAATCCTTTGGATTCATTCGGTATCAATCTAGTTATGCGTGATCTAATGTCACCCACGGAACACCCTCCAAGAACTCTAATAATCTCAGAAGTAGAGCCTCCATTGTCAGATATGGGCAAGATGTACGTTATGGTACCTTCTTCCGTATCATTTAAAGACATTTGTTTGAAAACATCCCTGATGGAATTCGTGGCAGTTCCTCCTGAAATGATAACAACGTTGGTCATGATGGAAGGACTGATATAAATAGAGGTTAGAAAAATGCAACTTGAAATAAAACTTGGCCTTTTAGATAACACTTGTTTCTTCTTAGAAGAGGATTACAGGGATATCAAATTAAGATGGTTTCTTCAGTTGTTTTCACCGATTGGGATGGAACCGTGACTTTGCAAGATTCTAATGATTATATGACGGACCACCTTGGGTTTGGAGCAGATGAGCGCAAACGTCTCGGGAAATTGATGATTGAAGAGAAAATGACATTCCGTTCTGGATTTGACTTGATGTTGAAGTCGATTTCTGCCAATGGTCATGATATAGACTCGTGCATTGAACTTCTGTTGGCTAACATCAAATTGGACCCAGGTTTCAAGCCATTCTATTTATGGTGTAAATCCAATGGAATTCCGCTCTATGTTATCTCCTCGGGAATGAAACCAGTTATCAAGGCATTGCTTAACAAGCTTGTTGGTACCGATGCTGCTGATTACATCAAGATTATTTCCAATGATATCAAGATCGACCCAAAGGATCCAACCAAATGGGAGATTGTCTACAGAGATGATACTCCATACGGTCATAATAAGTCGTTATCTATCACCAAGGTCTTGGAGCAATACACCAAGGAAGACCCTATTAAGTTCTTCTGTGGTGATGGTTGTTCAGATCTATCTGCTGCTAGTGCTTGTGACTTGCTGTTTGCACGAAACGGCTTGGATCTTGTCACATATTGTAAACGTACCAACATTCCTTACCGTGGATATGATTCATTTGCAGACATTCAAAAAGATGTTGAGGCAGTCAGTACCGGGAAGAAGACTGTCGAGCAGATTTATGCTGAGTAAGCAACTACTCTCAGTTTGGAACACATTCATTGCTGTGTACATCTACACTACATACTACAGAGCTCCCATATTAATCCTATTGCTAGTCCTGTATATCCCCCAAAACCCTTGCATTTTGCCAAATGTCCAATTCGGGCCTTGGTCGTGCGCAACTCGATCCAGGGCTTCTCTCTTCCCCCGAAAAAAAAAAAAAAATTGAAGAAAAACTTTACTATAAAAGCCAAGAGATCTGCCAAATAAATTCTCCCCTCTTTGAACAACGCAAAAACACAGATTGTCCGCAATCCGCTAAAGAATCCATCGCAGGTTTGAAGACCTCTTTGAGGTAGCTTGAACCGATGACTGACTGGGTACAAGGTTGTCGATGGAAACATCGTTGTTTCAATCTGGAGACTAATTAGACCGATCTTGGGTGCGACGGACCATTAGGACCAGCCTTCGTGCATCCGCATTGGGCCCGTTGCAAGGATCGATCTGACAGCTATACAAAATGTAGCATGTAGAATGTTATATGTCCTATACTCACTTAGTCAGTACCCCGTTTACCATGTAGTCCTCCCTATATGCCTGCCTACCCTATTAAGCTAGAGCCCACCATATTCACCCTGCTATACTCCGGAATTCCTCCTACTCCCTATTCCACTCCACCTAAAAAAATTTATCGGAGTTCAGCTGCCCCGCACCCGCCCCTTCTATCCTCCCCTCCGGTCCGCGGCTGACTGACTGACTCACTCGATTTGGACATGCTTTATTCAGGATCTCCTGTTAAGGAAAAGAATCTTCCCCTTGAATTATTTAGATATTCTTCTTGAAAGGAAATATGAGTTTGGCCACCATTTTAAAAGCCAACGGTGGGCAACGATTTCTCTGCACTGCAGCTAGAAGAGGCATACCAAGGGCAGCGTTGTCGTTGTCATTTTCCTCGTTCTCGACCCCTTCTCCTTACTCACATGTCACATACCGTTCTCTCTATGAACAGGCCACAAATTCTGCCTCTGCTGGTCGGGGGTTGGTTGAATTAAGACCCATCTCCGAGCTACCTGAGAAGACTACTCCTAGATTCGTTGGTCCTGCACATTCAAGTCTTAGACAGATGCTTTGGCCCGTATCACCAAGAAATATCCTCATAGTGAAGAAACCATGGAAAGACGACGTCACAGGTGCATTGGTTGCATTCGTCAAATTCCTCAATGAAGAGTATCCAAACTGTAATGTGATCTTGAAACGAGAAGTGGCCGAAGAATTGACTACAGATGATGAATTGTTTTTCCCTGAACGTATCGATGACGGTTTCGAAACCATTAAGCATACCGTCTACACTGGCAGTACCCCAGAAATTATAGCAAAGACTGATCTGATGGTTTCATTGGGTGGTGATGGTACGATATTGCGTGGTGTATCTATGTTTTCCACCACAACTCCACCTCCTGTGTTGACTTTCTCTCTGGGTACTCTTGGATTCTTGCTACCTTTTGAATTCAAAGATTTCCGTACTGCATTCAGTGCCGTTCACTCCGGTAAAGCATTGGTCATGCGTAGAGAACGGATTGAGTGTCACATTGTTCACAATGGACCGGAGAAGACTCCAGAGGAAACAAAACGTGAGCAGGAAATGTATTCAGAGTTAGAAAATTCAACCAGTTATTCGCAGAGCTGCACGCTCGTGCATGCAATGAACGATATTGTCATGCACAGAGGAGCGCTACCAGGATTAATCAATTTGGACATCTATATCAATGGTCATTATTTGACCAGAACCACTGCAGATGGTCTCATATTCTCCACTCCGACTGGTTCAACTGCCTATTCGCTTTCATCTGGTGGTTCTATAGTTCATCCAATGGTTCCTTGCATCATGTTGACTCCAATCTGTCCAAGATCTTTATCCTTTAGACCTTTGATTCTACCGGCAACTTCTCACATTGTCGTTAAAGTGAGAAGTAAAACTAAACCTTCTGAGAAGGTTCCAATAGAATCATGCCGTGTGATAAACTCTACTGCTAAGATGAGTGTCGATGGTATCCCAGTGACAGAGTTAATGCCAGGTGACGAGATTCATGTCGTTTCAGAATCTGAGCCTCACCTTGCTAATGATGCAGACGATCCTTGTAATAAGGACAGCAATCTTGAGGATACTCCAGTCAACGAAGAACGTGGTGTCTGGTGTGTTTCTCGTACCGCTGACGATTGGGTAAATGGCATTAATGGTATGTTAGGATTCAATTCCGGATTCCGCAGTACCAAGTCTATCAATGCCAACAAATCATAGATTGATTTATTACACTAATTTATTGAGCTATAAAGGTAGTTTACATTGTATCTGTAGTAATTTCACTTGGTTTGAGCTGAGGTGGCCTCTGTCGTAGGACCGGAAGGCGCAGATGATGATGAGACTGCAGACGACCCATTTGAAACGTTTGCCGTTGTTGAAGTCTTGTAATCTATAGAGTCTTTGACTTTAGCAGCATCTTCGGCCTTGTCATATAGCTCATTATCAGGAACGGTAGCCTCATCGCGGGCTTTTTGTGATCCACCTTTAGTATCAAGTGCCTCAGGTGCATCCTCCATTGGATCGTCGTCGTAATCAACAAGATCTGGTGGAATTGGTTGCATTTGAACCGATGGTGCATGCTTCGTATGCTCCAATGAAGCAAACAGACTGGTCATAACCCTGCTTAAATACTCTGGAGTGTTGGCATTGTACATGTTGGATGGACGAACGTCAAGCTTATAATCAGGTCCATAGTACTCGTAATAATCGTTGAATGGTAAATCAGGTCCCAAGATGGTCTGGTTCAAGAGTCCAGTCTCAAACGACCATGTACGTGAAACGTTTCTCATAGTGTAACCACCACCTCCAACAACCATCATTGGAATACCGAAACTTTTAACATAGTTGACACAGTTGGCATGGCCACGCATCGAGAGATTAAAACAACCAAGACGATCTCCCGAAAGAGAATCACCACCTGTTTGCAAGACAACGGCAGATGGTTGATACCAATCCATGATCTTCTTTATCACTGGTTCAAAGATAGATCTATAGGTAACGTCATCGATACCATCTCTCAATGGGACGTTAACTGCATAGTGCTTACCCTTGCCGACACCAATATCTCTCAATTCACCTGTACCGGGGAAAAATTCTCCATACTTGTGGAACGAGCATGTCATCACTCTGTCGGTAGTATAGAAGGCTTCTTCGACACCATCACCGTGGTGAACGTCGATATCAATGTACAGCACACGTGGATGGTAACGAAGAAGTTCCAAGATACCGAGAGCAATATCATTAACATAACAGAATCCAGAAGCTTCTGACTTCTTAGCATGATGAAGTCCTCCGGCATAGTTAATGGCAACATCACATTTACCTCTGTTGAGTCTTGCGGCACCTTCCATGGATCCACCACCAGAGATCGAACAGAACTCGAATAATCCATCAAAAACAGGACAATCATCTCCAAGATTGAATTTCTCCTTGTTGAACATATCCAAATTATCTGGAGTAGCTCTCGATAAGAAGTCAACATACTCATCTGTGTGGAACTGACTCATCTCTTCTCTTGTGGCAGGTTTGGCTCTGTAAATCTCCATCTTCTTATACAACCCATAGTTCATAATCAAAGAATGGGCCATCCGAATACGGTGAGGCTTCATTGGATGCACTGCACCGTACGAGAAATTTCCAATGTCCGAATCATAGAAGTATGCAACCCTCTTCTTGTCTTGTGGGTTCACTTTGAGCTCCTCCCACGGCTGCTCCACGTATGTAACCATTGTGGACAAAAAGAACCGTGTGAATGGAAAAGGGAGAAGTTTTGAGAGGGGGGAAGCAGAAGGGAAAAAAAGTAAATTTTATCGGTTGTGAACCTGCGAGCCGCAGACCGAGCAGGAATTCTAGATCGGGAATATAGGTTAGATATACTGGTAAGGAATTATAGTAATGCCATAACTAATGATTACATACATTTTTTCTATGCAGAAAGATACTCAGAGTTTAATCTGGTTGTTGCCTCGTCACGGATCTGCCTCTGTCGGTCCCTGTAGTTTTCTAATTCATTTGACAGCCGTTCCTGAATTTCAGATTCGTCTGCCAGCCTATGGTAGAGTTTTTCATTAACCTCATAGCTCAAGCCATCGCTATACAATGGATTGTAGGAACGCACTCTGATTGGTAGTACCCACTCATACCAACGATTTCCCATGATTGATTTCCAGTTTCTTGTAGGTCCCAGGTCGAATATGTTACCGATATCCGATGACGAGGATGATGATGATCTGTTTTTATATCGTTGATACTCGTAAGTCTCGATGGTAGTTCTATTCTTCAACAGTTGGTAGACCGTAAATAGACTGAACACAAACAGGCATAGGAAAAACACGACCGATAGGAAGAAGACCATCAAGGCTTGGATAGAGAAGTACTCAAGCGGCAACGTCTCCGCAAAGATGATTTCATAGTTGACCCAGCCGGTCGAGAACCCTGTTATCGCAGTGAAAAATGTCGTGTAGATGAGAAACTGTATAAAGAACTTCTGGTTCTTGAATCCAATACAAGTGGCAAACCATGGACAATGATGGTCCATACGTAGAATACATTTGGAGCATGCTGAGCAATGATGGCATCGATCGGGCTTCCATACTTTGCACTTATTACAGAACCGGTACCCGCCATTCTGTTTCACCGTGACAGATCTATTCACCAATATGGCCGGAGGTTCTATAATATCGCCCTGTTTGAAGTCAAAGCGACACAAACTGGCAAATTCAAGCGGTGATCCTGGCCCCACGGCCACGACCAGACAGTATAGAGTCATGCAAAATGTAAATATGATGGACACTAACGCGATCAAGAACGTCTTCACCAGGCAATCATCTATCAAAGGCAGATATATTTTAGCAATAGAAACATAGTATGCCCATACAAGCAACGCTGTACACACCAGCTTCGGAAATGTTGATGCAATCATGCAACACACCTCCGATAACTGCATCCTGTTTCAATATTGGGTATATTTATTAGAAAGAAAGATCTTACACTAAATGGGGAAGAAACATTCAGGCTCAGAATAAAATAGGGGGAAGAGGGGAAGTTTTGAAATCGCTCAAGCCACAGAGTAGAACTTATGGAAGATGAAAGTGACAAACTTGTTGGTGTTGAAAGTAGCAGATCCTCCAAACATCTTGAACTCTGGCTTATTCTCATACTGCATATCCAACAAGTCATCTAGCGAAAGCATTTCTCTGGCAGAAACCCCGTTACCACTGACTTCCACTGTAAATTCACCTTGCTTCTCAGAACTGAATGTGAAATGCACCTTCGACGGTTTGATATCGCCAGATAAGTCCACCAGGATCCGCTTATCTTCCAATGCCTTACCATCGTATTTGAAAGCTCCAAATTGGGGCAAGTAACCATTCTTTCGCTTCAAACGAAGCTGATGGTAATATTGTTTGGAGAATAGTTTGGAAATCAACTTCTTCTTCCCCTTACCCTGCACCGATTCACTCTGAAGATTCAACATTGCACGATCAATGTCACGGATATACTCGTTGTAGAGCTTCGTACATGTCTTTTCTTTTTGAGTCAGTTTAGTCAACGTATTCACAACAACTTTCAGTTTCCGTTGTCTCTCCTCTTCTTGGCTCTTTTTAGTCTTGATATCGTAAGACAGTTCGTTCAACAGCCGTTGGTATCCATCTGTACGTGTCACGATTCCCTTCTTCTCAAGTTCAAGAACAAGTTCAATACAGTGTTTCTTCAACTGAGGATAGGTTGATTGTAACACATCTTCCATGGCTTTCTCTTCTAACAGAGAATCCACTCCATCAGCTGTAGTCTTCTTGCGACGTTCACTTGTTTCATGTTTAACGATTTCTTTAAACTTCAGTTCGTCCTTAGGGGTGATCTCAGAAAGAAGTAAGTCCAATAGATCCTCACCGTCTTGGACTTGCAAAATGTATATGATGGCCCTCTTGGCTTCCATTAGAAGTGTGCGAGCTTCTAGCTCAGCAGAGTCAGCGGTTTCTGTAGTTGGTTGCAATGTGATCTCAAGCATACCCTTGTTAGTCTCGAGCTTATCATGGCTTGACTCCAATTCCTGAGCGGCTAAAAGAAGGTATCTCATGTAATCATTCCGTTCAGGTGCAGCAAAGTCAACTTTACTGCGCAAATAATCAGTCATATCAATCACATCATCTGATGACATGTTGAGTGTAGGTTTCTCATGAGATGCGACATCATCATAGACAGAACTCATCTCATACGATTCATCGATTGGTGGAATATCAATCAACCTCTTGATAATATCTCTAACTTTATCGGTGAACTCTTCCAAGAATGGGTTCAATGGCTGCAGATAGATCTCTGTAGATGGGAACGGTCTCAAAAGAGCCAACTGATTCAACACTTTGGCAACCTGCTCCAAGTTGGACATGATCTTCTCAACAGTATCAACATCATCGCTCAGGCTGATCACATTAATCGAGTAATTCTCAGGATTGGTGAAAAGTGGGAGAACGTAACTCTTCATGAATAGAGATCCAGCAGTACTCAGGTAGTACTTTTCTGACTCACTAGGGAACTGCTTCTTCACTTGCTGGTACACTTCCTTGCAAACACTTCTCACATACATTGGAACCTTATCCACCAAAGAACTCACCTCCTTCATAACATCGTACGAGACTTCTCTCAAGTCACTCAGGTTCTTAACGAACTGCTCCCTTGTCTCTGGATCTTCAATTGGGTCGTTCTCGTTCAATTCTTTCAATGTGATTTTACCTTCCTCTTCGTCTTTCTCTTGCACAACTTCATAGATCTTGGCCGCGTCAGATTCGTACCAAGCGTCGCTATCAGAAGTGATTCTAATGATCGCGGTGCTCAAGAGATTCTTAGCCAGTAGCCTCTGCTGTGGTAAACCAGCATACCCATCAAGTAAGATCTCCCACTGTTTAGCATTCTCATACTTGAGGGATTGCCTTTCACGAAGGAACTTGTGGTAGTTCTCAACATTCTTAAACTCAGCGAAGCATTTATCCGATTCATTCAGAATAAGCTTCATAAGCAAGAACTCCTCTCTTGTTGGTTTTGTGGATGCAGAAGGTGAAAGAATAGAGTAATTGAAACATTTCAAAATCCAGTCTTCAATATGTCCGGATGTTAAATCCTCGTCGAGTCCATCGAAATCAATAGAGTGCATGATGCCTGATAAGTACTGTGGCTTTGTCTGAAGTAAGAAGAACATGCGACCATACACGTCTAACAGATTCTTTGCTGACTTGTCCATGATCTTGGCTGGATTTGATGAAAGGCTGCTATTCATGATATCATTGAGGTTCTGTGAGTATTCGCTCAGGTTCAATGCATCGTCTTTGAATTGAACAACCTCTTCGAGCGATATTCTATTCTTTTTCAACAATTGCAATTTGATACCAAGTTGTTTCAACTCTTGCTCCCTCTTATCTATACGTTTAGTCTCCACAGCAATCTTTTCCTTATATTTGTTGATATTGACTTCATCTTCAACGTCCACATCAGATGCGCTTAAAAGACTAATATAGTGTTTCACAGCTTTCAGTGGCGGGTTGCGCTCGTTGATAAGTTGCCTATAATCACTTGACGCAACAGCAGCACGGAAGATATTTTGAATCTTGACAATCTTTTCAACATTAGAAGGTTTCCTAAACCATTCATCTCGCTTCTTATTACGCAAACGGGTGAGGGAACCTCTAATAAGAGCTTGTAACTCAGTGACAGATTCTGACTGGTCTGCAAGATCATCCTGTTTGATTTCCACGTAGAACCGAGCAAGAGATCCACGGAATAAAGACTGTATCCGAACAACCTCTGTTTCAAGTTTCTGAAGTTGTTTCTTCTTCAATTGAACGTCTTTACGGAGTATCTGACCTCTAGCACAAGCCTCCAGGGTTGTGAATGTAGAAGTTTCGCCCTTAGCCTTTTCCAAAACACTATCAGATGGCTTCTCTGTTGGCGTTATTGGAACAGGTTTCCGACGTCTAGGTGCCAATCTTGCGGAACGAACGATTGTGGATTTTCTAGCAGGAGCCTTCTTGATAACTTTAACAGTAACCTTCGGAGCACCTGGAATTGGCGGAAGCTCTTTACTGGTTTCCTGCTTCTGGAGTCTGTTTCGAAGCAGAGAACCTCGGATTTTGCTTTGGAATGTGATGATGTCAGGAGTAAACACTTTGAACATAAACCTGTTCACAAACAGGTTGTATCTGACAATTGCACCACGTGCAAGTGCTTGTAATGCAACGACATTTTCCTCTGGAATACCAGACATAGATATGGATGTTTCTCTTGTCTGTGTAGAATAATTTAAGACATCATCGTCTGCAATCATCTTTGAGTACTTCTTTTCGATGGCTTCCATGTCAACATCCAAAGTTGGGTTGAAATCTTTGAAGAGAGTTCTTGCTTCTTTAGTATCTTGAACAGAAGGTTGTCTCAACGCAACTGAGTTAGCCTTTGAAATCACTCTTGATCTGACTCTCGATCTAACTCTTGACCTGATTCTTGTAGGAGGTATCACAGAAGTTGTTTGGTGACCTTTCACACTACGCTTCTTTGGAATGTCCATGCTAGGAGCTTGATCTTTCAATTCTTCCTCTGCCTCTTCGTATGGTCTCTCTTCAATCAACGAAACTGGACAGATATTTGTACCGACATTGACACGAACTCCGTCATAAATGTTTTCAAAATTAGGTAGACGAATTCCTCTGATCTGAGATTTAACGGCATTAAGTTCAGTCTCTGGAATGTTGATCTCAGTTGGTGACACATGATGTAATGAAGGAGTAATTCCCTGTGTGGCGGACAGATAACTGAGTGCTTGAACGCAGAAGATCACTTTCGGGAAGTTCTTCATTTCAAATAAGTCTCTAGTCTCAAAGATAAACATCTCGGGTAGTTGCACCTTACGCAGATAGTTCAAGAATTGGACTATATTCTCAGTGAACTTGAAGTAAAGACCTTTCTTGTTTGTATACTTCGTATCTTCCGAACATTGTTGTCCATAATAGATGCTTCTGATTGCACTGCTATCCATTTTTTTTGTAATCTCTGCAAGCAAGACACCATTACGGAAATAATCCTGGAATTGAGAGATGTTGGATTCATTGATATTGATCTCCTTATCAAGCACTTTCTCGAGCCAGTATTTGACTTCCAACAATCTACAAGCAAATTCGATTTGTTTTGATGCGTATGTGTTGGTAGTCAATGCTCTATTATCTCCCATACCATCCAGTTGGTCTTGGATACCGGATACTTGTCTGGAGCCTGTTGCTCTACGGCCCGTTGTGAGTTTGCTTTCAATCGCCTTCAACTTATTCAAATTCTTCATCGATGGAGAGTTCGACATGGCACTGTTTATTTCACTCATCTTACGTGCCTCCTGCCTGGTTGGATTCCCTGTTCCTCTTTTACTCTTTGAGAATCCATGGAATTTAACTGGTGACATGCTTTGATCTGGGACTGGTCTGAAATTCTCCGCCTTGTTGTCAACTGTATCTCTCTCCTTCTGCATGATCAACCGTTTCACTGGCGACTCTGGCCCCGTGTTTTCCTTAGAACTGGATGTCAACTCTAATTTGACCGGGGAATGTTTCAAAGACGAGCTGTTCTCATTCGAAGACGAAGATGGCCTCAAAGGCTCTCGTGGAACAACCTCCGTCGAACCAATGGCCTCAAGGTACCTCGATGCAAGGTTCTTTCTACCCGTCATTGCCTTTTTCAATTGATCTAAAAGGAATGATGTGGTTTAAACCTGGGAGACTTTTTTTTAGGAGTCGGAAAATGTAAACATTGGGAATTATTACTACGAGAGGGATTTCCAGGCTGTGCAATCGATTCCCGATATGGATTCACAAGGATTCTTTATATAGTGGTAGTGTACTACAGTTATGCATCCCAATGAGTGCACGCTCCGAAACACAGAAGTTACCACATTTAGATACTAGTATATTCTAGTCGTAACCCAAAGCAGATGCCATTTTTGACAGGGCCTCCAGAGACAGCTCTCCAGTTGTTGGAATGTAGGGCTCAACTCCATCATTGTGGTCTCGAATAGCCTCAAATCCCAAGTACCGAAGCGTTTTTCAAGAACCTTGTCAAGTTCATACTCTGGGACAATCACAATTGTTCATTGTCCCGGTCTTCACAATCTGAAAGTGTCATTTTTTGGGTGAAGAGAAAAAGTCGGGATGGGGGAGGGAGGGGGCAATATATACTGTTTTCTTTTTTGTCTTTTTAGTACCAGAAAATCAGAAGCAATCGTCGGATAAAAGTCGTATGTATGGCCATCGATTTAGCAGAAGTCATTCACCGATCGTAGTTTTTGTATTCAAATGTGCACATGACCAAGACTACTAATATAATACCATAAAATATTGAGTAAAAGAAGAAAATAGTTTGGAAATGTCGGGAGCTGACATTATTTCAAGTAGCATTCAGGGCTTCTCCATGTCGTATATATATATACTTCTTGAGCTTCTGTTTCTCCTGCTCGGTGGTGTTTGGATCTGCCAATAGTGCCAAGAGGTGCATTGCTACCATAAAGATGTTTGCCACAGCATTGTCTTCACGGTGGTATCTTTTACCGCATTCAACACACTCAACGTATTTTTCCTTTCCTGCACCATTTCCCTTACGGCAGAATGAACATATCTCGGATGTAAAGCGCTCGTTAATAACAATCAAAGCTGTCGGACGATCATATTTGTCACTATACTTAAGAATACGTCTCTCCAAGTCATCAAATCTGGTGTACTCTGCAATCTCGTCATTCAAGTTGACTCTTGGTAGAATGATCATTTCATATTGCTCCACAAGCCCTTTGGCAAGCGCGTCACGTTTTTTAGAGAAGTACTCATCTCTCCGTTCTTTTATCCGATCTGTGTACTCAGCCCGTTCTTTTTCAGTCAATAATGAATCTTCCACACCATGATTGATCCACCACAACAATTTTCTAGCGGATGATACCTCTCTTGTGAACTCAGTGTCCATATGGAAGATATTTCCATCAGTTGCTAGCATGGTAAGATAATAATCAACTCCAGGTTTAGCGACAACGATTTGTCTGGCTTTAACTGGTGTTGCCACTTTTGGAACTTTGGGAAATCTGAAACGAATCTTGCCATTAACTAGTTCAAGCATGAAAAAAGCAGGAAGTTCCTTTTCAGGATTCTTATCCTTCCAGAAGCCATCCTTCCAAATATGTTTATGATCAATAGCGAATAGTCTGGTGTTCAGAATTCTCTTGAGTTCCTCATTACCGTTAGCATTATCCCTATGGATATCTTTCCAAATTTGACAAAGTGGCAGATAAGGATTGTTCCTAATCTCAACTTTGTGGGGATCATTTCCAGCCTTTGAGCATGCTTGTTTCAATTCACTCACGGCAATCCGAGCGAGCTCTATTGGGAACCCTTCAGAATCTTCTGAAGTAAACTTCTCAGCTATCTCGTTGCAAACAACCTCGTTGAATCTTCCATCTCTTCTGGAACGCATGACAAGTTTAATGGTCAGCTCATAGTACCCTTCAATAAAGTGTTTCAGCTTGCAAAGATCGCTTCCAGGCTGTTCAACAGCGACTGATAAATCTCTGATATTATCTTCCTCTTCAGAGGTGTTCAATGGGCTCTGTTTGGCTCTTCTTCTACTGCTTCCTCTGTTTCTTCTATTTGGCATGGCTGTTGAATAGTTTGACAAGAGAACTAAAACAATTTTATTTTTAAGGATCCCCTACAAACGTAAACGTATTCCTATTTGGGATTTGATTACCCCGCAATAGAAATTATTCCAAATAAGGCAACGTCCCTGTTGGACACTTTCAGCCTCAATGTATTTAAAGCAATGAAGAAATATACTTCGTTAATGCCAAGCATTTCTCTTCTTGAAGTCTGTTACAGACCAATTGCAATCCAACAGGTCCACCTTGGAACTTTTCCAGCTGTTCATCATATGTTGTATGCACCTCTTTATCTGTGTCCGAAAGGTATTGGTCTATCTTGAGAGGTTTGTCGATGGAAATGTCGCATCGTGTGACAGGGAATGTAGTAACACTGTAGTCAAGCTGGTTCCAGACATAAGTGTAAGGTGTTGGTGCAACATGATCCATCAGGCATGCAGGGAATGATGATGCTGGAACTATCAATGCATCAATTCCAGCTTTATTCCACATTTGCAAGTAACTTTGGACAGCTTCAGACCGAGCCAGTTGATACTTAAGGAGTTCTGAAACATGCATATCTTCATCTTCTTCCAAGTTTTTCACTAGATGTGCATCTGCAGGCTCGTGTGATGCATTTAAGATAGACTTTATGTACTTGTTACCACTAGCATTGAAGAAGTGGTTGACAGTGTCGATGAGTTCAGGGAAGAGTGTACAAGGCCAGTCGATAACTGTATGACCGTTCTTCTCTAGCTTTTTGCGCACAATATCAAGACCTCTGCGTATTGGTGCAGTACAATGTGTAAGACCGTCAGCTGTCATGATACCGATTTTCAACTTTGAATGTGTATAAGGTCTGTATGGAATTGGCAAGCAGGAAGCGTCAATCCCGCGCCATGGCTCGGCATCTATACTGGATTTCATAACATATTCGACATTATCCAGGTAGTATGACATTATACCAAAGACCGTTGCAATAGATTCGCTTCCTGGTTCTCCAGATGTGGTTCCAAAGCTTGGAAACCTTCCCACAGAAGGTTTAATGGAGTAGAGGTTATTAAGAGCAGCTGGATGTCTAACAGATCCACCAAGATCGGAACCAATTCCAAAACAGCTGCCTCTCAATGCACCCATGGCACCTTCACCTCCTGAAGAACCACCCACATTCAAGTATTGTCTACTGAATGGGTTCCAAGTCCAACCCCAAAGCAAATTCTCGGTCTGAGTAAATGAGACTGCACTGGGCAGATTGGTCTTGCAGATGATTACTGCACCTAAACTTTGCAACAAATTCACAATTGCTGAATTGGTTTGCTTGGGCTTTTCAGCAAGTCCAATTAGCCCAATTGCAGTGTCAAATCCCTTCAAATCGATGTTGTCTTTCAAAGAAACTGCCAATCCATGCAGTGGACCAACCAACTGGCCGGTTTTCTTAAAATGATCGTCCAATCTGCGAGCGTCTTCCAAAGCCTGCTCAAATCTGACCTCTGTCAGACAGTTTGTCAGTTGATGTGCCAAAGTTGCACGATGACAGAACGCCCCCACTGCTTCAACCGCACTCAATCCACCTTTAAAGCTTGCAATCAGTTCCTGACAGGTTTGAGTAGTAATCGACTTCTCCCTCTCGGTTAACAGGTTCGAAGA
Source organism: Xiuguozyma insectalens (assembly GCA_030574155.1). Lineage (NCBI taxonomy): Eukaryota > Fungi > Ascomycota > Pichiomycetes > Pichiales > Pichiaceae > Xiuguozyma > Xiuguozyma insectalens. The sequence goes on along the minus strand of JAJMEL010000031.1, from coordinate 33,658 downwards.
GTCAATGAAGTTGGAGACATCGTTGAGTTGTTCTCTGGACGGTATTTGATCTTCTGGTGCCAGGTATTTGCTTAAAAGTTGTCTTTGGGTTGACCTTTTGCGGTCTCTGATCTCTTCCCAACTCATTGTTAGGAAAGAAACTCGATTCCATCATGCGCGATTAAGTGAAATTTTATTTCCTGATTTGGAAGTCTACGACTCATGGTTTGTTGTAAATGACATTTGGTAAGGATTATTCATGTATGAAGGATAATGTACTAGCATAAGGTGATCTATTGTTTGTTGAAATGATTATTCACTTAGTAGTTGTTGTGTTTGTATAATTATTCCGCTGTTAATGCAAATAGAATTTTGTTAGTTCTGTGCTACAAATAGTACTTAGATGTTTCATGATGTTGGTACTGGTGCAATGTACGGGTCACCAACTACCTCGGAAGTATAAACTTTCATCAAATTAAACCCAATATACGTCATACTATTCCAGATAATGTAAAAATGCAATCAGTCTAACATAACCAGATCCAATTCCAGTAAGTTTACTTAAAATGACATTAGCAAAATCCCAGATCAATTACCGTATTAGGAAATCATATGAATCAACACTCAATAACGCAATTAGACAGGTCAAGTAGCTCGAAATTTCCGAAACTTCACTAATTGACTGCAGTCACAGTACATCTACACCCAACTGCGAACAAGCATCTACATAGCCAAACAAAGATCCACTCAAGCCATACTCCCACCCCTCATCATAACCAGTGCTCTATAAAATTCTACACCGAAAATTGAAAAACTCCTGGAAAAGTCTAGAAACTTGAGAAGATGCATTATATATATTGGGGAAAATTTTGTCAATAGCCCCACCTTCAGTTTTACACCTTTCTAGTAACCATTGAAGATGTCTTCTGATTCCGAAAGTTATGAGTTCCAAGCTGAGATCTCTCAGCTTCTGTCCCTCTTTGTGAACACTGTCTATTCCAACAAGGAAGTGTTCCTCAGAGAGTTGATTTCTAACGCATCTGATGCTCTTGATAAAATCAGATACCAGTCCTTGTCAGACCCTCACGTCTTGGACTCTGAACCTGAGTTGTTCATCCGTCTTACCCCACACCCAGAGGAGAAGATCCTTGAGATCAGAGATTCTGGTATCGGTATGACCAAGGCTGACTTGGTTAAGAACCTCGGTACCATTGCCAAGTCCGGTACCAAGTCTTTCATGGAGGCCCTCTCTGCAGGTGCTGATGTTTCCATGATCGGTCAATTCGGTGTTGGTTTCTATTCTGTTTTCCTTGTTGCTGACAGAGTTCAAGTTATCTCTAAGAACAACGACGACGAACAATACGTTTGGGAGTCTAACGCTGGTGGAAAGTTCACTGTTACCCTTGACGAGACCAACCCAAGAATTGGAAGAGGTTCCATCGTCAGAATCTTCTTGAAGGAGGACCAAACTGAGTACCTCGAAGAGAAGAGAATTAAGGAGATCGTTAAGAAGCACTCTGAATTCGTTCCATACCCAATTCAACTTGTTGTCAAGAAGGAAGTTGAGAAGGAGGTCCCACTTGAAGAGGAAGAGAAGAAGGAAGAGGACAAGACTGAAGAAGAGACCGATGACAAGAAGCCAAAGGTTGAAGAAGTGAAGGATGAGGATGATGAGAAGAAGGAGGATGAGAAGCCAAAGACCAAGAAGGTTAAGGAGACCGTCACCGACACTGAAGAGCTTAACACAACCAAACCAATTTGGACCAAGAACCCATCCGAGGTCACCGAGGAGGAATACAATGCCTTCTACAAGTCGATCTCTAATGACTGGGAAGACCCATTGTCTGTCAAGCACTTCTCTGTTGAAGGTCAACTTGAATTCAAGGCTATTCTCTACGTTCCAAAGAGAGCTCCATTTGATCTCTTTGAATCCAAGAAGAAGAAGAACAACATCAAGCTTTACGTCAGAAAGGTTTTCATTACCGATGATGCTGACGAGCTCATTCCAGAATGGCTTGGATTCGTTAGAGGTGTTGTTGATTCTGAGGATCTTCCATTGAACTTGTCTCGTGAGATGCTTCAACAGAACAAGATCATGAAGGTTATCAGAAAGAACATTGTTAAGAAGTGTATCGAGATGTTCAACGAGATTGCTGAGGACAAGGATCAATTCGACAAGTTCTACACTGCCTTCTCCAAGAACGTCAAGCTCGGTGTTCACGAGGACTCTCAAAACAGAGCTGCTCTTTCTAAGTTGCTCAGATACTACTCTACCAAGTCTACCGATGAGATGACCTCTCTTAGTGACTACGTTACTAGAATGCCTGAGCACCAGAAGAACATCTACTACATCACCGGTGAGTCCCTCAAGGCCGTTGAAGAGTCTCCATTCTTGGATGCTCTTAAGTCCAAGGGATTCGAGGTTCTTTTCCTTACCGACCCTATCGATGAGTACGCTATGAACCAACTCAAGGAGTTCGAGGACAAGAAGCTTGTTGACATCACCAAGGACTTCGAGCTTGAAGAGACCGAAGAGGAGAAGAAGAAGAGAGAGGAAGAGGTTAAGGAATACGAGGCTCTTACCAAGGCTCTCAAGGACATCTTGGGAGACAAGGTCGAGAAGGTTGTCGTTTCCCACAAACTTGTCGACTCTCCAGCTGCCATTAGAACTGGACAGTTCGGTTGGTCCGCCAACATGGAGAGAATCATGAAGGCACAAGCTCTTAGAGACACCTCTATGTCTTCCTACATGGCTTCCAAGAAGATCTTTGAAATCTCTCCAACTTCTCCAATTATCAAGGCTCTTAAGACTAAGGTCGATGAGAACGGTCCTGACGACAGAGTCGTTAAGAACCTCACTTCCATGCTTTACGACACTGCTCTTTTGACTTCTGGATTCACTCTTGAGGAGCCAACTGGTTTCGCCAAGAGAATCAACTCTTTGATTGCCATTGGTCTTAACATCGATGACGAGTCCGCTGAAACTGCTGACTATGATGAGACCAAGAAGGATGTTGAAGCTGAGCACGAGGCTGCTCCTAGCGAGGATGCCGAAGCTGATGATGCCATGGAGGAGGTCGACTAATCATCATGACAGATTCTAAACCTTCAAAAACTATCTATGTATGTTTAATGCTTAACAATTCGAGTTTAAACCCGTACTTCAATGTAGTAAGTGTTGTAAATGTAGTGTGGTTCCCAGACCCTTTTCCACTGTCGGAGAAATCTCATTTAAAAACTCCGTGCATGTATATGGAACTCCGGACTTTTTTCAATTTCTGCCCACTAACTCAAAGCAGCTTCTTTAACACAAATACAGGGATCCTAACCGATTGTTATGGAACCAAGGCAGGAAATACACCCTGTAGATCTTCTTTTAAACCTCTGGAACAATCGATTCAACAAACCGGCACCAACTCCAATTAGATCTTTACCTTCTACAACCAGATCTTTGGGCATTACATCATCATTTTTCACAAATCCGTGGTTCTATTTCACTTCTATTCTATCTGCCACTACATTATACGTGTTATATCCAGTGCTCTTCCCTAGTCATCCCAAGATGTTTGCTACTAAACGGCCCGACAAATATACTCCAGGTTTGATCAACTCTGCTAACGATTGTTTTGCCAATTCGGATATCCAGGCTCTCTCTTCATTACCTGCTCTCAATAAGTATCTATTAGAGATATCACTCGTTCGTGATACTACTGTTAAGTTAGCTCTATCCAAAACTGATGTGAAACTGCACGATGCATTGTCAACCATACTCCAAAAACTACAGGAGACCGTCTATGCAAGCAGAGTACTATCCGTCTGGGAGTTCTTACACGTTATCGAACAGATCTATAAGACAAGAATTTCTAGAACTCAGAACGATGCCCATGAACTGTTGCAGTTGATTCTGGAAACTCTTTATAAGGAGTATGCATTGTTGAAGAAAGCATACAACGACTCTCCAGAGTTGCAAGACACGCTTACTTCGGAAGGTGTGGATGAGTTCCCAAAGTTCCCATTTTCCAGTGAGGTGGCCTCTGTTTTCCATTGTATGAGGTGTGGGAAATCCTCTTCAACTTCCTTTAATCCAGCTATGGTAATGTCGATTGGATTACCCGAGGAGAAATCTGTTTCATTAGACACTCTGTTGAAAAGAACCGAGGCAGAAGTCATAGACGACTATTCATGCCTTGTTTGCAATATCCGGTACGTTTTGGCCACCAAGGATAAACGGATAGACAATCCGCATGAGCTGGAGCTTATCGAGCGTCTTCGTAAACTAATCGATGAGAAAGATATATTGATCAACGATGATATTGATCCAGAACTGGAGGAGTTCTTGGATCACTATCCAGGAATTAAAAGCCCACAAGTGAGAACCACAGTTCATAGGGAAGTGATGGTTGTGAAGGCTCCTCAAGTGCTCATTATACACCTGTCAAGATCGATATATTCGGGCACTCAGGCATGGAGGAATTCTTGTAAAGTTATTTTTGCAGACCATCTAGCACTTAAAGTTGATGAACAGCTGGCCAAGCAATATAAAGCACAGAATTCAAACGATTCCGTTGATGATATAGACCCTTCGTTCAACCCAACGTTAGAGGGTGAGTCCAAAGCGACTATAGAGTACGATGAAGGAGCTGTAGAACAGACGCTTTCTAGTGATGATGAAGATGGGGATGATCTAGATGAAGATGAAGAAGGGGAAGTCGATGACATAGAAACCATCAAACCTGTCAAGAAGCACAAAAAGAGGCCAACTATCCCTGTCAGTACGTTACGAGTGGAGAAAGCTCATTCATTGGGTTCATATGATTACAGCTTACGTTCTATGATCTGTCATATGGGTAATCATTCAGTGGGTCATTACCAGTGTTACAAGCACAAACCACTCTATTATAAACGGAGCGATACTGGTGAGTACTATAAAAAAGATGATGCACCATTGACGAAGCGGAAGGTGGATATAATGACCGAACTGGCGAACTTTGAGAATATCTCTGAGACTACAGAAACTGAAGTTTCAGATACTCCAACCAGACGCGGATCAATTTCAAAGTTCCGTTCACGTGTGTCTTCTGTGGTTGGAGCAAGACCTCGAGCTATATCTGTGTCTGTTGCAGCTTCACATGCTAGCGTTCCTAAACATGATAAGAAGTTGGCCAGTTGTGTGAAAAAACCATTCTGGAAGATTAGCGACGATCGTATTACTGAGTGTTCCACAGAGGATGTCCTCGATGATAACGATCGTGTCTACATGCTTTTCTACCAGAGACAATGATGAAATAAGTATAAGTCAAGTAACGTTAAATATAGATGAACATAATGTTAGTTTTACTGAATGACAACAACAAGGTCTCCTGCCTCGACCATGTCACCATTCTTGTGGATAATTTTGAGAACCTTACCGGATGCTGGAGAGCTCACAGTCATCTCAGTCTTCATAGCTTCAATGACAACGAGACCTTGTCCCTTTTCAACCGTGTCCCCCTCTTGGACAAGCGGTTTCCAGAAACGTCCCGAGAACTCAGAATAGCATTCGGTAGCATCTTCAGGCCAGTCCTGAGCTGGCTTAACATCTTGAGCACCAGATTTCTCAAGTTCAGAGTTAGCAACCTGAATAAGGCGAGAAAACTCCTCCAGTTTCTCACCACCTTGGTTCTTTCTAAACTCTTCAATGGACTCTGAGTTCTCTTGAACCCATGAGATGTAAGAGCTGTTGTCAAACACAGAGTCAGTAACATCAACTTCGAAGGCACCATGGTTGAATTCTTCAGCCATAGAATCCAATTCAGCTTCAGTGACTGGGTAGAATTCAACTTGATCGAATGGTGTCAACAACCATGGGTGACCTTCATTGAACTTGGCAGTATGTGCTCCCAATGAAAGCTTATCCCAGATTGGAATGGTACGACCAACCAATTGATAACCACCAGGAGATTCCATAGTGTAGATACACATGTACATTCCTCCAATACCAACGGTACCATTTGGAGTGAACGTTCTGGATGGGTTATATTTAGTACCCAAGAATCTATGACGTGGATCAAGTGGAACAGCACATGGTGCACCAAGGAACACATCACCTAGACCCAACACAAGGAATCTGGCAGAATAGAGCATATCCTTAACAGCAGATCTCTCAATTCCATTGACTTGAGCAATGAAATCAACATTGTTTGGAAGCCATGGAGCAGTCTTTCTGATAGTTTCTTGGTAACGAGTAACAGCATCAAGAGTCTTCTTATCCTCGAAGGCCATTGGCAAGTGAACAATCTTGGATGGAACACTCCACTTGTTTGTGTATGCAACTTCCGCCTCGTAAGCAATCAAAGTGTCAACCAAAGTTCTTTGGTTAATAACAGTACCGTCATATTCGACAAGGACAGATCTCACACCTTGTGACATTTCCTTGATACCGATAGTCTTATGTTCTGCAACCATATCGATCAATTTATGGACACGGTAAGATTTGTTCAAGTTCATAGTATTGTCACCGTATTCGATAAGAATGTAACGGTCACCAGCTTGACGATAGGTGACGACTGGAGCAGAAGCAGAAGGCTTAAAAGTGGCAACAACAGCATTTTCTGGTCCAGACAAACTAGAAACCAACTTTGGAATAGAGCCAGAAAGAGAAGAAAGAACCTCATCTTGGAGTCTACGTTCCTTGATGGCATCAGCAAAACTGATTGGAACAAAGTTGATAAGATCACCAGGTTTAACTTGACCAATCTTCCACATTTCAGCATCGGCAACAACGGCAAGACAGACGAATCCACCAAGAGAAGGACCGTCACAAGTTAAGATGACAGGTTCATCACCAGTGAAGTTGATAGCACCCAAGGAATAGACGTAATCATGAGCATTGGATGGATGCAATCCACCTTCACCACCGTCCTTTCTAGCCCATTTAGGCTTTGGACCAATGAGTCTAACACCGAAACGGTTAGAGTTGTAATGAACCTTCCAAGGAGTAGAGAAGAACTCTTCAACATATTCTTTCTTGAAGAAGTCTGGATCTCCATGAGGTCCGCAAGTGACACCGACAGTCCACTCTTTAGCTGGGAAAGAAGGAATAAGAGACTTAGGAGCTGGAGTTGGAGCAGCAACAGGAGCTGGCAAAGTGCATGCTGGAAGACCGGGTTGTCCAAGGAAGAGAACATCACCAAGCTTAAGAACTCTTCCATTATAACCACCGAGGTTTCCAAGGGCGAAAGTAGATCTGGAACCAAGATAGGTAGTAACATCAATACCACCTCTAATGGCCAAGTAAGTTCTGCAACCAGAGGTGAGCTTACCAACATCAAGCTTGTCACCAGCGTTGATAGTAATTGGAGTGTACATTTGAACTGGCTTATCGTTGATACTGATTGGAGCCTCACCACCGGCAATGGCAATGACAGTCTCATGGTGGAAAAGGATAGAAGGTCCCTTCAAGGTGATTTCAATAGCTGGTGCACGATAATGGTTACCAACAATTCTGTTGGCCAGTCTGAAAGAGTAGGCATCCATAGGACCAGATGGTGGCACACCGATACGCCAGTAACCGACTCTACCTGGATAATCTTGAACTGTAGTGTAAGCACCAGGAGCGGTGATTTCGAAAGCGTTTGGCTTGTAGACGTAAGAATCGAGGACCTTGGTGTACATCTTGCACTGTTCGAACATATCGGAGTCAGCAATAGATCTAAGGTAGTCAACGTTTGTAACACAGCCATAGACGACAGTCTCGTTCAAAGCTTGACGAAGTTTGTTCAATGCATCAGCTCTGTCCTTACCGTGAACAATGATTTTGGCAATAGTTGGATCATATTCAGCAGAGATGACAGTACCTGTTTTAACCCAAGTATCAACACGGGCCCATGAAGGGAACTTAACCTCGGTTAAAGTACCAGGCGATGGAGTGAAACCTTTAACAGGATTCTCAGAGTAGAGACGAGCTTCCATAGAGGCACCAGTGACTGGAACAACTTTAGAGAAGTCTGGTGGAGTACCAGCAGAGATGTAAAGCATCCATTCAACAAGATCGAGGCCTGTAACCATCTCAGTGATAGGGTGCTCCACTTGAAGACGAGTGTTCACTTCCAAAAAGTAGAATTCGTTACGAGTCTGATCAAAGATGAACTCAACGGTACCAGCACCACGGTATTTGATAGAAGCGGCAAGTTGCTCAGCAGCCTTACGCATCTTAGTTCTAGTTTCGTCAGGAAGGTTTGGAGCAGGAGTCTCTTCAATGACCTTTTGGTTACGTCTTTGCAAAGAACAGTCTCTTTCACCAATGGCAATAGCATTACCCTTACCATCACCAAACATTTGAATTTCAACATGTCTGGCATGCTCAACAAATCTTTCAAGGAAGACACCAGAGTCTCCAAAGTAAGCCTTACCTTGATGCTGAACAGTTTGGAAAACACGTTCAATGTCCGCAGAAGAATCAACCTTCTGAAGACCAATACCACCACCACCGGCAGTGGACTTAACCATGATTGGGTATCCAAGCTTCTCAGCAATCTCTTTAGCTTCCTCAGAAGTCTCAACCAAACCAGAACCTGGAGCCAATGGAACACCAGCAGCTTCAGCAATAGCTCTAGCAGAATGCTTGAGACCAAGCTTACGCATAGCATCACCAGTAGGTCCAATGAAGACAATACCTTCGCTCTCAAGTCTGTCAGCAAAGTCTGCATTTTCAGAAAGGAAACCATAACCTGGAATGACAGCCTCAGCACCAGTCTCTTTACAAGCCTTGATAACCTTATCAACGTTGATGTAGGTCTCAGCAGCAGAAGTACCATGCAATGGAATAGCTTCATCAGCTTGCAAGACATGCTCAGAGTAACGGTCAGGATCCGAATAGATGGCAACAGATGCGACACCCATCTTCTTAAGAGTTTTGATAATACGAACAGCGATTTCTCCTCTGTTTGCAATCAAAACCTTGTTGAATGGTTTTGGTTTAGCAGTAGAGCTCTTCTGGGAAACGTAGGCTCTCCATCCTCCGAGATGAGTAATCTCGACAGCACCTTTGGCCTTGTAACCAGATTCTTCACAGAGGAAACCTTTAACAACTTCACCACTAGCAGTCTTAATGGTACCAATAGCCAATGGAGATGGAACCATAGCAATAAAGTCACCGAATCTTTCAATTGGAACAGCATAGACTTCGATTTCAATCTTGGCACCACCAGATTCGACTTTACGGAGACCTGGCTTGGCAATTGGGCCATTTTGAGGCAAAACGTATAACTTGTAGTCGGCAGATGTGGTTGTAGTTTCAAGCAAGGAAGCCTGCACTTTCTTTAATTGCCAGTTGAGTGGTAATCCTTTAAGATGAGCACCGACAACGGCTAATTTGATAGTAGTATCAAGGTTAGGCTTTGGAATAGCAGGATCAATGGTGTCACCAACACCTGCAGTTTCTTCGAGTGCACCAACTTTACGTCCACCTTCAGGGTATGCGGTACGGTAGTAACGAGATGCAAGCTCCAAAAGAGCATAATCCTCAAAGGCATGACCAAGCAAAGTGATACCGTTAGGAAGATTATCAGATTCACGGAATCCGACAGGAATAGCCAAACCAGAAAGATCGGCTAAGTTGACGAAATTGGTCCAGGTACCTTGACAAGAGTTCACACGAATTGGTTCTGCAGTAACTTCAGCGATGGTTGGGTTCAGAGGACAAGTTGGAACTGCCATGACATCAATTCCTTCGAATGATTCTTGGATCCTGTTCAAGATAGCATGACGTTTATAATCGTATTCATAGGCAGTAGCGGCGTCGTAATCTTTACCTCCTCTGATGATCTTGGCAACAGTTGGATCCAAGTCTGACTCTGGAGGGTTGGTAGCCAAGAAGTCACGAGTGGCAGCCCAACGTTCTGCAACCCAAGTACCTTCATAGAGGCATTTAGCAAGATCCAACAATGGCGAAAAGTCCTTTGGCACGATCTCACATCCAGCTTTCTCTAAAGTTTCGATAGCCTTTGCATAGAGCTTTGGGTTATCGTTGTCACCGAACCAGAGTCCTTCCATAGTGGTTGGAACTGCAACGGTTGGCTTAGCAGGGTACTGACGCAATGGATTAGCAGGTAAAGCTCTAGAGTATTCACACTTGGCCAAATCTGGTTGAGCACAGACGTTGTAAGCGACTTGAGCGTCATGAAGATCCAAGGCAAAGATAGAGACACAATCCAAAGATTTACATGCTGGGACGACACCTGCAGTAGAGATAGTACCGACGGTTGGCTTCAAACCGATCAAGTTGTTCAAAGCAGCAGGAACACGACCAGAACCAGCAGTATCGGTACCAAGAGACAATGGAACAATACCACGTCCAACTACAGAAGCAGAACCGGCAGAGGAACCACCAGAGACTCTCTTAGGATCGAAAGTGTTTGGAGTGATACCATAAGGGGAACGGGTACCAACCAAACCGGTTGCAAATTGATCCAAGTTGGTCTTACAGACGATAATGGCACCGGCATCACGAAGGAGAGTAACGACAGTTGCATCTTCATTTGGAGTGTAAGAGAAAGCTGGGCAGGCAGCAGTGGTTTGGAAACCTAATGCATCGATGTTATCCTTGACAGCGATCGGAACACCATAGAGGGGGAGACTGGTCTTGTCCGATTTCGATTGCAATATACGCCATTGATGCTTCAAATTCTTTTCATCAGCTTTGGAGATGATGGCATTGTCCTTTGGGGCAGTTTCCAAAGAGTTGATCAAATCCAATAAAACTTGGTAAGATCGGTCGGGAGTTGCCGAGAAGTGGAATTTAATCCAGTCAGCAACTGTCCATCCGATAGTTTCAGTCATAGTTGGTTGAGGGAGACTAAACTAAGACAGATCTGGAGAAGGGAAAGAAAAAACACCCTTTAAATTTGGGATGCCTAGCAGAGTATATATAAAAATACATCAAGTCGAAAAAGCTTATCTTCGTCCACTAATTTTTCAGCATTGAGTTGTTATCGAGGCCCAATCGAGACAGTGAAACTTTTAGATGGCCAGAAAAAGAAACGAGGGATTTCCATTTGCAGTGAACTTTTCCAATTTTTCATTTGGGTGCATTTGATTTAATGGTGAGGAAGGCACGGGTAACTCCGTGGATAGAGAGCGGGGTTCATACAAATCTTTCTTATCTATCCGGAATACGGTGGTATATATAGATAAAATACCCCGCATTACCCTAGCCTAGGCTAAACTTACCCCACTATTCCGAACCTGGTGGATATCCAACCATAGCCATGCGAGGAACAGTTACCAAAGTTTCGGCGAAGAAGCGGCGTACCCTCGCCGAAACCGGTAGGGCATTGCGATCAAGCATCCGGCATGCCGGTTGCCTATTCTGTACAATTTAGATCCGGCAGAGGTCAGTGTATAAATTTTCATCCCTCGATTACGTAACAAGCTACGTCAGTCAACTTGCATGAGGACTCGTTAGCAGATGGAATGGATTGTCGGGCATGGTAGTAGGCACTATGGGGAGCCTTAGTAATAATGTCCTCTGTACTGTATGAAGTATTAATGTAGAAGTAATACATATTTTTCGAAATTATGAATCCCTTTTAATGACGCAAGATGGTTCCAATCACATCTAACACTACTTCACCTGTTTTAATCCTTTCCGTCACACATTCTCTTGTCATTCATGACCATGAAACAAATAAGTAATATACGATCCAGTTTCCTATTTAGGCAATCGTTCTTGAAATAAAAAAGGAGCGAAAATTTGTAAAAAAAGTACCCAATTGCGCTCGGGTCTTCCAGGATTGAACAGCCGGTCACAAATTTCAGTGTAATCCAAAGAGTAGTCTTTAAGCTTTTCCGCAATGAATTGATTTCACCTCCTCCCCCTATCATTATTTATAGTTCCATTTCGTTTGCATTCATAACTAGTGCGTCTTTGCACAATCCCAACTTGCCTGCTAGAACACAAAGCATCTCGCGTTTCCTCTTAGACTCACCACTTTCCCCACTCCCGCGATTTCCGCCCCATTCAAAAAATTTTTTTTTCTGACCAGGAATTCTTACTAGATCTACTATCAGGTCTTTCTCTTGGAACGAAGTTGAGCCAAGGTTCGAAATCGAAGTTTTATAGCTGAAACTACTAGCCAGTGAAGTGCAAACCTTTACTAAATATCCTTCTTAGAATTTGCATTGCAAATCCGTCGAAAATCTGTTCCGCTTCCCTTCATTTCACCTCTTGCGCTATACTTTTCTACGTATCGATGCTATAACCTTGGGGTAACTCACTTCTACTATTATTATTAATCATCTCTGCTATACACTCTCATGAACAAAGGAAGCTTCATCAATACGCTACCAACTGACGTTCGTGATGCCGTTCTCAGTGCAGAACTTGCCGACTCTGATTCGGCCATTCAACCTATTCAATCTGCTAATCCAGCTTCCCCGGAGATTCAATACGAGTTAACTACTCAGTTGAAAGATCAAAAGGGAATCATCTTTACAGAGTTTAATGATATCCAACTCAAACTCTTTGATGTCGATTCAACCGTGTCTCCTCAAGAGTTTGATAAGTTGACTTCTCAACTGTCTCCTCAGAGCCGTATTCTGCTCTGTGAAAAAATTAAACTCATCTACGGTTACAACTCTCTGACTCCATTTATCGTCAGACTGATCAACATTCTCAATTTCTCCACTTTCTTCTCAATCTTTGATATCACTTCAAACATCAAACTCTATGGATTCTATTCCCTTAACTACACGAACCCAGTTGAAATCTTGGTGAAACAGATCCGTCATGATCTGTTCATCGTGAAATCTTTTAAAGAGTTCACTATTCAAGAGATGAAGAAAGAACACGATTTCCATCTTCCTTACAAGGAATTTAAACGTCTCAATTTGAACGACGGTAACTTGGTTGTTGTGAAGATCTTGTTCAAGAATGAACAGAAACCAATAGATTTACAACTGATCAAACCGTTGCTTCCTCGTACCGAATTGCTCCATCTCTCTTTGGAAAGTGAATCCAAACTTAGACCTTTCAACGAGTTGATTGATGAGTACGGTACTTCTTTGAAATACTTGAAGTTTGGTGTCAACAGAGGTACTTTCAAGAAGATTCCAATCAAGAATTCCATTGAAACCATGAAGCTTGTCAACATTGACAACTTGAACTTCATCAATGACTTGAAGAACTGCCATTCGCTTGATGTGTTTTTCGACAACTGGGAGCTAAGAAAGAACTGCGATATTAAATTCCAAGACAACTTCATCATCAAATTTGATGTTCGTCAAAGAATCCAGAATTTGAACACTCTTAACATCTTCCATACTTACTTGGATTCTAAAGATTTGAATAAGTTGAAACTCTTCCCTAACTTGACATATTCTAAGATCTCGTATGTGATCTTGGATAACGATGGATTCGATCTCCGTGAATGTAAAAACTTGCAAGAGTTGAAAATTCATTTCACTTATCATAAATCCATTGAAGAACCTCTGCCTAAGGGTGTTGACCCTGCAGATAATATCCATTGGCCACCAAATGCTAAGAAGCTCTCCATTACTATTCACAACATCAAGAATCTGATTCAGAACTTTAGTATTCGTCTCAACATCCTTCGCAAGATTGCTAAACCTTTACCTCCTTCTATTAACGATCTCTGTATCGATATCAGTTATGATACTGGCGGATCTGGCCCTGAACTCTATTCCATCTCGAGAGATGATATTCTCAAGATTTCTATGTTGATCAACCAGATCTTGACCGAGAACTTGGAGAACTTGAAGTTGAAAGGTATTTCTCGTTATAATTACAAGATCGGCAAACCTCTCATCTTCTCTGCAATCAACTTCCCATCCTCTTTGAAACTTCTCTCTTTGAATGACTTTATCTTGGACTATAACTTCATCTCGTTGCCAGAGTTGAAGAAACTTTACTTCGAACATTCTCTCTTTGATTCCGATTTCAGATTGCCTGATGCTGATGAGGTCCTTATCGAGAAATGTACTTTCAAAGATCTTGCCCAGTTGCCAGAATCTTGTTCTAAGATCGAGTTCAAGATGTGTACTTTCAGAAAGATTCCTAGCTATAATGGCGACGTTTCTAATGTGGTTATCAACAACTGTCGGGTCATGGAACAGTCGACTAACAATGTTTTCCAATTCCAGCAGCAGTTGCAGATGGGTCATATGAACGATTCTCGTAATGAACAGAGATCAGGCTCCGGCCAACGTCATAAGTCTTCACAACGTGACGGTGGAAGGAACAAACCTTACTCTACTCATGGCAATGTTCCAAATGGACGTAACCAGAATAGAAGATCGCAACAAGACAACAGACAATCTTCAGATGGTTCAAGCCTTGATACTGATTCCGACCGTTCTGCAAGTGGTTCTCATAGAAGTGACAGTGGTAACAAACATTCTCAGAGAAATCAACAGCATCATCAGCAGCAACACCAGCAACAACAATCTGCTGCTGCTCAACAGCAGCAGCAACAGTCGCAGCGCCAGCAACAGTCAAGCATGTTCTCTTCTCCATTTGCTCAGCAACCAATGGGCCAGTTCCCAATATTTTCATCTTCATCTTTCAGTAACTTGTCTAACAGTGCAAGTGTTTCGCCAATGAAGAACTCTTCATCTATGAGCCAGATCATTTCCCCTAAGGATAACAACTCATTTAGTGATTACAACTACTTGAACGGTCAATCCGACTTTTCGAACTTTATCGACAAGGATTTGGAATTCCAACTTAGCGGGTTATCACTTTCAAACTCTTCTCCATACTTGTCAAGACAGGGCAATAGCTTAGGAAGTCAATCACAACTTTCTTCGTTTGGAATGGCACCTTCGTCATCGAGTGCTTCAATGAACTTGGGACAAACGGATCGTCAGCCTGCATCGGCCCATGGTCAGACAATCAGGCAGCAGCAACAACAGCGACCATCAAACCCTGTGAGGCAGAGCAGCTACACTGGAATGACACCGCCATTCGGCCAGTCACCTCTGTCTCCAATGCCACCTACAGGTTATGGTCGTGTTGCACCATTCGACTCTGGCTCTTTCTCTTCTCAGCAGTTTGGATTTTTCCCAGACGAACAACAATCACAGCAATCTCAAAAACAGCAGATGACTCAACCACAGAACACGTATGCTTCACAGGATAGAGGTAACTCTCTTCCCGGCCAATTGAGTCAATCGAGTTCCTTTATATCAACTGCGAACGATGAAAGTTTCCTAATGAAACCTCAGCAATCTGCTGGAGCCGTTAGAGACTCGTTCTAAACTTTGCTCTCTTTTACAATTTCCTTTTGCTATACACGGACATTATATACCAGCCCGGTGCTACACATACACATTTATCTTTAAATTGTATTAACAGCTTTAATACAGCTTTTTATTTTAGTTCTAAAAAATGGTTCTAGTAGTACAAATCGTTAATATTAGAGGTGGATTTCAAGAAGATCATAACTGCTGAATTGACAGTTACAGTTTGGACATTTTCTCATTCTTGAAGACAACCGGTTTTGAATACAATCGGAACAGAAGCAGTGTCCACACACTTTAAGAGCGACATTCTTAAAGTTCTTATTGCACAATTGACATTTGGTCATGGTTAAAAGTGCCTGGTTAATCTCTTCATCTTCGTTGGTACGAGAGTTTGATCTATAACGTTCCACAATCTTGGTTTGTGCATCCAGTTTACTCTGTAAAACTTGATCATGAGATTCCAACTGTTTGATCTTCTTATCCTTAGCACTGATATCCTGTTGCTTCTTGACATTGTCTGCTTGCAAAGTGGAATTGTTTTCACTGAAAACACGCAGCTTGGATTCAAGCTCCTTATTTTTGGTCTTCTGGAATGCTTGCTCATTATTGTAGACAGTTTCCAACTCCTTCATCTTATCATACAAGTGCTGTTCTACTTCCAACTTCTGCTGAAGTTTCTTCTCATTATTCCGTAAAACTTCAATCAGTTCAGATTGCTTGGCAACGTTCGTATTAAGCAGTTTATTTTGCATTGCCAATGCATCCTTAGACCGCATGGCTTGGAAGTATTTCTCATCAGCTTTAGCCTTCTCAACTTCAATTTTGTTGATATATGACTCAGATTCAACATACTTGGCGAGTTTCTCGGATGCAGTCTGACGTGTGTTCTTGAAAGCTTCTTCTAACTGTTTCAATTCCAATGCCATTGCAGAATTGATTTTCTTTAAAGCATCCAAATCATCAGGCGCATTGGCGACATCCGGAGTTCCTTTAGAATCTTCCAATTCACTGATTCGTTTCTGTAAAACTTCATTGAGTTTGCGGTACTCGTCTGTCAAATCACTCTTACCCTTTTCAGCCTTCAGAACGTTTACTTTGGCCAGCAAAGCATCCCTATCTGAGCGGATACGATTGATATCGCTTTCAAGCTTAGCTATGTAGCCATTATTAGACTCCATCTCGGCCTTAAGTTGGGCCTGTAGTTTTTCACGGTTTTGAGTCAGTTTGGATTCCAACTCATGGAATTGATTCTCAATGATGGTACCATCGAACTTGATCTTGCTCAATTGCGAACTCAACTCGGAGTTCTTAGAGACGATTCCCAAGTATGCTGGGATCTTTGACAGTTGTTCCTCGGACAAATTGGTCATTGAAGCTTGTAACTGTGCAACAGACTTCTCCAAGTTGGCGACTTTATTGGCTCTCTCATCTAATTGACTGGTTTGAGACTTATTCTCAGTTAAGAGTCCAGAGAGTTTAACCTTAAGATCTTCAATCTCTTGCTTAGCCTTAGTCAAATGCTCAGAAACTTCACCCTTTGATTCAGGTTCACCGGAATCGCCATTTGCCACTGCTGGGGCACCATCAGAATCTACCTCATTACCTTCCTCTTTCTCTTCATGCAATGTGTCTGCAATTCTCTGAAGACTCTTGGAAGCTTTACGTTCAGAAGACTTGATATAATCGTCCAATTCGACGTTTAATTCTTCGATCTTTTCTTTCAAAAGACGGTTTTCATCTTGCAAACGCAACTTGAACGCACTGAGTGACGACAACGACTCTTGTAAATCGGCAATCTTTTCGTCTCTGTTAGAGATAGGCTGTGATAAGATCGGCTGAAGAATGGCTATCAACTTGGTGCGTTTCTGTTCGAGATCTGAGGCTATCTCTTTAGACTCTTCGACGTTGTCGGAACTATTAGGAATCTGTAATAAGATCTTATCGTTGAGTTCTTCAACGGATTGAACGTCGAAATCTTGAAGCAATTCAACTAATTGAGACCACCATCCATTAAGAATGGAGTAGTATTCACGTAAATTAGAATAGTTTAGACCCAATTGTTGAAGATCTTTCTGAAGTCGTTGATTTCTGTGACGAACGAGACTCAGCATTCTATAGATGGCCTCTTTCTGATAGTAGGCAACATCTTCTTGAGTGAGTAGTCCAGACTCCGATAACTCTTCAAGAGGTTCTTGAGATCTCTCAAGTTTGACTTTCTTAGCCTGGGGAGCTGTTAGTTCCTCGTTGGATCGTTTCACGGCAGACATTTGATGGATAGATGGCCTAGTTGCGGAAATATACAAGATTATGGTACACTGCAGGCGTAACTGCGGATAGGCTGATCGATCTCTTTAAAAGGACGCCACTCAAGGGAAGAAACTAGTGTGAGTAAAGTGAAAAGAATCTAAAGTGGAATAAAAAAATTTTAAAGGCCGGGTAAGAAGGATTTGGCGGGAGATAAGGCTGGGAGAAGAGTATTTGAATGGGAGGGGGAGAAGTGTATAGCTCGGGATGATAACAGTGGATATGGATGAAACAGGTGAAAGTGATAACTTGTAGAATTTTGATATATTTGGGGGAAACATGGCAAGATAGTGTCTGGAGTTGGAGATCTGGCTGGCCTAAAAAAAAATATCGGGCGGGATTGCTTCAGCTACCGGGTGAAAAACTACCGGGAGTTTACAGGGAGAGGACTAGTAAGGAATTGAAAGGAAACGCCTTAAATGCCGACAACTAGACCACAAGGACCATCTTTTGCTACCATTCGGATCCGTTCAATAGTGTATCTGGTACTGACTGGTACTTTTGGAACCCGTAGCAAAGCCTGACTTATTCCAATCAAATACTGCCTACAATCTATACCTCCTCGGTCCTACCATACCAACTCCCCCTCACCCAATCCCGTCCATGAAAAGGCGAAAAAAAATTAGATTGAATTTCTCCCCTTCGACTATCACAACTTTCTTTCTTTGACCATGTTTAGACAGTGTGCCGTTGCCGCCAGAATGGCTTCTCGTGCTGCTATGAGACCAGCTACCCGTGCACCAGTTAACTTCTACCCAGCTGCTGCTCAGTTTGTTAGATTCTCATCCCACGGATCCCAACTCACCAAGGAAGATGTTCTCGCCAGAACCATCTCAGTTCTTAAGTCTTTCGATCTTAAGGATACTTCGGATAAAATCACTTTGGAAACTCAGTTTACTAAAGATCTCGGTATGGACTCTTTGGATTACAACGATGCTCTTGTTGCCCTCGAGGAAGAATTCGACGTTGTCTTTGACGACAAGACTGCCAATGAGATCCGTACCGTTGGAGAGACCGTCAACTACGTTATCGACAACTACATTCCTGAACAACAGGACTTGGACAAGGAGGTTCGTTAGTTTTTATGAAACATGACATGTGTATATAAGTATTTATTTGACCCCTTAGGCCCTTCTCCCGTCAAGGTTAGCTTGACCGTAGTGGACAACTCCTAATATAATAAATACACTTTGAAAATTGATTACTTACGTAATCTCAAAATATGTTACAACTATTTCCGGCATAAACAATTATTACTCACACATACCACTTTTTCTTCCATCAAATATACAATAGAAGATGCCGAGTGCCGATAAGAAAGACCAATTGTCTGAAGCTGTTGCTGGCGTGCATATAACCGACAACAGCGAACCACAAGAACCAGAAACTCCCGCTACTCTTGAAGCTGACGCCGTTGCCACTAGCCCTGGTAACTCCATGATTTTATCATCAGAGGATGATGGCGAAGAGGAGGAAGATGAAGAAGACAACGATAACAATGTCGACCCGATGGTGCAACAACTACGTCAAGAAGAGGAGAACAAGCGTAAAGAGTTTGCCGCACTGCATGAAACGGTGGGTATAACCGAGATACCCGATTCAACCCCGCAGGTTCTGCCTTCTGATCTTGAACTGACAGAAGACATTCCAACAGATACTGAGTATATCGATTTGGTTCAATTGAAGATACGATCAATGGAACAGTTGGGTTTGTCTCGGTTCCCTAATTTGGAAAGTTTGAATTTGAGAGACAATTTGATCGAATCGTTGAATGAGTTGAAGAACCTTACATGCAAGGATAAATTACAAGAGCTCGATCTTTACGATAATCGGATCAAGCACGTTTCCAAACATGTCAACGAATTGACAAACTTGACGTCGTTGGACCTCTCTTTCAACAATATTAAGCATGTTAAGCATATACACAAGCTGACCAAGTTGAAGAGTTTGTTCTTCGTGCAGAATAAGATCCATACGATCGAGAACATTAGCACTTTGAAGAACTTGACTAATTTGGAATTTGGTGGTAATAAGATTGATGAAATCTCTGAAGAGTTACTTGAGTTGCCATCGTTGACCCAATTGTGGCTTGGTCAGAACAAGATCTCCAAATTACAGAACCTTGACAACCTGACCAACCTCCGCGTGCTGTCAATCCAATCTAATCGGATAGAGAAAATTGAAGGGCTTGATAAATTAACGTCTTTGGAGGAATTATACCTATCGCACAATAAGCTCACCAAATTGGAAGGACTTCACAATTTGAAGAATCTGAGCATATTGGACATCACAGGTAATAAGATATCCAAGTTTGCGGATTTGAAAGAATGCACTGAACTGACCGATATTTGGGCTTCTTACAATCTGTTTGACGACTTTGAAAATATTCACCAAGAGCTGGGTTCACTGCCAAATTTGGAAACCATTTACCTGGAAGGTAACCCTGTTCAATTGAAGAATCCAACGCAGTATAGAACCAAGTTGAAGCTTAATTTGGGTAAAAGCCTTCGAAAGATTGATGCTCTCTATCTGAATACCAATCAGATGATTGGTTGAATTTACCCATGTTGATCATCTCCCAAACTCCACATCCGTGCATATCCGCCCTTAATTTTTTTTTTTTTTTTTTTGGCACATCCGGAATTGGTGAAATGCGGGGTATTAGGTTGCGTGAGCATCACATGTATGAGAACCCCCTCCCAAATTTGGACACATGACCGATTATCTTGTGTGAGTACCACGTATAAAGGCAGATAATCTTCCTATTCCTGCTTTTACCTTCAATATCTGTCAAATGATTTCTCATACTATTCAAATCTGCAAATCGCAACGGCCAATCCGGATCTTGGCGCCAACCATGAAAAGGTTTAAGACTACATGGGCCAATGTTCCGGAATCACCTCCTGATCGGATTTTAGGAATTAATACTCTTTTCCAATTAGATAACAATCCTCTGAAGATTAATCTGGGTGTTGGTGCATATAGGGACAACGAAGGTAAGCCATGGATCTTACCATCGGTTCACATGGCTGAAGATATTTTGAGAGCAACTGAGAAGGAGAAAGAGTACGCACCTATTATGGGTGCTCCGCAATACATTGAACAAGTTCAAAGGTTACTATTTGGTAACAGTAGATCAGGTCTAGAATTACTCTCTGATGGTCGTATCGTGACTGCCCAGGGACTTTCCGGTACAGGTTCTTTAAGAGTGTTGGCAGAGTTTTTGGGTAGGTTTCATTATAACAAATCTGTTAAAGTCCCATTCCCTACATGGGGAAACCATTTGACAATTATGAATAGAGCTGGGCTTGACGTTGCAAGCTATCGATACTATGACTACAAGTCTAACATGTTAGATTTCGATGGAATGACCGAGGATTTGGATAATTGTGATCCAGGAACAGGTGTGTTGCTGCATATGTGCTGCCATAATCCTACTGGTGTCGATGCAACCCCTGAACAGTGGGACGAGATCGTCGATATAATTGTCAAGAGACAATTGGTTCCAATTCTTGATCTGGCATACCTCGGTTTCGAAACTGGTGATCCAATTCATGACTTGGGTACATTAAACAAGTTCAACGATGCCATAGCAGAAGGGAAATTGTCTACTTTCCTCATGGCTCAATCGTTTGCCAAGAATATGGGACTCTATGGTGAAAGAGTCGGCTCGTTGTCCGTTGTCACTGCAAATATCAAAGAATCTGAGCATGTTTCATCCCAAGTGGCAAAATTGATCAGATCAATGTATTCGTCTCCACCTATCCATGGAGCAAAGATTGTCAAGATCATTCTTGGTACTCCCGACGTTTACCACCAGTGGTTAAAAGATGTCAACACTATGGCAACAAGGTTAACAGACATGCGTCAATTGCTCTATGATTCTCTTACGAAAGAGTTCCAAAATCCTCTCAATTGGGAACATCTACTTACCCAGAAAGGTATGTTCTGTTTCACTGGCCTTACACCTGAACAAGTCAAATTGCTTCGCGAAAAATCGATCTACATGACGGATGATGGCCGGATATCCATTGCAGGGATAACGACCTCGAATGTCGGCTACTTGGCAGCATGTATTGACGAAGTCACGAGTTAAACAATAATAAAATTTAAGGAATCCTATTTACACCCACTCTATCTCCACATTCTAACTAATCGGGAAGCTCGGACTCCATCTCCCCACAATTTTTCCCCACCCCATTTTTTGGAGGTAACTGCAATGAAGATTATTAGATGCCTGTATGCGGCGGCCCCCTTGTGGGGTTTTCTCCCCTTTAAGTGTTACTCGTTTCATTTACCAAACTTCATTGAAATCAGCAATGTCCAACACAATTACTACAGTGGAGACCACTGCGTTCGATGATCAGAAACCGGGAACTTCCGGTCTTCGTAAGAAGACCGTTGTGTTCCAAAAGCCTCACTACTCCGAGAATTTTATCCAGTCGATCTTTGGTGCAATGCCCAACGAAGGTAAAGGTGCAACTCTTGTTGTTGGTGGTGATGGAAGATACTACAACGATGTTTTCTTGAACTTGATTGCCAAGATAGGTGCAGCTAATGGTGTCAAACGTCTTGTCATTGGACAGAATGGCTTGCTTTCCACCCCTGCTGCCTCCCACGTGATCCGGAAACTCAATGCTCAAGGTGACACCGTTGACGGTGGTATCATCTTGACTGCCTCACATAATCCTGGTGGACCAGCCAATGACTGTGGAATTAAGTACAACCTTCCAAATGGTGCACCTGCTCCTGAACCTGTCACCAACAAGATCTTTGAAGTGTCTAAGAAGTTAACTCAGTATAAGATAATCAAGGACTTGCCAGAACTGGACTTAAGTACCATTGGATCTAAACAGTATGGTCCAATCACCATTGATGTCATTGATCCTGTCAAGGACTACCTTGAAATGTTGAAAGAAATCTTTGACTTTGATCTCATCAAATCATTCATTAAAGAGCAGGTTCCAAAAGGATTCACTTTCTTGTTTGACGGTCTCAATGGTGTCACTGGTATATACGGTCAGGCTATCTTTGTGGAAGAGTTGGGGCTCCCACAGTCCTGGGTTCAACAATGTGTTCCAAAACCTGACTTTGGGGGCAAGCATCCAGATCCAAATCTTACCTATGCTAGGTCATTAGTTGATAGAGTTGACAAAGAGAACATTTCATTCGGTGCCGCATCAGATGGTGACGGTGATCGTAATATGATCTATGGAGCAAATGCATTTGTCTCTCCTGGTGACTCTGTTGCCATCATCGCTGAGCATGCTGCTTCTTCTATTCCATACTTCAAGAAGAACGGTATTTACGGTTTGGCTAGATCAATGCCAACCTCTGCTGCAATCGATCTTGTCGCTGAAAATCAAGGACTCAATGTCTATGCAGTTCCAACTGGTTGGAAGTTCTTCTGTGCCTTGTTCGACTCTAAGAAATTATCCATCTGTGGTGAAGAGAGTTTCGGTACCGGTTCTAACCACGTTCGTGAAAAAGATGGTATTTGGGCCATCATGGCCTGGTGGAACTTGTTAGCTTACTTCTCGAAGTATAAGCCAGACGTTAAGCCAACTATCCGTAACGTCCAATTTGATTTCTGGCATAAGTACGGAAGAACTTTCTTCACCCGTTACGATTTCGAAGGTCTTTCCAAAGCTGCTGGTGATTCTGTCATGGCAGAGTTAAGCGCCAAGATTGATGATCCATCTAACTTCATTGGATCCAAGATTGGAGATGCCAAAGTTACCTCTGCTGAAGATTTCTCTTACACTGATCTTGACGGTTCTGTTTCCAGCCACCAAGGTCTTGTCGTCAAACTCGACTCGGGTGTCAGATTTGTCGTTCGTCTCTCTGGTACTGGTTCTGCTGGTGCCACTATCAGACTCTACCTTGAGAAGTATGCTAAGGACAAGTCAGATGCTACTTTAGGTTTGGATGCTGGTGCATTCTTAAAAGATGATATTGCTACTGTTCTTGACTTCCTACAGTTCAAGAAGCTCGTTGGTACTGATATTCCAACTGTTATTACATGATCTTAACTCCACTACGTTTCTTTCAATTCAATAAAGTATTTCTATAGTATTCATCTAGTTATGTTCTCTAAGACGGTGGAGAACATCTTCGTTGTTGATTGTAGCGTACTGTGATACTTTGTATGACCGTTTACTACCTGCATAGCCCAACAGCAAAGGTAGCAGTGTAAGAGAACTGACAGATGCAACGATGATGAGTGAAAGCCACATTCTAAAGTAATAAACTTGGAATATTTTCGATCTAGTAAATCCAAGAACTGCAATACCTATCAGTTTTGTCATAGTGATACCACTCAGTGTAGTGTTACCTATGAAAAGAAGCGATCTGTAAGCTCTATCCATTTTATGGCTCAAATGAAGTGTGTTGACACCATAGTCATGGTCAGATGTATAGTTGAAGAATCTAACCAGGTGAACAGAGAATTCGACAGCCAGTCCCAAGCATATCATCAAATTGACCAATGAGACTGCGTTCAATGACACGTCGCTTAAAGCCATCGCTCCACCTATTACAGCCATTATAAATGCAACATTCAGCGCAAGGATTCCTGCGTTTACAAATGATCCTAAAAGGAAAGATGCAAGTATGAATATAATCAGCAAACCTGTAGCGACGAGTAGTAATGTCAGTGGTATAATGTTTTCATACTGCACAAAATAGATGTAGAATGGAGAGTATGCAAAGATATCTGTTAATCCAGTCTTGGCCTTAATATCTTTAGTGATACGAAGAGACTCATGGTAGGCATTAATGAAATCATCCTGAGTTCTTAGTGGACTATGTGAATTTCTAAATGCAGACCTCACAATTGTACCATTTTCAGTGTACACTGAAGAACTATACGGAGCTTTACCTGCCAACGGACAAGAATCTGAAGGCGAAGTGATCCACTGTTCAAAGTATGGCATGAATTCATCACCTTCTGGGAAACCTTCCATAGAGAAGTCCCATTTCCTGTCATTGAAGCATGGCTTACATTGCCTTGGCGGTTGTGTTGGTCTGCAGAAGTCTGGTGCCTCAAATATCTCTTCCATTGTAGATGGATTCACTTTCAACCTGCAGCAGTCTTCGAGATCTGGGTTGGTCCAGAGTAAGAAATCATCCAGCCATGAAGCAACGGGCTCGGCAATAGTACTAACATTCTCACGTTTATATTCTTGTTCAAGAATGTTCACTAGAGATAGTTCATCGCAGGTAGTGAACTTCGAGCAAACGTGCTGTTGGTTTGCTCTAGATGTGAAATCAAGGTTGCTCACCACCCAATAGATTGGCGGTCCAACATTCAGAGTTGATGCCAAGTCATTGAAATATGCAACGAGATGTGACGAATCTGGCACTGCCAGTCTTTGATCAAGTCCCAAATTGATTTCTGGGTACAGAGCTAATGCGAATCCAAGTACTAACAGGAAGAATAACAAGACATATTTCCTAACATCTGGAGCGAAAAGCGATGGCGCCAAGTTCTTGCTGATAAATTGACCAAATACACCTTCCTCTGCAGGGGTAGGTGATTCACCAAGAAGTTGAGAAACATCTGTATCCACAGCTTCAGAGTCTTCGGGTAAAGAAATTGCATGTTCATTGGCAGTGAGGAATGGGAAAAGATCAAGTCTCCCATCCTCGATTCTTTTTTGATCAAGTGCAAGAGCTGAGGTAAACGCGGTGAGTTGCAGCAAAGTGTTGAAGAGAATAGCCACTGAAGAATATATCGCAAAGTTCCTGACTGCAGGCATACTAACCACACTTGCCAAAAGGAAGCATGTAAATTCACAAGATGAACTTAAAATAATACTTGGACCAACATTGGCAAGAGTCTTTGCAATACGTTCATTGAGTTGGAGTTCGTTTGTGACATTGAGATAGTTCAAATCCTGTAATTCATTGCAGAAGAGGAAGATATTGTCAACACCAACAGCTAGGACCAAGAATGGAATAACTTCCGCAATGATGAGTGTAGATTTCAATTCCAGGATACTGCAGAATCCAACTGCAGCAAAGACAGATATCAGAACGATTATGATTCCCACCAGTCCAAGTCCAAATCTGGTTTTAGTAAGCACCTGTTTAATAGTGTCTTGCCAATTTCTGCTTGGCATTTCCGGGCGTGCGCTTGCTAATGATCCACTACCTGTGCCAAGTGCAAATGAGATGTATGCAAACATGACAAGGTATGAAATGACCACAATACGAGCATCAGTGTTTGACGATTTGTTGAGTTCCTTTTCCAAAGAGATCTCTGTATTGTAAGTTATTGAAATGTCCTTTTCGGAAGCCTCTGGAATCAGTACGTTGTCTAGATACTTTTCCAATTCTGATTCCCAAGCTGAAGCACCACGAACAAATTCACTAGTAGAATCGGCATCATTATTGACGATCAGTGTGACAACAAATGCATCACTTTTAGTTGCAGCAAGACTGGAATTTCCACCAAAGAGTAAGGTTTTCTTTAGAGGCTGTTGGAATGGAGGCAGGCAGTTCACTGGCTGTTCAGAACATAATTCGATCTTATTTTTGTAATTGGCCGGAGTGAGCATGTCACTGTTTCCACCAAAGTATTGTGTGAATGATTCCACGGCGCACGCGCCCCCAGTAGGTTTGAAGCATATATCATCAAATGTAATGTTACCTGCAGTCAGTGACTGTATTTCGTTTTCTTTGGCAAACCACCACTTGATGAAATCGTAGTCTTGGAAGATGGAGTCGCCAGTATTATTAGAAAGGAAGAGTTGTTCTGTTCTGTAAAATGGGCCAAAACTCTCATCAAACAGAAGTTTCTGTTTGTATGCTTCAGCGTGAGGACTGGTCCATAGATGTATAGGATCCCTTTCGAGTTGTAATCTGGAGGTGAACCCACAGAGAATAAGTGCAATCAGTAAGGAGAATCCCATAATTTTCCAAGGATTGCGTGCACAGAGAAGACCTTGCTTATAAAAGACCTTTTCAAGCCAATCGTTAACAGCATATGAATCAGTAGCATTATAACTAGTCAAATCGCTACCTTCATCTCCAAAGGGCTCGTCACCTAATTGTTCAGCCACAAAATTGGAGCCGTCGTCTCCATAAATGTCTTCGACTTCTTCCAAAGTATCTTCGGCATCACTCGAATCATTAGTAAGCATAGACGAAGAGCTTGACATCTTAACTTTGTTGCACCGTATCAGGAGGTATGACAAGACGTACGCACCGATGACACCTGCGTAAATCATGAAGACAGAGAAAGAGAAGCAAGGTATCTTGGACTTACCAATAGTGCATTTCTGGTGAGGTTTCAAGGCGGGCAAGACGGGACAAGAAGAATCGCAATCTGTACAAGAGCACCTGAATTTAGGATCAGTATCATTACAGGGATGAACCTCTGCTTCAAGCGGGGTAAGTGAATCTTCCTGCTGATACCGGAAGTTCATCTGGAAAGGTGAGCCGCCGAGCATTGGTTTCTTATCACCCACGAACTTTAGGAATTGAGAGTAATTCTTGGCACCACCACCGATTAAGTCCATGGCATAACTGTTAGTGGCCCCGAATTTGATTCCTTTACAAGAATCGTATAGAGTAGTCGCAAATTGGTCTGGGTTCACGAAGAAGTCCAACTCATCGACGACAGACTCACCATTAGTGGCCGTACCGACTTTAGTGACATTGACAAACGTCGATTGGTCTGGAGAACACGTTAAATGGCACATTAACTGCACAAAGTTCTCCTTACAAGCGGGGCAAGACGCTATCAAAGGTCTGATACGTTCAAAACTGCTAGACATCTGCTCAAGTTGCTTGATATCACAGCATGCGGCTTGTGTGGAATTCCATTTCGGCCCACAGACTTCGACCAGTTTTGTGTGTGCATCGGAACTCAATGGTTGAGCCTTGATGTTCTGAGGCGAAGGTAGATCCACAAACGATTCTTGACCTCCCACTCCATACATGGCACAGTACCCTGGAGAATGGATGTCACTACATTGGCCAGGAATACCATTGAGCAACTGGACAATCAGGATTGAAATAAACCACCACATTCTCGATAATAACAAGGAATGACTGTCCCTTAGTTGTAATTATCGAATTACCTCGAGAAAACCCAAGTAGTCCTTAACCAGTCAAGATTTACTGCAGTTGTGGAAATCCTATAAGAATACAATTATTACCTGGTGCACGGATGTCTCGCTTAACACTCGCCCCTATCGCTTTCGATTCCTATAAAAAGTCTTCCATAAACGATTTCATTGTAATCCAGTTCAGATCGCACTCTTCTTCCTTTAGTTAGGGAGAGCAGTTGGGTAGAGTCATTAATATTACACTTACAGTGTGGCTCTTAGTATACTGTGTTGAACGTTGAAAAAATTCACGGTTGCTAAGGCCTATATTGAAATCAAATTCTTTTGACATTTGGCTCCTCCCCCGCTTTGAGTTGCAACTATGACATCATCGATTACAGGTGAAAAGTCACCTCAACAGATATCAGGTTCCGGTTCCGGTGGACAAGTTATTGGACAAAAAACTCTAGATTTGGAGCCGAATCCATTTGAACAGTCCTTTGCCAAGAGTGATGCCAGTGGAAGTGGACCTTCTACTACAACACATTCCACTGCCCATATTTCACCTCCTGTTTTAACTCCTGGTGGTAGTCGTGGGTATCCATCTAGTATGTTACCACCTCCCCCTGCTATCATATCTCCAGGTGGTGGATCGATACCTGGTACTCCAAGTATCTGGTCTACGATGTTTGGTCCTGGTAGTGCTGGTTCTGCATCTTCACAACTGCTCAGTATGGCTGTCGCGTCTGCCAATGATGCAAACGGTGGTGCTAATGTAGCCACTATTGGGGTCCCTGGAACCGGTGGAGGGCTTGTGATGAGTCCTCAAACACCTGCACAGGTCAGACAATTCCAACAGTTGTATCAGTACGCCAAAAAGAGTGGGTTGACGCCTAATGAGAGCTCGATGAGATCTATTCTGAACCAGGGCAAGAGTGCCAAGAATGGGAATGTGGGCACTCCTGGTGCACTACCTACCCAGCTACATATGGAAAGTCCACAAATGTCATTTCAACAAGTGCAGCTGTCTTCTCAGGTGCCTAACCAAACTCCTAACCAGATGCCGAATCAGATGTCAATTCCTGATCAATCCATACCACAGCCTGAACTGCAGTCAGGCGCCCCCCAACAGCCGATCTTGCCTAAGGCCCAACCACCTGTTAGACCTCGGCCTCAAATGGTCGCATCTCAAACACCAGTTTCAGCCAGTAACTTGTTCAATCTGGCTCCACCATCTACACCAGGTGGTACTTTACTATCGACATCTCATATTGTTCCCATGAAACAGGATTACCATTCTTCTACCGTGAAACGAGAACATCCTGCTGACGCTGTTGTCTCAGACAAACCTGTTAAGAAGAAACGTCAACGGCGTACAAAGAAACGTCAAAACTTGACCGAGGAGGAAAAACGTCAGAGCTTCTTAGAACGGAACCGTGTTGCGGCATCTAAATGTCGTCAACGGAAGAAGCAAAAGATCGAAACGATGAAACAAGATCTTGATGTCTATTCTTCAAGGTGTAAAGATTTAGAATTGGAGGTGGATTCGCTGAAAAAGCAACTGGGTGCATGTCATTCACTTCTAAACAGACATCGTCAATGTCCTCAACTGATCGAGCAGGCAGGAGGTCCCGAAGCGTTCAACGCATTACTAGTTTCATCCGAGTTTTTGGCTGTCGATAAGGATCGAAAGTGACCAAGTTCTAATAGCATTAATAGCATTGTATCAGTTATATCATTTGAGTAAATCTTGTAAACCCTGTAGATCTCTTGGCCTGCGCTTTCTCCAGCTACAATCCCTTCCCCGCATTCGGCCTTTTTTTTTATCATTTCCAAGTCTCGACCCCGGTTTTTAGATCTTCCTCACACTTGGGTATCTCCTTCTTCTTGCACTTCAAACATGTCGTACAATTATTTGAAGAATGTTGGTAAATTTCTGTGTATTGGACGGAATTACATGGCACATATCAAAGAATTGAACAATGCCACGCCTGCTGAACCATTCTTCTTCCTTAAACCACAATCATCTGTTCTCCGAGTCGGAGAAGGATCCGTTTTGGTGCCAAAGAATGTCCAGGTTCATCATGAAATCGAGCTGGCATGTATCGTGGGGAAGAAATTGCAAAACTTGGACGATTCTTTTGGACCTAAAGAGGCTCTTGACGCGATTTCAGGATATGCTTTAGCCATTGATATGACTGCACGTAACGTTCAGTCTGCTGCCAAGAAGAAAGGTCTTCCATGGACTATCGGTAAAGGTTTCGATACTTTCTTACCTATTTCACCAGAGATCCCAAAAGAATTGATTCCAGATCCTTACAATGTTGAACTCAACTTGAAAGTCAACGATGACCACCGTCAACACGACTTGACAAACTTGATGATTTTCCCAATCCACAAGTTTCTCAGTAAGATGTCCTGCATTATGACTCTACATCCCGGAGATGTTATTCTCACCGGTACTCCTAAAGGTGTTGGACAGATCAATCCAGGCGATAAAATCGAGTCTTGGATCTCAATTGATGGTAAGACTCTTCCTGTTTCCCATATGAACTTCGATGTTGCCCAAAAACCTGGTCCCTATGTATTCACTGGAGGGGCTTAAAACTGCTATAGTAAACTATTACCCCCAATTCCCTCCAAACTTCCCCCAGGGCGCCTGCCCCTATATTTAAAAATTTTCGATCGATCCAATTCTTCCCACTTTACTACAACTACTTGCTTCTTAGTAATTATAGTGGCAAAATGGTTGAAATAGAGACTTTAGATAAGAAATCTGCTAAAGGAGGTGAAGCTGCTGCTTCTACCTCTAATGTGGCCTCTTCACGTGAGTCCCGGACTGCCGCACATACTCATATCAAAGGTCTTGGACTTGATGAAAAGGGATACGCCAAAAAGGTCGATGGTGGATTTGTTGGACAAGAGGAAGCTCGTGAGGCATGTGGTGTCGTTGTGGACTTGGTGAAATCAAAGAAGATGAGTGGTAAAGCCATCCTTTTGGCAGGTGCCCCAGGTACAGGTAAAACCGCATTGGCATTGGCGGTGTCACAGGAGTTGGGACCAAAAGTTCCATTCTGTCCAGTTGTTGGTTCAGAATTGTATTCCGCAGAAGTTAAGAAGACTGAAGCTCTTATGGAAGATTTCCGTCGTGCCATTGGTATTCGGATCAAAGAAACAAAGGAAGTTTATGAGGGAGAGGTCACCGAATTGACCCCTGAAGAGGCAGAAAACCCACTTGGTGGATACGGTAAGACCATTTCTCATGTCATCATTGGCCTCAAGACATCTAAAGGTACAAAGACTTTGAAGTTAGATCCTTCTATCTATGAAGCCATCGAAAAGGAGCATGTTGCCGTTGGTGATGTTATCTATGTTGAGGCAAATACTGGTTCTATTAAGCGTGTCGGTAGATCGGATGCTTACGCTACAGAATTCGATCTTGAAGCTGAAGAGTACGTCCCGTTGCCAAAGGGTGACGTCCACAAAAAGAAAGAAATTGTGCAAGACATTACATTGCATGATCTCGATGTGGCTAATTCTAGACCGCAGGGCGGCCAAGATATTCTTTCATTGATGGGCCAAATTATCAAGCCAAGTAAGACTGAAATCACAGAGAAACTTCGTTCTGAGGTTAACAAAATCGTTGCACAATACATCAAGCAAGGTGTTGCTGAACTTGTCCCTGGTGTCTTATTCATTGATGAAGTGAACATGCTCGATATCGAATGTTTCACTTTCTTGAACAAAGCTCTCGAGACAAGTATTGCTCCTCTTGTCATTCTTGCATCGAACAGAGGACTCACTACAGTTCGTGGTACCGACATTAAATCTCCACACGGTATTCCACCAGATGTTTTGGACCGTTTACTTATAGTGAGAACTTTACCATATAATCATGACGAAGCTAAGAGCATCATTCTCAAGAGATCTAAAGTGGAAAGCATTGCTCTCAGTGAAGAAGCTCTTGATAAATTAGCCACCACTGCCATGAAGACTTCTCTTCGTTATGCACTCCAATTGATGTCACCTGCTGCAGTTGTCTCAGAGACTGACGGTCGGTCTACTGTGGAAGATAAAGATATCGATGAATGTCTTGATTTGTTCTTGGATGCAAAGCGCAGCACCAAAGTTCTTGAAGATGCAAAAGGTTACATGGCCTAGATAGATGTTTCTGTACTGTTAATTATATAGTGATCCTATATACACCGTTTACTGTTGGGCTTTTTTAAAGTATTTGTCGACTCTTTCTTGGTCGTCGAAGTAGTAACCTACAAGTCTTTTAGTCAATTCGTCATAGTTCGGTTTCGTTTGATCCTCCAACCTCTCTCCGCGAACTTCTAAGTCTTCTTCAAGCCACTTCAATGCCAATGGATAGAAACTTCTGATTTTCTCAATGGTAACTTTCGAGAACTCACCTTCTAACTTAGACTCTTCCACTGGCTTGTTGTTCTTCGATTTGTTGATGAATTCAATGTCTTCTGGTCTATACCTCCGTGCAATCAATCCGCCAGTCAAATGGATCACCTCTGTAGGCCATGATCCTAAACCATCAAAGATATGTGTGGCATAAACGATGGTGCAGTTTCTTTGTTCGGTTTCTTTCCTCAAGAATTCCAAGAGTCTATATCTAACAAGAACATCCAAATCGACAGTGACTTCATCCAAGAGCAACAAATCCCATGGCTTGAGCAATCCCATACACAGTTGAACTCTACGTCTTTCACCATCTGAGCATCGATTCATTCTCCATGTGATATCTATATCTAGCATATTGATCAATTCATCTCTTCTTTCCTTGTAGTGATCACCGCCAATTGACTCAACTAACACAGTCACTGGGATATCTCTTTTCACAATCTCGTTGTTGGCCCACTCTGTACCCAAATATGTAATCACTTGATCATCACGTTCACTTAAATCGAACGGATCCTTGCCATTGAGCTTCACAGATCCATCCTTGATTAGTTTTTGACCAGCCAGGATCTTTAACAATGTCGACTTACCTGCACCGTTGGGACCCACGATCAATAGTCTTGAACCACGAGGTAGGTTGATGTTGATATCAAACAGGCCGATCTTGGTATTAGGGAACCTATAAGTGAGGTTGTTACATTCTATCATTGGAGCGGTGTACTTAGCTACCTTGTTGGCCTCTTTGTGCAACTCATTGGCATTTGTATTGTTCTTTTCTGTCATTTTTAAGAAGAAACAAGTGATGGGAAATTGAATAAAATTCCTCGTGAGGAATCTGAACACTATATGGAGTAATAAATTTAATGGCGATTAGGGGGAATTCGGGTCTCAAAAGAGATTATCCTGGGATCACCGAAAAGGAAAATCACAAGATTATGAGATAAAAACCTGACACAAGTGCTATCTGAAACAATCATCAAACAAAAGGGCCATGACCTGGAACATTTGCCTTATATTAAATCACTATAAAACCAAACAACTCGAGCAATACTGTGCAAGAGAGGGACAGAACCTCTCGCTGAGGAAAACACTTTGATCCTGGACTCGTAACAATCTCCCGGAAATCAGAAATAACAGTTCTAAAAATAGCTGAAAAGAAATGTCCCGAAAAATAAAAGAAATGGTCCTTAACTAGAATACGCGACTACATATACTGACTTTGTATAGAGTTGATAAGCATGTTGTTGCAGACTTCTGACTTACCATTCTATCTATATTGCACTCACTTGACATATGTGCATTATATCTGAAGCTATGAGAATTTGCGGTCTTAAAAATCCAGAATTTGCGCTTTTATTTCCGGAGCCGATGAATAATTGCGCCTTTAGTTCCGGAGTCTATTAGCGCTGATATTGTTGCGTTGCAGAATATGAAAATTTGCCCTTGTGTTCGTCTAAAGCCTTTGGAAATCTTTCATTCGCCAATGGTACTTTCTTCTTCGGATCCTGCGTCTCAAGAATCATTAAATTCGTCTATATCGGTGAACAGTGATCTTCAGGAACCACAATCGGAGAAAAATGTGACACCTGAGCAGAAAACAGAAGATGGCTCGCCAAATTTGGCAAAGCTGGATTCTACAGTACTCGATAATGGACTTCCGTATACAA